>JAVYIG010001612.1:0-316615 GCA_035222895.1 Strongylocentrotus droebachiensis | reverse complement strand
TGATGCTTCGTCTATCCGAATACCCACAAATGAAGTTGAATAATTCCATGAATGGAAAAAGGGGGTTCATAAGGTTTTCTGAAGATTTTTATTTTCGGAGTTATGAACCCTCATTCATTTACGCAATTGAGATCATCCGGAATAACGATTATTTGGAATTATGAATATTAGGTATAATGAATCTTCATTTAAAAAAAAATGTAATCAAAGAAACAATAATTGAAACTGATTTTTCGTCGTCATGTCAAAGTGTAAGTCATTCGAACTTAAAGGGAATTGAATACATGCATACTTTTAAGATCATTTTCCAAAATAATAAGCGTCCTTTTAAGTATGATGTAACAGCATGCGTGTTAAATATTCATTTTAAAAGCTGCAATAAAAGGTGTAAAAGCAATTACTGAATCTGTATGTAGTTTACATCGCTTAATCCTTAATTGATTTAGTATTTTACATTTACGGAGTGATACTGATTGAAAGAAGGTGATTGATGACACATCACATTTTATTTTCCTCTAACGAAATTCTTCACAAATCATTGTTTGACAATGACAATGGATAGGCTATCAAATACAATAAATAGAAGACTAGAAAAAAGAGAGAGAGAGAGAGAGAGAGAGAGAGAAAGAGAGAGAGATAGAAAGAGAGAGGGGAGAGATACCGCGCTCGAGAGAGAGAGAGAGAGAGAGAGAGAGAGGGGGGGGGGGGCGAAACAAGCGATATAGAAAGGAAATGTTAATCAATTAAATAATAATTTGATTACGTAATAGACACAAATAACTTTAGCTAATCATGCAGGATTTTCTGAAAAATCTTTGTCATTTGCGAAAAAACATTTTGTATTCCTATGCATTTGTTGGTGCTATTTAAATCCAAAATTCCCTGCCATGCTAAGAAAAAGGGGAAGAAATGTAAACGTAGGAGTCACTTTCGGGGGTCTAAAATAGTATGGGCATGCACATTTCCTTGTTGCACTCAATATATATTTTTCCTTCTTCGCTAGAGAGGGAAGGGGGCTTGTGCGGTGCCAATCCGCCCCCTGGATTTCATCTGATAGAATAGGCCCTAACTTACTACCCTGATATACTGCTGTTCAAAGCTTAGGCCTATATGATTTGTTTTGTATCTCCCCCCCCCCCCCCCACCCAACGCACGCCAAATGTTAGGGGGTTCCCCCAGTCCTGTCCCTCTTATCTGCTGATAGAGGGCAGCAGGTCATACAATGTTGCGATTCACTTGACGTCCTACAGTGATTGACACAGCTGCTAGCTGCTGCAGATTTGTTGTGAAAATAATATTCGAAATATACGTTGCAAACTCTCTCAAAAGGCCAAGATGACATCCAAGATGGGAGTGATTCGACTCTGCATATGTCTGGGCGTCATTTTGCACATAGGTCCTTTGTTTTCCAGTGCCACGAGCCCGGGAATCCAGGCGGTTTTCAACAAAACCTATTCGGGAAATGTATCGGCAGGCAACGATAAGCTGTACACGTTCACACATAACACGTCAATGGTACGGTATCGTAATTCGTAAACTGCGAGTAGTATGAGTGCGAGTGCAGCAGTGCGTGATAAACTGAGTGGTAGTGATAGTGATATGGTTCAGTTTTATGTGATTGTGAACGATGCATTAAATGATTATGCATGTTATGTACAAGATAGAAATAAGCAAATAACTGGGTGGTATCTTTGGCATGCCGTATCTTTAATAAAACTGGCATTTGTGCACCTTCTCCTGTCCGAGCTGGGGGAGATTAACTAACTGACTTTAAGCTGGAATCCAGCAAAAAGTTTGCGATCGCCCCTGGCACTGGCTCAATTAATCAGTATACATGTACATGTAGATGTAGGTGGTGTGACCAAAGTTTGCGCGTGACCTAAGTTTGCTATCTCAAAAAATCAGTAAGATTTCGAAAATCTGATATCACCAATGGAAGGAGAAACGTAAAATTACCCAGTACTGATATTTTCTTTGGAATTGGGTACGAAATTGTGAAAATATTGACAAAAGACCAGCAAATTTTGCAATCTTTTGCGTCCGTTCCGAAAAAACTATCAAGTTATACCGATAATAAGGGTCTGAAAATCTTTGATTTGAGAGCAAATTTCCTCAAATTGTGAGTAAAAAGTGGTACCAACTGATTGTATGATATCTTGCCTTGCAAATTATGATATTACCTTATTTTTGATGGATCACATTTTTTGATAAATCAACTGTAAACCCTGTGCGTGAAGTTAGGTCTTGTTATTTTTATGACTTTTTTAGATGCAGCGCGCACGCATGATCGGACATCAAATTTTTAGATCGCGATATCTCCGAAACAAAAAAAAAGTCATATTTTCTGATATGGTTACAGATAATGCATGTTATACTCATTCCAACTATCATGGAAAAGGTACATTGCAACTTATCTTCTTTCATAAAAAATATGAAATATATTAAGTATTTAGTGGATACGATTAAATGTTCAGATTTGGATGGGTGTAGGTCATCATTACCTTCAATATCATAATCTTTGGACCAATTTGATTGTTTTGAAAAATTTGGGCAGCATTTGTCATATTTATGGAATTGCAAAATTCAGGTAGCATACAGCAGTCTTTTTCATTTTCACATAATGAAAGTAAGATAACTCATATTATATTCCACATACTAAGAATCTTGCACTACGATTGGTCATAAGTAAATCACATGATGAAAGATAGTTCGCCAATTATTGATGGGAGAAGCAAAAAGTTTGTTACACTGTGTAGATACTACTACTACATGTATCTACACAGTGCAACACACTTTCACTGAAGATTACCCAAAAGCGCACTAAAACAGGCGTAATTAAGCGCGCATTACCAATAAGCGCAATTAAAGAAAACCCATGCGCGCACCGTACCCTCAAGGGGTTGGGTTAAACTTTTCACTTTTTTGTTGTGAATTTGGGCCTAGGTGTCTTTCATATAGATGCATACACGTCCTTTTCTTCTTGTAGTTAGATTGTTTTAGATGCGGAATATAAAGCAAATAATCACCTTTTGGTTTCAGGCGATGGCAAACTATCACTTCCTCGTCGATCAGAATGTATACGCTATCTTTCCTCAGCTTCGCTTCGGAAAGATAGCTACATCCAGATCGCCTCGGAAGTGATAGTTTGTCCCATCACCTTCACCAACGTTAGTTATTTGCTTACTAAAAACATGTACATGTATCAATGCATATACTGTAGAGCCCAGTAGTTCATCAATATCTTAGTAGCATCTTTGGGGAGGGGGGGGGGGGGGGCAATGAAGTCATTGAAAGAACCTACATGTACAGGTACACTACATGTACCTGCATATAAAGACGACTTTCTATAAATTCTTTTTTAGTAGTTTTCAAATTTTACTGGGTATACATGTTGTTATCTTTTATTTTCACATCTAATTTTTGTTTCACTCTTCAAATTTTTCCCCTTCACAATGAAGTGTTACATTCTAATTCAGTAGGCACGCAGTAGTTTTGTTCACGGATACAATTGACCTAATTAGAGTAGCCTACACCAGCATATGAAATCATCTTATTAGTTAGTAGTTCATCAATATCTAATTAGCATCTGGGGATTGGGGGGGGGGGGGGGGGGGCAGTGAAGTGATTTAAAGAACCTGTCTATAAAGACCACTTTCTATTTCTTTTTCAGTGGTTAACAGGTTTCACTGGGTATACAGTTATAAAACAAATTATTCATACTAATTATTTCATACTCCTTGTAAATTTGATATTTTTGTGTTTTTCACACATCAAAAATAAAAAGGAGACTAGTAGAATTAGGGCCTTTGTTGAATACCTTTATATGTCACATTCTCAAGAAACATAAATCGGGACAAATAAATTGTTCACAAACTTAAGAAATGACAAAAATTTGAAGGGTTTGAAACTTTGAAATAATTTAGTTGTTATTTAAACTGTTCATAGTTCATACACTCTGTTCAATCTGTTGACTTTTAGGCCTTTTTTCACATTCACATTTTTTCTTTCTTCATTCTACACTTTTTCGGGTTACATGTATATTCAGGTGACACTTTCTAATTCAGTAGACACACAGCAGTCTTTTTTCACACAGTATACCTAATGAAAGTAGAAGCCTAGCCTACACTAGCATATGAAGCCATCTATAGCCAGTAGACAGTAGTTCATCAATATCTTATTAGCATCTGGAGGTTGGTGGGCAGTGAAGTATGGATTGATGGCCAGTCAGGCGTGCTACATGTACAGTAGGTGTAATTTACTCTTAATGGAGACAAAGCCAGATTTCTCAATTACACTGAACATGCCCTGTTCACACCAAAAGAATTTGTTACGTTACCAAGTATTTTTCAACTTGAAACGTGCTGGGTGTCATTTCAAAACCAAATTTCTCTGTCACATGCCCTCTTCACACCATAAGAAATGTTTATGTTACCAAGTACTACCGGTAAGTATTTTTCAACTTGAAACGTATTACATGTAGGTGTCATTTCAAAGCCAAATTTCTCTGTCACATGCCCTCTTCACACTACCGTATACAAAATTGATAGTTTACCAAGTATTTTTCAACTTGAAACGTGCTGGGTGTCATTAACTCCTAATGGAGACAAAGCCAGATTTCTCCATTACATGCCCTCTGCATACTTTAAGAAATGTATACGTTAACAAGTATTTTTCAACCTGAAACGTACTGAGTGTCATTTCAAAGCCAGATTTCTCCATACATACATTGTACCTGCCCTCTTCACACCATAAGAAATTTATTTGTTACCAAGTATTTATCAGCTTGAAACGTGCTAAGTTTAATTTATTCTAAATGGAGGCAGAGCCAGATTTCTCCATTACGTGCCCTCTTCACACCATAAGAAATGTATACGTTACCAAGTATATTTCAACTTGAAACGTGCTACATGTAGGTGTCATTTCAAAGCCAGATTTCTCCATTACATGCCCTCTTCACACCATAAGAAATGTATACGTTACCAAGTATTTTTCAACTTGAAATGTTCTGGGTGTCATTTCAAAGCCAGTTTTCTCCATAACATGCCCTCTTCACACCATAAGAAATGTATACACTATCAAGTGTTTTCCTACTTAATAAAAGGAATTGTGAATATGTATTGACATCATTTTGTTAGATTTTTCATGATAAACAAGCTTTATAAATGTGGTTATTACTTTAAAATTATCTATGAGTTGCTTCCCTTAGCAGTTGTAGTTGCATTGTGTCATCTCAAAGGTTAGACACTCTTTTTTGTTGATTAATTACGCATTAAAATCAAAGTCCCTTGTTTAATTTACTCTTTATTGAGACAAAGCAAGATTTCTCCACTACATGTACATGTACTCTGTTCACAGCATCAGAATTTTTTAGTCCAATATAGTAATTTTCAACTTGATTATAATGGAATGGTTAACATGAATTGACATTAAAATATCATTTTCTTTGATGTTTCATATGATTCAAATTTCAAACTTTATATGTAGCAGGACTACATGCCTTTAATACAGTCATCAGATAGACTGAAATCTTAGATGTGGTCGTTAATGGCAGAAGCACGGCCACAAAACTCGTAAAAAGAAACAATACATAAAAGAATCAGTGAATACTGAAAGGCGTGCTTACATTGGAAAGAAAAGTTATCAAGAAGCATTGTGTAGTGAAAATGAAACTAGTTTTGGAGAGGTCAGTTTAACACATTTATGTTTTAAAGTGGTCATTATGCTTAGTGTCAACTCAGCTAACAGCTGGTTAATCACAAGTGTGACCTCACAATAGGTAAGTTTTCATCAGCTCTTGATTTCTAAATAAGCCTGAAGTTACAAATCGCGTCTGTATCAGCTCGAAACTCAAAACTTGAGCTCAAGAAATTAGCTTAGAGATATTTTGTTCAGCGTTCGCTCATAGTGCGAGTGTTCGGGCTGGTGAAAACGCACCTGACAAATAGCGGGAAATTTTGCAAACTAGAACAAGATATCTTGGGATGATTATTTCGACCAAATATCGCGCCAATTGCAACTGCAGGCTGATAAAGATGCAGATTCGCTGGATGATTTGCGATCGGGATAGTTAAAATAGCGAGTAAATTGGCAAACTCAAGCTGATGTGGACAGGCCTCATAAGCCCCTCCCAGTTATGTGTTGTTTGCTTGATCACAAGATGTTCACATAGGAAGTGGACCTTGAATCTCTGTTATTAAGTTTTTTAATTGAAACCATTATGTTTCGCTTTTCATTTTCATATGATGTTTCAGACAAAAAAAAAAAAAAAAAACCCCAGAAACCTTGTGGTATCCTAGCTGTATGGTTTTCATTTGAAACGATACTTAAAGTGACTCTGTAACATTGCCTCAGATTCTGAAACAACATCCTGGATTTAGCTCATGCTGCAATCATAATTATAAACCTTTAGGTGAGTCAGGAATCCCGTGACTTTTACACGCCGATTGCCCGGCTGATTATCAAAATATTTACGATTGGAAATCAAAATTTTATTTTTCGTTTTCCTAACGGTTTTTATAACAGTCTATTAGGGAAATTGAGTATGGTAAAACCGGTCACTCAAAGATTTTTACTTTTTGAGGCACTTGACCATTTTGAAGCGCAATATTTTTGGTCTTCAATATTACATCATATCACAGACTCTGATAACACGTAAGGCCATGCATCTCAGATTTAACATTGTTTAAACGATGTGTTTCACTTTACATGTACATTTCCATACAACATCAGACAACAACTAAAAAACCACCAGAAACCTCGTGGTATCCTAGCTGTATGGTTTTCATTTGAAACAATACTTAATCATATATTTCACTTTTCATTTCCATATTATGTTCAGACAAAAACAACCCACACAAATTCTTGTCGTAAATAACTGCATGGTTTTGCGTAGCTGTACAATGAGTTTTGCTATATACACCTGTACAGGGTGCTACAAGAATTTTTTTCACCACTTGCCCTGTCGGGCAAGTGGGTTTTCAATTTACTTGCCCAAACAATATTTCCACTTGCCCAAAACTTTAAAGCGAAAAAGGACTCGAGGTTAAAGCATTTATTATCTCGTAATGATAAGTTAGTGTTTTAGATAGCAAATTAATGCACATACATGTACAGTGTAACTGTATTGAATAATAACCTAATATGTCAAAGAAAATGGTCAACAAAGGATGGTTGAAGGTTTAAAAAACGCATTTTATTTTTTATGAATAAATATCAAACATTTGACTTTTTGTACTTACTAGAAAATCCCTGTTGTTTATTCCATTCCGATTCGCACGTGTTCATTTCCCTAGAATAATGACGTCATATTTGGCGTGATTCAACCAATCGGCAATCAGAGAATAGCAAAGGCCTGTCGGTGCGGCCTGCAGAGCTAGAGAGAGAGAGCGCGAATAAGCTCGCAGCTGGTACGATCGCACTAGCTGTCTCTAGCTAGCTCACGGCCGGCCGTGCGTGGAGGCGGAGCGGCATTCATGGCTTGTGTTGCATGCGCGCTGAGCTAGCTGAGCTGGCTAGCTGTCTGTGAAGTTTTTTCGAAATCGGAACGATCGCTTTTTTGCTTCTGGATTTTGACGACGGGTAAGAAGTTGACGGGTGAATGGTAGAGTTCTTGGACACTAGGAAATTACTGTAAAAGTATCACTTGCCCGAATCGGGCAAGTGATAATTTGATTTACTTGCCCGACGGCTCAATTTGGTTGCCCCGGGACGTCGGGCAAGCGGGTTTGTCGCGCCCTGCTGTATAGTGTGAACTCTAAAAGAGGGGGTGGGGGAGGGGGGGAGGGGGAGGGAGATGGATGATTAAGACTTAATTTGACCAGAAGATGAAGTCGCGCTGTTAGCATGCTGCATTGCAGACCATGCCTGACTGCTGTGTCTTGATCGTCAATCTTCTTCGCCCCTTGCTCCCATCCACCATGCATAATTTATCAAGAACATTATTAGAGAGCTGATTTATCAATGTTCTCAGTCTGAGGTGGTTACAGTGATGGACGCTTTGGAGACTGTTCGGCTGAGTTTGAGCAGGACTTAAAGTGAAGCCGTAACGTTGTTGAATGTTGATGAAAAAAATGCATAATTTTTTAATGAAATGTTACTTATTTTATTCCTTCTATGGTACTTGCATAAAAATGCATCATTTTTGTATGAAATGTTCATTATTTAATATATTCCTTCTACACTATATTCTTTTTACTGTACTAACCCTCTAACAGGCAAAAAATCCTGAAAAAAAATCTTAAACCTCAAAGATATGTATGGTGTTCTTTGAAAGCATCACTGTGCAACACCCTCTAACAGAAATTCTCCTAACCAATTTTTGAGTTTTCCCAACTTTTTTCCATGAAAATAAGACACAAAACAGGCTGTAAAAAAATGTTTCAACACTTAAATGTTTGGAATGATATATATACATATTAAGCCAATTCATTACTTTGTAATTACAACGTGAAGGATACATGTAATACACCAATTTACGGTTAGGGGCGCCATTTTAATTGGCGAGTGAACAAAGCCAATGACCTAGAGGTCATGGATTTATGCGTAAATTAAGATTGCGCCCATGCAAATTATGATGACATCACTGCCTGCGCGCTGCCGCTGCGTTTTGCGCGCACATCATCATTTGCATGGGCGCAATCTTAATTTACGCATAAATACCACTGACCTTGGGTCATTGGCTTTGTTTCAAAGCCAATGACCTGAGGTCAGCCTGTCTGCGCATGCGCACTGATGTAACCGTAAACTGGTGTATTCGTGAGCCGTCTCATCCTTTCTATGTTGGTTAAGAATATTAAGACAGTGGACATGATTCTGTATAAAAGCATTGCTTTTAAATGCCCTGATTTCAAAATTCAAAATATGAGGTGAAATACTGTTACTGTTACAGTAGTGTCCTTAATCTTAACATGTTGCTTTACCTTGAACATAAACTATAACATAAACAACGTTTACTTTATCCCACATTGTACATTAACTTGTTGCAGGGTTTAGGAAAAGCGATTGCCCTTTTTTTGCACATGGACACAAATCTGGTTTTAAAGTCTTTCATGTTTTCCCACTCTTCAAACCTTTTCAGGACGAGGCGATTCGAATCCAATTTCTCAGCGACGATGCGGTGCCAGACTTCCCGGTCCTCCTGGTGGTGAAACAAACCCGGAGTGTCTTGTCCTATACTGTGCCTTACGTCTCACCCGACGGGTAAGATACATGTACATGAAGCCCGGCCCCCCAAACAAAATTCGGGGTCGGAGGGACCACATTCGTGTTCCCAAAATCTCTGGTAAAGGGGTACTTTTCACGCAACAAAGTCCAGCCCGTATTACACACAAATCAGGCCCGTATTGACTTTATACACCAGAGATAGGGGGGGGGGGGGTGCTTTCAAAGAGAGGGAACATGCATACGCGTACCCTGAATAACACTGAGTGGGGCGGCCGGACATAAAGGAGCATTTGTATGGGTTAGTGGATATAAATTTGTGGGAACTTGGAAAGTTTAATAATTTTATTATAAGAAGAAAAAGAAGAAGAGGAGGAGGAGGAGGAGGAGGAGGAGGAGGAGGAGGAGGAGGGGGAGGGGGAGGGGGAGGGGGAGGGGGAGGGGGAGGGGGAGGAGGAGGAGGGGGAGGGGGAGGGGGAGGGGGTGGGGGAGGAGGGGGGGGGGGGGGGAGAGGTGGAGGAGGAGGAGGAGGAGGAGGGGATCTCTGTAGGGGCAATAAAACCTTGCCGATAATTATAGTTTTTAGAGCTCCGTAGGGGCAATAAAACCTTGCCGATAATTATAGTTTTAAGAGCTCCGTAGGGTCAACAAAACCTTGCCGATAATTATTGTTTTTAGAGCTCCGTAGGGGCAACAAAACCTTCCCGATAATTATTGTTTTTAGATCTCTGTAGGGGCAACAAAACCTTCCCGATAATTATTGTTTTAAGAGCTCCGTAGGGGCAACAAAACCTTGCCGATAATTATTGTTTTTAGAGCTCCGTAGGGGCAACAAAACCTTGCCGATAATTATTGTTTTTAGAGCTCCGTAGTGGCAACAAAACCTTGTCGATTGGAACTAAGTTAGACCTACACTGTAGTAATAATGTTGGTTTTAAAACTAAAGATGACAGATTTTTTTTTTTTTTTTTTTGTCTTCAAAATAGGGGTGCGCCTTATACACGGAGATTTACGGTATTACACATTTTGCAAATATTATTATTTTCACAATTCCTTTGTTTTTTCATCCGCAGCCAAAAGTATGGCTCAGTAAGCAAGACCCTGTGCCCTGACTCCTCCAACCTAAACGCCAGCGTGGAGGAAACCATCATTGTGGTCGTCAGCACGTCATCCGCCATTGAAGTCAATTTCACCCTGACTGGGATGTTCGTAGGTGATTTCAACCTGCAGTAAGTTTAAATTTAAATTGGCAACAGTGTTATTTCTTCTCTCTCTATTATTAAACCGGTATGTATTAATATGAATGAACTGTACATTAATCAGACTGCATGGTTTTTCATATCTGAATGCCTTTTACACTTACTTACAGTAGGTGGTTTTAACCCCAAACTGGCAATAATTAAACTTTTTAATAAAAAAATAAACTATTACAAAAAGAGAGGGAGGAAAAGATAGAAGCACAGAAAGAGAGAGAGAGAGAGAGAGAGAAGAGAAGAAAGAAAAGAGGGCTGAGGGGAGAGGGAGAAACAAGATATTTCATTTTACTAAGAAAAAAAGGAAATCTGCATGAACTAACATCTGCTTCGTATCAGTATCAAATTTATTGTTAATATTAATATTTCTCCCTTTTTCTCTTCAGATCCAATAAAAATATCACATTCTTAAGTGATCCATCCGCACCTCAGGTAAGAGATTTCACATTTTTGGTTGGTTCCAGTAATTAGCCCCCCCCCCCCCTGAATACATACTGGGGGAGGGGGGAGTGGAAAGAAATTTCTCCTTTTCTAAACACGAATTTGCCGTACCAAGCTGTTCATGACTCTGTCAATAAAATGGTATGCATGAATCTGATTGTTTGATGTGTTAGTCCAAAAGTTTATTCTTCCAAAGTTTTGTTATTCTGAACATCCTTCCATCTAAAGGTACAATTTTCATGTACAGAAAGTATCAATGATTTTATCATGGTTTCCATCATATGTGATTTACAAGTACAATTTGTTCCTTTTTTTTTTTTTTTTTTTTTTTTACTGTAAGCACCAATCAATGAAGATGGATATTCAAGTAAATTAAAGAGAAGGTTGAGTTCGTGGGAGAGGTGAACAATAATTTGTGAGCATTATCATTGTTATTATGCAAGTGTGGAAGAATATCAGAGAAAGGTTTTCCACTGAAAAACCATGGCTCTTCAAATGCCTCCTCAGTATTCTAAATATGACAAGTAACATTTTAAAACTGAGGCCCGATTTGTATGCCACATGTTTGTGTAGTCCTATTATACCGGTACATCTTTCTGTGAACATTGCTTGTTACTTTACCAAGACTGGGCCAAATTTCTTATCATTTGGATGACTCCAGAACCTTGCAGTACACACCAATACTTATATGCTAGGTCTCTTGTTTAGAAATTCCGATTCCATTGTTGGTTTGAGCTTACCTGGTAGACAACTTAAAATAATTCAATATGCAGATGATACTCTTCTAACATTGAAGGGGTCAGTAATGGAATTAAACAGTGCATTAAACATTTTAGATAAATATAATGCAATGTCTGGTTTAAAAGTTAATATACAGAAGACACATGCGATTTGGATTGGAGGATTTAAAAACAAGAAAGATGGTGTTCTTTTGAATAGAAATCTAAATTGGGTGTTTGATGATTATTTCAGATATTTAGGTATAGACTTTTGTACGGATTTGCCCAAATTGATAATTCACAATTACAATGAAAAATTTAAAGAAATAAAAAGTCAAATGACATCGTGGTTAAGACGATACTTAACTGTTCTTGGAAGAATCACTGTTGTCAAGTCATTGTTGGTATCCAAATTAAACTACCTTTTTTTGTCCCTCCCTTATCCTGGTGAAAATCTTTTGAAAGATATAAATGCTCACTTTTATAGATTTATATGGGGGGAGAAACCTGATAAAATAAGTAGAAATCAAATGTCACAAAGTTACTCAGACGGAGGGGTTAAAATGATAGATATATACACACATTGCCAATCATTAAAAATATCCTGGATTAAGAGATTAGTAATTGGCTCAATAGATAGCAATATCCTCTGTCTTTTGCAATCTTTCTTGCCTGAACGGCAAGATTTAAAATTATATATGGGAAACAATTATTTTCGGGAACTGGCAGGTAAAACAAAGAACATTTTTTGGAAAGAAATGTTCATGGCTTATAGTACGCTCTTGTCCATGCATTATGATAACATTTCTTGCCAACCCTTATGGAATAATGATTACATTAAAATAGGCAATAGCTCAATATATAATAAAAAATTGTGTCAAAAGGGAGTTCGTTTTGTTAACGATATTTTAGACACAAATGGTGATTTTTTCTCTTTGGAACACTTTCAAGAAAAGTATAATATTCAAATAAATTTTCTTTTTTATCGTGGATTATGCGATGCAATTAGACAAGGGTTTAACAATTGTACTATTTTTAACAAGGTGCCACAACCTCTTTTCCCAGATACAATGGCATTTGTTATGAAACGTATTAAAGGATGTTCACATATCTATGCAATTTTATTAAAAAGAAGAAAAGGACAATGTAAAAGTTTTCTTAAATGGAAATGCATTTTCGACCTGAATGATAAGAGTTGGGGAACATATTGTTCTATTGGATTTAATTGTACTATTGATGTGGGCTTACGATGGTTTCAGTTTAAAGTCTTGCAACGCATATTATATACGAACGATCTACTGTTTAAAATGAATTTAGTCCCAAGAAAAGAATGTACATTTTGTAATGAACAGACTGAAACAGTTATACATCTGCTATGTGATTGTACGCATGTTAAAAATATTTGGGGTAGGTTAGAACACTGGATTAATACTGGAACCGGAAATAAATTAACATTTTCATTACAAGATAAATTATTTGGTTTAAAAGGTTCAAATAATTATGCATTGAATTGTATACTGATTGTGGTGCGACAGATGGTGTATACTTCCAAAATAAAGAAACAATTGCCCGACTTTGATAATATTAGAGTTTCGATTACAAATTACTTCAAAAACGAAAAGTATATTGCAAATTCGAATTGTAGAAATAATAAATTCACAAGAAAATGGTTTCAATTCAGGAATTTGTTTACTTAAAATGATATTTTTTCTGTATTTGTTTTTCTTTCCATGAGTGTTAGAAATGAATTATTGATTTGTTATTTTGTGTTAACTCAACAGTTCATCAATACTTGTACCTTGAAAAGCCAATTTTATTTTATTTATGTTAATATGTAAATTACCTTGAATATATATTTTTGTATGTGTTTCGAATGAAAATCAATAAAATCCCTGTGGAGGGAAAAATATGAAAAAAAAAAAAAAATACTTATATGCTAGATGATCAACCTTTTCTGATCGATTCCACACCGTTTCTTTCATGATGCAATTGCCTGACCAGGGGGGCATTTCACAAAGCCTTTTTTCAATGACAAATAACAAAAATCAGTGACACATCTACTGATAACCAAACAGAAGCAAGGATTTCAGTAGCTTATAACACAAATTGTCATTTGTCACTGATGACAAGTTTTGTGAAATGCCCCCCTGAACTCAAATTTAAGAAAGTGTGTTTATACTTAATCCAGCCTAATGAATGAATGCTGCCATTACCCTTGATACAGTATGTTCGATTGTTGATGATTAATTACCCTCTTTTAATTAAAGTCTTAATTGTATTCTCTTTAAGTAATCCACTTTAATAAGCCAATTGAGAGTTGACTGGCAGCCAATAATGCATTACATTACTACATGTTCTGCATGTAAATATAGCATCAAAAGTGAGAACAAAATCAGTATAAATGTTTGTTTTTTTTTAAATCAGGAGTATAATGTTACTTACCTGCAGTGGAAAATGTTAGTTAATTGCATGCCTTCCTTCCTTGTTTTTCTTGAATTTATAATTAGTCATTTAATTTTGATCTCGTTTAGAAATCTTTTCTGCTACAGACCACCCAGATTTACTGACAGTAGTAGGCTTAATGTAAAGTTAATGAATTTGCCAAGCTAAAAGAAATTTTGTAATAATTTTAACATACATGGCAAAACAATTTGCTGAATTTTGATTTGAAACAGATTATTCTCTCTTTTATTACATGTAACTATGTTTTCATTATTTATCTTTTTGTGTGTGTGTACAGTATTATCAATATGAATTTCCAGAGGGAGTCGATATGGTACTGGTGAGAGCCAAGTCCCCGAATAAAACATGTGCCTATCTTTCAGTACAGGATGCAAAGGTGAGTATGCTTGTTGAACCTACCCCCTTCAACTGGTAAAAGTAATATACATACATGTACATGTATACATAATGTACCACCTTGTCTTGTTTCTTTCATCCTCCCTCCATTTCTCTTTTTAATTTGTCTATTTTCCCTATTTTGATCAATCTTGAAATCCCTCTCCTTGTTTCTTTCTCTCAACATTATCTTTTTTTTTCTTTGCCCCATCCCTCCTCTTTCTTTTCCTTTCTTGACCCTCTCTCATTTCCTAATCTCCTTAATATTGGTCTCCAATTAATTCAATATGGGAAAAGGTCTCTTGTAAACCACTTGTCTGAACAAATTTTCTCTTTTTTGTTCAATATTGAAATCCCTTCCTCCTTGTTTCTTTCTCTCAACATTATCTGTTTTTCTCTGCCCCATCCCTCCTCTTTCTCTTCCTTTCTTGCCCCCCCTCCCTCTCATTAATAATCTACTTATTGGTCTTCAATTAATTTGATGTGAAAAAAGGGATCTTGTATACCAC
This sequence comes from Strongylocentrotus droebachiensis, assembly GCA_035222895.1. Lineage (NCBI taxonomy): Eukaryota > Metazoa > Echinodermata > Echinoidea > Camarodonta > Strongylocentrotidae > Strongylocentrotus > Strongylocentrotus droebachiensis. The sequence continues at coordinate 301,696 of JAVYIG010001612.1, read as the reverse complement.
CTGCCTGAACAAATTCATTTATTAATAAATTTAGTTATGTATGTATGTATGTTTTTATTATTTATTTATTTATGTGGTATTATATTAACAGGGTAGCCCTGTTAGTAGTTATACTTGGGGGCCCCTCATAACGTAAACAACACAAAAGACATACATGTACAGTGTACATAATAAATACATAATGGTGAAATAAAAATCAGAATGTTTTTTCCAGGAAATTTAAACAAAATGAACAAGAAATTATATCAATTCTGGAAGTCATATCCCTCTGATTGTGGCATGTGTAGTTTGTGAGTCTTCAACAATGATTTTATCAGATGGATTTCATGTCTAATTTAATTTGCACAAAAAAAATTCAGGAGGCTGATTTATAGGTGAGGTCTATGGGACTGGCCTTTAAAAACTGATACTGTTGTTCACAGGGAAAAAACACCCCTCCTATTTATATCAATTATTAATTTATGATTAAAGGTAATACAAAGTTTGGGGAAATTTTGAAAATTGGGTGGAGAGTGATTCTTTACAATTTTGATATATTTGGATGCCCCTGTGGATGTATTATAAGCACTATAAAATTTAGCCCCTAAAACACTTTTGCTTTTGAGAAAAATGGAATATAAAAAATTTACCGGTGCTCCCAGTAAATTTTGATAAATTTCAAGTAGCGCCTATGGCCGTACAATGGTAGCTGCGACCATGAAAATCTCAGAAAATGTAGTTGTGATATATAATTTCCAAACGGGAGTAGCTAATTGGTCGATTTTAGCCAAGAAACATTGTTTTATAGCTTAATTAAAATCTTGACCTTGAGAGGGAGCTATACAACATAAAGAGTTTATTATTTACAATTTCATATCTTTAGACTCGATTTCAACCGCCACAACGATCAGTGAATATTGTAGGATTGCATATGCTTCCAATATGTTCATTTGAACCAAATTCATGACCCTATACCAAAACTTTGTATTACCTTGAACTTTTATTTCATGTACTTGTGCTTTTCATTGAAACTACAAGTCATTTTCAAAGCTATAAATGATGAATTTTTCTACAGCTTTGGCTTTTGGCAGCTTACTATAAAGAAATTATCTTATTTTACTGATTTTGATGATTTTGCTTCTTATTACATTTGGCATTAAATATCCTCCACATTCCAACTTCGCTGAGTCTTTGTTTCTCTTGTAGGGGAGAGAAATCTTCTTCCATTTGTCAATTCTTAATCATCATAATCGCAACTTGCGCAGCTCCCGAGAAACTTTGTTGCTGCAGATCCCATCTATCAAAACAAAAATAACGCTTGGTGATCGAGCATTTGCTTGTGCAGTCCCAAACCTCTGGAATAACTTGCCATTTGAAGTCTAGAAATCACCATCTGTGAATATCTTTAAATCATAATTAAAAGCACATCTTTTCAATTAACTGTAAATTTAAGCATATCAGGAGCTCTTGTAGCGCAGTAGAATATATATTTAGTGTTGGATAGTTTCTGCGCTCTATAAATGTATTATTATTATTATTATTATTAATTCTGCCTGAGATCTGCCTCTTTTCTGCTGACAAGTGTTAAGAAGAAATATGAAATATTTTTTGAGAGATTAATTGACAATTTTCTCTCAGTGTCCGATCTTAGATGATGTTTCCACCGTGCGTTACAACGAGGGAATTTTTCAGACGATGACCTTGCAGGCAGCAATTACAGTCACGGTAAGTATAGGACAATTATTTAGTTTATTTATTTATTTCTGATATTTATACAGGGTGGCACATATCACCTATTTGGTGGTCTTCCATGAGGCCCTGTTAAGAATAAAACAAATAACAGCAGCAAAAACAAACTAGATGAATAAACAAGCATATTAAAAGGTAAAATACACATTAATCGGTATCCCCATGAAATAACTGATCATTCAAGAATTATCCTTGATCATTTACAAGAAATATGTGAAAAGAATTTTCAATTTAAGTGGAAAATACATTAAAAAAAATGAAAATGAAATAAAGAATAGATGATAACCACGTATTTAAAAGGATGAAAGAATGATTGAAAACATATATTTGTTATAATCTGATATACATTATACATGTAGCTTAACCCTAATCCCATTGGGTTTATTTTGATCACTTGAGTCCATGAGTTATGTTTATAACAGATTGGCCCCCCCCCCTCGGATCTTGGCAAATAATGGACCAATTGACTTGAAAATAGGCACAGTCGTAAAACAAGTTGGGTAGAATAAAAATGTAAAAAAAAAAAAAAATGACTTAAAAAAAAAAAAAAATGCAAATTTTTGACGAATTTTGGTAAAAAATTGGGATTATCATCTGAAATCAGGAGAAATGACAGGATTTATTCAGGTTTTCTGTAAAAATACTTTCAAATTAATATAGTTCATTCATATCCATGTTTTGATAGTAATATATCACTAATTTGCATAAATTATGCAAATATGCAAATTAGTATTTCCAGATATACTTATTTCTTTTGTATTTCATTGTTTTTATTCTCATGTATTTTATTGTTTTGATTTGTTTTTGTTTTTGTTTATTTTAGAAGAATTTGTCTCTGAAGTGTTTGAAATAAACTTATAACAAAGAAATAATCAAAATTATAATTCAATGTAACAATTATAACAGATCTGGAGTTTACATGGCATTGGATGTATGAATCACATAGAAACGTGTACAAAATCTGCAGTTTTTTGTGACGGTCTAGCGATTATCGACCTCTAAAATCAGTTCTACATGTCCGACCGGGGTGAATTTTATATCTAAATATGCGGGAAACTTGAGAGAAAAAAGTCATGAAGTTTCAACGTGAAATTTTAATCGGTCTAGATGCACGGCAAAAAAAAACCCTGTCGTTTTTTTTGCCATGCATCTAGACCGATTAAAATTTCACGTTGAAACTTCCCCAATGGGATTAGGGTTAACACACTGGATACCAAAATAGTTATATACTGTACATACTTACATTCAATTGCTTTTCATTAATACACTTAGATCATTCCCAATATTTAATATCTACATGTTATTGTGCAATCTACTTTCAGTGTCCTTTGACTTGAAAACCAATTGTTCTCTCTTGTACATTGGCTTGTATATTAATAGAGCACTGTGATAATAATAATAATAATATTCCGCTTTTATATAGCGCCCAATACATCTATACAACGATGTGCCTAAGTGCTTTACATATATATTAGTACCCCGGTCATCGGATTCAGGCTTACCCGCACACAATGTATGCACATTTTCCACTGCCTGGGGAGCATTCCAGCCAGTCGCCATTTTACAAATGCACATTTGCTCATCCAACCACATGAACTTTCGCATCCTACCGGGTACCCATTTAACACCTGGGTGGAGAGTGGCAACTGTAGATCAATGTCTTGCCAAAGGACATTGGTGCCGTGGTAGGACTTGAACCGCAGACCTTGTGATCCACAGTCCGGTGACATATCCACTCGTCCATGAAGTATATCAAAGCGATAAAGTTTGGGCACACATGTTCATACTTTACATAAGCAATTTCATTTTCATTATCCCCTTTGTTATTCATTCTTGTCTTCATTTCTTTTCTTTTTGACAGAGGGACATGTATAAAAATGGCCTTTTCTTTGTTGTGGTGGTTGTGCATTCAAATGATTTAATGTGCAACAATACCTTCAAGACATTGTCACCTCTCGAAGGTAAGGGATCCTTACTCTCAATGCTGGGTTTAAATTGGCAACATTATATGTAGATCTCGTCATATCCTTATGGCTAATGGCACATCTTAATTATTCCAATAATTATGTTATGATTCTTCTGAAAAAAGTAGATTGTAGAATTTGTAGAATTTTATTGACTCTTTGACCCCCTCTCGGGGTATGAGAGTACAAACAAACATAAAAGTATAAATAAAAATGCATGACTTATGAATACAATTCACATACATTATACATAGATAATGACATAAAGATAAAAACGATAATAGGTATATAGTGTATGAAAGTACAAACATGAACAATGAACCAACTAGTAAACACAAATTATATATAGAAATCTACATGTACATATACATGTACAATGAATGTAGATAGTGACAAACTGACAATAATAAAAGGATAACTATAATGCAGTCTATTTACAAGCTAAATAGTAAACAAAGTAGGCTGTTTCACTATCCTACCGCTACGAGTACTTGTAGGTTCAGCTCTAATTGTACTTCTCGAAATGCTTGAACTATCTTCTTTCTCTGTTTTTTGATTAAATTTCAACATAATAAGGCGGGTAAATCTCGCTAAATTCTTCAACTGAGAAGTGCTTCTAGTATTAAAAAGTTCTGCCATGTGCATAGCACTTGGGAGCTTAGACTTACAACACTTTTTTGATAAATATAAACATCTCTCTCTTTGAAAAAACGGACAAACAAAAATATAGTGAAATTCATCTCCTATATCAGTAGACAGGCAGAGTGTGCACTGCATATCACAATGTGGTGTGTTCGCATCAAACCGACCTTTGTTTACAGGTAATTTATGTGATCTACACCGAAACTTACAGAGAGTAAAAGCATCAGTTTTATTTAGGGTGAGTAAATAGCTTTCAAATATATGGTTGCCTTTAAATATCCTATAATTTGTGCAAATGCGATTTGACCATACTGCATCTCTCCATTCCTGACCAAAAATATCATTTAGTCTCAGTTTTAGCAAAGAATTAATATTTAAGCCAAATCCACTATTTTGGCCTAGCCAAATATTTGATAGACCAGCTTGATTAAATGTGTCTTCAATAAATTTTAACCATGAGGAAGTAAATTCCAAATGTTCATCTTTATGAATGGCAGAAATGAATTTTAAAAGGACATATGAATATTTGCTATCTTTACCTCTCAAAATTCTTGACCAAAAATTAACCATTCTACCCTTCACATGATTCAAAATCAAACCTCGTCCAGTTTCTCCATAAACCATACAGTCTGGAGTATATGAACCTACAGATAATAACGTTCTGAGGAATTTCCTATGGAAAACTTCAATCTGCTTTATATCTTCATGTCCCCAGACTTCACTACCATACAATAAGATAGGCAAAATCAAATGGTCAAATAAATGACATTGAATATCAACTGACAACTGCAATTTCTTTGCTTTAGTCAACATACTGTATAACGCTTTTCTAGCCTGCACTATCTGCTTTGCCATTGCCTTTTTGAAAGTACCATTATAATTAAACTGTACTCCGAGATAAGCAAAATCATATACCACATCTATTTTTGCATGACCATACGTAAAATTTGGTAACTTCCTAACTTTCCCTCTGGAAAAAATCATTATTTTAGTTTTACTCGCATTGACTGTTAGGTGCCATGTATTACAATATCCTTGTACTGCATTCAGCGCTACTTGTAATTCGTCAGGGCTTTCTGCCAAAATGATCGTGTCATCAGCGTACAATAAACAAGACAACTTTGAAAAAAGCTCTAATTCGTCACCCTGTAAGGTATTTTGTATTTCTTCATTTAACATTTTCAGGCCAGGATAAATTTTGGCAATATGCTCTTGAAAGTCATTTAAATAAACAGCAAACAGCAATGGCGAAAGGTTTTCACCTTGCCTAACTCCTACGTTACACGAGAAAAATTCAGACATTGCGCCGTTGACAGAAATACAGGACTTCCCACATTTGTACAAGCTTTTAACAACATTTAGGACTTTGCCATTTACACCTATTTTTAACAATTTAAACCACAAAAACTTTCTATCAATTAAATCAAACGCTTTTTTATAATCTATAAAAGCACAATATAAGCGTTTCCTTTTCTGTAGGTAAAAATCGATAATAGTCTTCAAAACAAACACATGATCAATGGTTGAATATGTTGAACGAAACCCAGCTTGTTCCTCACCTAACATACGATTACTATCAAGAAAGCTTGAAATTCTTTTATTCAAGACTGAGGTAAACAGTTTACCAAGGCAACTTAACAAGGTAATTCCACGATAATTATCTGGATTTGTGTTTTCACCTTTATTCTTAAAAATTGGGATAATCACTCCTATACACCATTCAGAGGGAACGATTCCACTATCTAAAACAATATTGAACAAATCAACAATAACCCTACGCATTTCTAAGGGGCAACTTTTCAAAAATTCATTTCTGATCAAATCTTTACCGCAAGCTTTGGCATTTTTCAATTTATTAACCATTAATTCAACCTCTTCTAATGTGATAGGTTCATTCAAACCATCATTTTGTATCGTCACATTATCAGCATCCAAAGGCATCCTTTCCTCTAAATTATCCTCTGATTTACATACATTTCCTAGAGATTTAAAATGCTGTACAAGATCACCCAAAGAAACATTAACTGCACTTTTAGTTCGACGACCATTACTGTTTAATAAATCCCAAAAGGCTCTAGGGTTTCCTTGATTTTTTAAGGACAGTAAAGAGGCACTAAAGTCTTTACCATAGTTCCTCCTTTTGTACCTTAGCAATTTTTTATATTTCTTACTTGCCAAAAGAAAGTCACTTTGTAAAACATCAATATCTGTTACTTGAACATCTAATCTTCTACCTAGCTGAATTTTCCTGCTTAGCCTATTCCTTAAATTAAGATACTCTTTACGGGCAGCTTCACAATCGGCATCAAACCATAATTGTGATGGTGAATTCACATTATGTTGTTCTTTATGACTCCTTGCCGATAGATACATATTAGGTTTTTGTTGATTTGAGAGATACAAGAATTGAACGGTTTTATATTCTTTTTTTGTATTTTCTTCATGCTTTGTGTTTCCAATCTCTCATAGTGCATTCGCATTTCTATCAGATTATGAATGAGAAACTCGGTGGGCTTATAATGGTCTAAGGTTTGCCGAAAATCTCATATATTTGAACTAGCAGAAAGGAAAAAGAAGAAAAATCAGTTGGATATAATGTGTTTTCTTTATTAATGCACATAGCAAATGAAGTACATGAATTTACCTAATAATGAACATGAGCTGTATTCTGCATTATCAATTCTTTTACAGTCTTACGTGTAGTTATGCATGATGTATTTACAATTTTTGATTGTATTCTTTCAGCTCAATATACAGGCTCATCCCTACAGACAAAGATTGTTACACTTACAGTGGAACGTACACTAGACAGTAAGTACTGCATGTAATGCTTGTTGTGATAATTGAAAACAGGCTTGATATAAAGATATTATCAAAGGCCGACTGTACTACTTGGAGCTACTTGCTCCCTCTGTATAGAAAACAATGCCTAATCGGTGACCATTGGCCCCCCATGATCCTCTTTTTCTTATGTTAATTGAGAGCTGAGTTGATGAGATAGCCACCTGTCAGTGACCTTCCTGTGTGGTCTAATCCCTCCTAGCCAAACTAGTACAGACAGCCTTTAAAGCCACATAGTCTTCAGTGTCCATGTGTATCATTGCATCATAATTCGCTGACACCAGATTGGGTGGAATTGCCATTTAATGTGTGCACAGGTCTCTCGAGCAGCGAAAACCCATTGTCCCACCAGTGATTATTCCAGCTTGCCTTCATATCTCAAGGGTGAGGTAAAGTTTATTATGATAAGAAATCCTTGTGGTGCTAGGTTCGGGGCACGATTCTGTATTACACTCGGTTATACTGCTGATTGCAATTTGGGAAGATTGCAAATCTGTCAAGCCTTCACTTGGCTAACATTTTTTGACCAGGTTTTATTCTAAAAGTAGCTTTTCCAGACGACTAGTACAGTATCTCATTCTTATCTTGCCTTGTAGCTCATGAATATTGGAAACCAATCGTGACCACCTTTGGGGTTCTCCTAGCCATCTATCTCCTGTCTGGGTTTATTATTGCCGGAAACATTGTGAGGTAAGTCCATCATTTCTTTAGTCTAAACCCACAGATTTAAGTTGGCATGCACTACTTGTAGCTACTTGTGCCCTCTATATACCAGTAGCAAACATTGCCTAAGCGGTACCCATTGGTCCCCCATACTCCCCTTTTCCTTATGTTATTTGAGATAATATTATGTATACTTGAGAGCTGATTTGATAAGATAACCACCTGTCAGTGACCACGCAGGGAGGTCTAATCCCTCCTGGCCAAACTTGTGCAGACAGGATTTTCAGGCGTCTTAGTAATACTGAAATTTAAGCATTGAAGATGCCTCGCCATTACGGACTAAACGTTTAATCTTATTTGAAGTAATGTATAAATACATGCTTGTACAATTATATACATGATTTCCATGTCTCTTTTACATTATTTTTCTATTTTTGTAACGATTATTAAGCCTATGTATGGTAAAACAAAACATTCATGTACATGTACCTTGTGAATAAGTTTCCTAATAATAATATCGAATATCTAATAATCACAAAATACAAAATTTCAATTTTACTTTTCAGACAAAGGAAGGCAGATATGATGGCAGGAACGGCTTCAGAAAGAGGTAAAAATAATGCAACAAAATACCCTTTTGTCATAATAATAATAATTATAATAATAATAATAATAACAATAATAATAATAATAATCTGGATTTATATACATGTACTTCTTAATATGAAATACCTATATATATATATATATATATATATAAGCACTATACAGATATAACTCCTGTAATTGGATTCATGCTTGCACAGTGTGCATCATCTCCACTCCCTGGGGAGTATTCTTACCATATATATCAATTACTTACACAAAGGCTTTTGTCATCTTACCTGGGAATGGAGTGGCAAATGTAGATTAATGCCTTGCCAAGGGACATAACGTGTTGTGTCTGGGATTGAACCCACGACCTTTGCATTTCAAGTAGAGTGCTCAAACCACTTGACTATGACACCACTACTATTTCATTCAATCATTATTTATTCATTATTCATCATTTCTTCATTATTCATTCACTGTATTTAATTCATTATTTCTGCTATCATTCTTCCTCTGCATCACTTTAATTTGTACCCAACTTCATATATTTATGATCATAATTGCCATTTCTTGGAAAAAAATGTGCTGAGAAAAATGTCATAGTTTTGCCCTCAAGTTTTCATGATCAACATGTTCATGTGTACATGTGAAGAGACTTTGCATCCTGCCTTAGATCAAAATTGACATTCATTCAAAGTTACTGCATATATAGCAAAATTGAGTTGATATATTAATTTTTTCAGCCTTGATATTTATTGAATGCTTTCAACTGACCTTGTTTTTATCTACAGCAATCTATATTGTGCATTTTACATGAACACCTTTCTCACTTTACAAATTATGTACTTCATATTTTCTTCAGTCAGTGTCATGGAAATCATTGTATTGGTTGTAATTGCATCGTGTGCACTTTAAGAACTGTTTTCATCATACCCGGTAGTCTATTTTTTTTAACCTGTTAAATATTTCCTTTAGTAGTATTGAAAACTCATATTCAACCAGTAGAAATGGTTAATTCTTTTAAAAAAAATAGTTTAATGAATATACAAAATTACACCCATGTATATTACAATGTACATTACACATAGTTCATGTTCGTACCTGTTTGCCATCTTGTGAGTCATTACATGTAGATTTAATAGTAAGAAATTATCATGTACGTCTAGAAATAATTAATTGAAGAAAAAGCATGAAATATATACAATTAATTGAATACTTTCAATTCCTTTTTTTATTTGTAAGTTTTTCATATATCTCCAGGTTGAGAAGGCAATTTAGAATCAGTTGAATGAAATTGAAAGCAAATAATTATCTTTATTTATCATCAAAACATTTGTAATGTACATGTAGTTACTCTTTTTTTATGTACATCTTGTCAAATGTATGATTCAGGGCCCATTTCACACAACTTGTCATCAGTGATAATGGCAGTTTTTGTTGTAAGCTACTGAAATCATTGCTTCTGATTGGTTATTACCAGATTTGTCACTGATTTCTGTCATTTGTCATTGAAAAAAGGCTTTGTGAAACAGGTCCCAGTTGCATGTTTAGTAAATGTAGACATTTTTCACTTTACATGTATTATGATCATGTGAACACTATATTCTCATTGGTTATGCTCCACCTATTTCAATGATTGACACACACTATACATGTATGATCATGTGTAGACTATATTTTCATTGGTTATGCTCCACCCATTTCAATGATTGACATATCTTTCTCACGTTGTTGCCTGGATACCATCAATCTCTGCATTCCTTTGTGACATGAACCATTACATCAGTTGTTCTTCTTGGTACAGTATACGATTTTATGTTGTTATTCCATTTGCATGTTGTGTAGCAAACTTTGAATGCATTTTGCTTTGAACAGAGGTAGAGAATAGTTGCACTGAAGCCTGTATGCTAGAATACTTTTAATACCTACATGTATAGCACCATCTATTGTACATGCTGTGTAGCCAGCTTTGGCTGTGAAGGGAGGTAGAGAATAGTTGCACTGAAACCTGTATAGTGGAATACTCTAAATATAGTGCTGTAGTCAAACGTTAAACCATTTTAAAGTTTTCAAATGGACGGTTTTGTTTTCCTGTTTTTTTTAATTTTTTTTAATTTTTTAATTTCGATTTATGCCCCTCAAACTGGCACTATGCCTGGCAATGTCTCCCAGCTCAGTAATTGGTGTGTTGACTCACCACTCAGAAACTAGAACAACACTCCAATTTGTCTGTCATCTTGGTTTGAAAGTAATCTTTGTAATAGATCTCAATATGTAGTTTATAATAATAATTCATCCAATTTTTACACATGGCGTACCACAAGTTTCTATCCTAGGTCCTCTACTGTTTTTAATTTACATTACTGATCTTACACATTCTTCTAAAAACGACATTGTTACTATTATTTGTGACAAGTTCACAAGCACAAATTGGCACCTTCAACTGCACCTCGCAGTTAAATGAAAGTCCTTCCCGTTTTTTCACACGGACCTGGCTTGCCAGCAAAAAAAAAATTGGAATTGGAGATATCTGTGATGTTACAGCACTATTGCACCATCTATTGTACATGTTGTGTAGCCAGCTTTGGCTGTGAAGAGAGATAGAGAATAGTTGCACTAAAGCATGTATGATGGAATACTTTAACCCCTTTTACACCATCTAGTATACAAGTATAAACCCATCCTCAACTTAGATTGTATTAGACAAGTTTCTGTATCATAGTAATAGTTGGAGTACTGGCACAATGGGAGCACTGTGGCATAGTGGAAGCACTAGTACAGTTGTAGTGCTGTGGTATAATGGGAACACTTGTTTAGTTGTAGTGCTGTGTTATAATGGGAGCACTGTGGTATAACAGGAACACTAGTTTAGTTGTAGTGCTGTGTTATAATGGGAGCACTGTGGCATAGTGGAAACACCGCGGTGTAATTGTGGGAGCATCATCGTGATATAGTGGGAGCACTGTGGTATGGGTGCATGCTGGTACATGTACACAGTTTATTGGTGAAGGTTTCTGACACAATTCTGATCCATACAATTTATACCCAATACTTGCATAACACTAACAAATGGGATTAATCGTAAACTTTTCATGACACTGCCAGGACACAGCTAACAGCATGCTATTTAGTCAAAAGAACTGCACATATAACTAGCTAGATTAGAAATACTCAATAACTTTAATAATAGAGTACAGAAGCTGTGACGTCGTAAAAATCTATTTTTAGAATTTCTCAATTTGTTCTTCATTTTCCGAAAGAGCATAACAAATAATGTCCAAATGTCGAAAACCAATTGAATATGTTAAAGAGATGGTTCATTGAAATGTGGAAAATGGGCAAATTACACCTCTACAGATTGCTGAGAACATTAACAAATTGAGCAAAGTACTTTTGAAGCCCTCACTGTTGTGAGGAATAAATTAAATGCAATTTTGTTACCCTTTCCTGAACCCACTCACTAAGTGAATTGACGGCGTTATTTTACATGCGAAACTATGACGTCACAATATGAACAACCTACATCACACATTCGGGACAATGTTGGATACCCATTGCAATTTTCAGATATGGGTTAACGTTGTTAGTATATTTACCGCCAGTGGTGATATTTCCTCTTTTTTTTTGGCATTTTGAATGAGATACACTGAATAAATGATACTTTCTACAAATGTTTGTTTGATTTTTATTTATTTTTCCGTCACATTTGAGCATAAAAATCGGGAAAATAATCACATATTCTGAGGGCACTTCAGCGTGTATGTGTCTGATCTGGGAAGGCAAAGGACATTTTGCATGCTGACCTAACGACTCTTTTGGAGTGAAATAGGCGACAAATTTACGTAGAATTGTCCAGATATTCATTACAAAAATGTGTGATTAGGCTGATCGATTAATTTACATTTTTGATAAATTAAGTCGTATAGGACCCTGATAAACCGAGAGAAACAGATCAGTCTGGTTCGCAATTCACGGCTAGCTCGAGCGCCGGGCTACGGGCTAGGCTGGCTAGCAAGCTGCGCTAGATGTGATGCACGCATAAATATAGAGGTCAGTGTATTGCACACATAGTATATGCACAGAGTACGCACGCACAGCTACCAGCTACGGGAAACTTGAACACTACATCAACAATATATTCCATCGCTTTTTGGAAGTTATATACCATTTATCTAGACTAACGTCAGATTAAGAACCAAAACCATGCCATGGAGGAGCCTTCTGGAGTATACTCAAGTATGTTTTCGTCCATATCCATATTTCCAGGGGATTTTGATGAAGGTAAACAGCGTTAGTTATTAATGGGTACGGTACTCGAGAGTCAATGCAAATCGCACGCAAACTGCAACTCGCGTCGTCAATCGTTTCAGCTGAGCGGCCCGCTGTTCATTTTGTGATGTCACTTCGAAAATCAGCTGACTTACGATGTTTTAGGGGCGTTGCGTGGGTTGATTTTTCGTCAAGTTCAATCAACTTTTATAAATTTCGCTCGAATGTACAAGTTACACAAATGTAATGATTTTACTCAGTGTAATTTTTCGATTGCAATGATACCAAATTCAGTCAAGTTTGAAATCAATAAACCATCTCTTTAAGTATTGGCTGAGATATGACCATCTGAATAAATATATGTCCTATGGGAACTCAGTGTTATATGCTCTGGCTCCTAGTGGTTAGGAGCCAGAGCATATAACACTGAGCTCCTATATGGGGAGTATATTTAATCAGATGGTCATATCTCAGACAATACTTAACATATTCAATTGGCTTTCAACATTTGGTCATTATTTTTGATGCTCTTTCGGAAAATGAAGACAAAATTGAGAAATTCTAAAATTAGATTTTTGATGACGTCACACTTCACCACTCTATAACCTTCATGTAACTTAATACGTACCCGGTAACCTACTGTGTATATTTTTCATATCGACAGTAGTCGGGTGTTTGTTTGCTGCTAATATTTGGTTTTTATGTTGCTTTTAGAAATAGAGAGCCTCTTTTTAAAACTATTTTTTAATAATTTTTGTAATATTTCATTTCATTGGGAAGGAGTGGGAGTGAGCTTCTGTGTTGTTTGTAGTTTATCTTTCTATAATAAAAACACCCCTCCCTATAGTAGTATAGTAGAAGCTTGACTGAAAATGCTTTTCTTGCTAAATTATCTCAATAGCTTTTTTGTAAATGATTCTCATGGCCTCTTTCCCCCTCAATTTAGTTTGAAATTTTCTGACCTAATTTTGTTTTGTAAGTTAGTTGCTTTTAACATGAATAGCAAAATGTTCTGTCGTGCTACCTAAATTTTATTGTAAGAAATATTCTTCTCTGAAATTTGAAATGTTGGATGAGGAAAAGTTTGTCTTGAAATGCTTTCTCCTCTAAATTAATTCTGTTACCTTTAGTCGGCTGCTAATTTTTAAACATTGCACTGGGACATGTTTATGTACATGATTGCAAACCTACTGTACGCGTGTGCATGCATTCTACGATCTGTTATCATTTCACAAAAAACTTTCGTCAGATATTTGTCCTCACTCTTATGATTTATGGAGCTTGAGTCATTTAGGAAATGTTTTGCTCTTTCTGAAAAGTATCCTTAATTGGTAGGCACTGCGAGTAGTAAAAAAGGATGTTTCAATGCATTAATTTTGCAGACTATTTCTTTCTTTCAGATCCGGAGTCCGGTGCGCAAGATGGGCAGAGGCCTTTCGCTCAAGCGGATTCGGCGAGCGGCAACTACGGCACCTCAGGTCAGAATCATATTGCCAACCACATGGATGATTGGGGGTGATGAGGAGGGGATGGGGGGGGGGACAGTCGGGAGAGAGAAAGAATTAGAGAATGGGAAGGAAAGAGATAGAGACAGATAGACAAAGAGAGAGACATATGTAGAAACTGGTAAGGGGGATACAGAGAGAGAGAGAGAGAGAGAGAGGGGGGGGGCAGAGAAAGACAGAGAAAGTGAGAGAGAGACAGAGAAACAGGGTGGGGGCAGAGAAAGAGAGAGAGAGATCATTACCATATATAATTTACTCTAACATGTTTATTAAAAAAAATCCCTTCTTCTGGGGGGGGGGGGGGCAGAGAAAGACAGAGAAACAGGGTGGGGGCAGAGAAAGAGAGAGAGAGAGATCATTACCGTATATAAATTACTCTAACATGTTTATTTAAAAAAATCCCTTCTTCTGGGGGGGGGGGGCAGAGAAAGACAGAGAAAGTGAGAGAGAGACAGAGAGACACAGGGTGGGGGCAGAGAAAGAGAGAGAGAGAGATCATTACCGTATATAATTTACTCTAACATGTTTATTAAAAAAAATCCCTTCTTTCTTAATCAAACATGCACTAACAGAGCTAGAATCAGGGGATACCCCTTTTTATGGTAACCTCCATTTCTGCACTTTATTACATTATTGCATGCTTATAAATCACAGAAGGTAGTAGCTACGTAGTTGGTGGCTGGCGGTGAGGGCAGCAGTTACACTTGGTTGGTGGTGGTTTCATCTTTGAAGAAAAAAACATTACATGACAGTATTATGTGCATGTAGTGTAAATTCCCTCAATATTTGCTCATTTTATGATGTTTAAAATACATTTTTGCTGCAGTAGTCCAAATCAATCATCATGAATCAATTTATCGCTTTGTTGATGGTGGTTTCATCTTTAAGAAAAAAAAAGTGCATGTAATGTATTAAAATATACTATTTTCTGATATCATGCTGCCTTACATATTTTTGCTGCTAAAAGAAGCTCCAGTGGATCAAGTCATCATTTATCACTTCCACTGCACATGTATATTTACATGATACATGTTCATTACATAATCATTACATAATCAGGGGGGTGTTTCACAAAGATCCTAAGTTTAACTTATCTCTAAGTTGGACTTAAAAATCATGGAGAGCCATTAGCATCTATGAAAATATTTTAAAAAAGTTGTTTTAAAAGGCATAAAATGTTGATTCAAATCATTCATATTTTTCGATTATCAAGGAAATTTCATGTTCTTGATGTGGAATTTATAAAAAGTCGAAAATACTTGAATTTTCGCTTTTGAATATATTTGATCTTTAGACAACAAATGGCTCTCCATAACTTTTAACTCCAACTTAGAGTTAAGTTTGACTTAAGATCTTTGTGAAACACCCCCCAGATGCATAGTGTACAGTAAACGAAGACTACTTGCATGCAAACATCACTGAATATCACCATACCAAATCAAACAACGGGAGATATTGCTCATGGACATGGCAAATTTTCTTCAAAATGCTTTTCAATTTTCTTCCTGTCGTCTCTCTTCTCATCAACTGATGTGTTTTATTCTGTTCATACTCTTCTTAACAAATATTTGGGAGAAATACTGACGTTGTTGTTAAAGATGCATGGACTGTAACTAAGGTATAATGGGTATTTCTCCTTGCAATTCTTAAGATGACACCAAGCACTCCGCATCTTCCTTTCTTCTCGTTCTCATTATCTTCCATATACAATACATGCTTGATCTATACCTGCTTCTTTGAATTAATGAAATTTTGTAAAAGCATGCTTGCAAATTATAATAATGCTTTCTTGTACATGCACACATATGAATGCGCCTTCATTTAGATATCCAGCAATTGTGTGACTTCTTAGGCCTCAGTTTGTCCATCTTTTTGGAAACCATATACCCATTCTTCTCTGTTCATTCAAAGCATACACACTGAAACATTACATCATTAAAATGCGTATATTATTTATACATACATGTACCTCTGTTGCTTCTTATTTTCTTTCTTCTGCGCCCGTTCCTTCTCTCATCTACATACAGGACCAGGGCCCAGTCCAGGACTAGAACCCAATAACAGACTGGACAATGTGGTCAGGAATGGAAGTAGTCCAACCACAGGCAAGAACTAGATTACAATTTGATATTTTTGTGATAAACACCCATCACTATGGGCTTGGACTCCACACAGACTTTTTGAAAGGGGGTTAAGATAAAAATTTGTTAACAGCCTGCATACATGAACCATACATGTAGGCCTAAGTAAAAATGTCTACATTTGAAAGCCCCACTGCACTACCTATAGCTACATGTAGATGTACTTGCGCTCTCAATACAGCCAACAATGCCTTAGCGGTAACCGTTAATCCCCCATGATGCCCTTTCTCTTATGTTAATTGATAGCTGATTTGATGAGATAACCACCTGTCAGTGACCTTGCAGGGAGGTCTAATCCCTCCATGCCAAACTAGTGTAGAGGGGCTTTAAGGGTCTGAAGTTAGATTGTAAGTGCCAATATGTCCTGGACCCCTGTATTAGTGTCGACCCGCCCCCCCCCCCCCCCCCCACTCCGTGAAGGGAGGGATGCCATGCGTGTTACCAAAATGTCTGGTAAAGGGGTACTCTTCACACAGCAGAGTCCGGCTTTTAACACACAAAAAATCGGCCCGTATTGACTTTACACACCGGACTTAGGGGGGTGCTTTCAGAGAGAGGGAACAAGCATACGCGTACCCTAAATAACACCGAGTTGGGGGGGGGGGGGGGGGGGGGGGGAGTGTCGAGCAGCAATGTCCTGTAACAGCTAAAGGGGTAAGAAGATATGTTCTGATTAAAGAGGACTGCATGGGGAAGGTTCTCAAAATGCCTGTTTGTTATAATTTTATTCTATTTTTATTTTTAGGTGTGAAGTGTACGGTACATGTCATGTGCATGTACAGATACCTTTAATTGTATTGAAATACTAATAGCAAGCCCTCTCTATGGTAGCCTTTCCTTAATAATCTACAAAAATAGCCCGAGTATTGACATATGTACAAGCCAACTGATGCACTTTTGTAAAATAAATATTGATAGAAAATTGATATGCACATTCAACCTCAACATATATATAAAAGAAATACCACAAAACTGTATTTGCTTCACTCTTTGCATGCTCACTGTCATTGCATTAACACATCAAATCATGGAAAAACATGCATTGCCAATGCAAGTGATTCAAAACATGTCAATTAATTACCCCATAATCCTAGCACGTTTCATTTTGTCCAGTTACCATCTCTAACAACACAGAATACATGAATATTCAAAAGTGAAATTTACATATTCATCACACTGCCACACTGTACAGGCATCTTTACAGTCTTTTCATTAACATCTTAACATATTTTCTAACATGATAATGCACACTGGGTAATCATGCATGGTTTATAGTAATACAGTCAAACCTGTCTATAGCGACCGCCCAAGGGAGACACAAAAAGTGGCCTTTGTAGACAGGTGGTCTTTGTAGACGGGTTCCTTTAGTACATGATTCAATGAGAAACTATTTTCAGGGGAAACAACAAATGTGGCCTTTGTAGACAGGTGGTCTTTGTAGATAGGTTCCTTTAGTACATGATTCAATGAGAAACTATTTTCAGGGGAAACAACAAATGTGGCCTTTGTAGACAGGTGGTCTTTGTAGATAGGTTCCTTTAGTACATGATTCAATGAGAAACTATTTTCAGGGGAAACAACAAATGTGGCCTTTGTAGACAGGTGGTCTTTGTAGATAGGTTCCTTTAGTACATGATTCAATGAGAAACTATTTTCAGGGGAAACAACAAATGTGGCCTTTGTAGACAGGTGGTCTTTGTAGATAGTAGTGCTGTAACATCACGGATATCTCCAATTCCGTTTAACCGCCAGTCAAAACCGGACGGTTTTCGGTTAAACGATTAAAAAAAAAAAAAGCCAGGTCCGTGTGAAAAAGCGGGAAGGACTTTCATTTAACTGCGAGGTGCATTTGAAGGGGCCGATTTGTGCTTGTTAACTTGTCACAAATAATAGTAACAATGTCGTTTTTAGAAGAATGTGTAAGATCATTAATGTAAATCAAAAACAGTAGAGGACCTAGGATAGAACCTTGTGGTACGCCGTGTGTAAAAGTTGGATGAATTATTATTATAAACTTCATATTGAGATCTATTACAAAGATTACTTTCAAACCAAGATGACAGACAAGTGTTGTTCTAGTTTCGGAGTAGTGAGTCAACACACAGAATACTGAGCTGGGAGACATTGCCAGGCATAGTGCCAGGTGGAGGGGCATAAATCGAAACTTTAAATAAAAAAAAAAAAAAAAAAAAAAAAAAAAACAGGAAAACAAAACCGTCAAATTGAAAACGGAATCCGCCATGGGCGGTCGGATACCGGACGGTTAAACGTTTGGTTACAGCACTAGTAGATAGGTTCCTTTAGTACATGATTCAATGAGAAACTATTTTCAGGGGAAACAACAAATGTGGCCTTTGTAGACAGGTGGTCTTTGTAGATAGGTTCCTTTAGTACATGATTCAATGAGAAACTATTTTCAGGGGAAACAACAAATGTGGCCTTTGTAGACAGGTGGTCTTTGTAGATAGGTTCCTTTAGTACATGATTCAATGAGAAACTATTTTCAGGGGAAACAACAAATGTGGCCTTTATAGACAGGTGGTCTTTGTAGACAGGTGGTCACTAAAGCAGGTTTGACTGTACACGTTTTATATCATAGAAGCCAATTTGAAGACCACCTGTCCAAAAAGAGCATCATGATGTTTTTTGTTTGTTTCCTGCAAAAGGATGCTTTTCGTTTATATAAATGTTAAAGGAAACCTGTGTATAAAGATCACCTTCCCATAAAGACTATCTGCCTATAAAGGCTTGTTCAGATACAACGTGGTAAACTGCCGCAAGAAATCTGCCGCAATTATTTATTTTGTATGCGTAAAAGAATGGTAGCAACAGAGGACTTGTGCGTATTCACTGAGCTCTGTCTTATACGATGCAGCAAAATGAATTGTACAGTGAAACCTGTCTATAAAGGCCACCCCAGGGAGACTAGAAAAGTGGTCTTTACAGGCAATGGGTCTTTATGGACAGGTTCCTTTAGTACATGTTTCAATGGAAAACCTTTTTCAAAGGAAACAAAAAAATGTGGTCTTTGTAGACAGGTGGTCTCTCTATACAGGTGGTTGTTAAAGCAGGTTTGACTGTATGACAATTTATGTCATATGATGAACCACCTCAGTCTTGCCGCATCATATCTGAACGAGCTTTTAAGAGATGTTTCTGAACAAGTTTCACTGTAGTTTTATTTTTCAAGATCTAAAATGTTTTATTATTATGGATTATTACTTTAGAGAGACACACAAGCTCTAAATAATTTTATAATTCTGGATTATTACTTGTTTAGAGAGACGCACAAGCCCTGCAAGGAGAAAGCCGGACTTGGAAGGCCAACTCATCGCGAGCAGCGACGACGAGACCGACATTGACATGCTTGACGACATCGAATCAACCAAAGAAGTTTATAGAACAAAGGTACGGTAACTAATATAGGAAAACGGTGTAAACAGAGATGCCAACTGTTCCGTTTTTGCCGTATTTGTTCCGTTTTTTTGCTATGAATACGGCAGTACGTTTTTTAATGTTTTGTTACATTTTTTTAAATTACCATAGTATTCTATACACTTCACTTGACATGCATGCAGCTTCCAAATAGCCCAGGCTTCAAAGGGTTAATGCCAAGTAAACTGACTTTTTTCTGACTTTTTTCTTCAAGAAAACAGTCTCTTCTCAGAACAATAGTTTTAAAAGTTTGTGACGTTCTGTAAATACACATGTCGTAGTTTTGAAATACAGCACTTGAATGGCATACAAATTTAACACACATGTTAGCTGCTTGTTACTCCAAGCATTGGCACTTTATTGATCATGTATTTTTATGCCTCTGCTACAAAGTAGCCGGAGGCATTATTATTTTTTATTTTGATATACAAATAAACCCTTGTGAAGATTGTTGAGATGTGTAAATACAAGAATGGTGATTCTCACCCATTCTCTTGGCAGACATAAGAATGCACTAAAGTTGGCTTGATTTGTATTTATCATTTTTGTTACAGACTGAGATTTATGTGAGTGATCTTGCGCGGAAGAAATCAAACACCTTGGAAAAGAAGTACAACATGTACGCCTGGAATCTTATCACGGTGTCCGTATTCTACGCTCTTCCGGTCGTTCAGCTTGTCATAACGTACCAAGTGGTAAGATTTTCAGTTTGTTCAGGTCCCGAATAGATCGTAAGTGGATCGGAGGTGGGGTAGGGGGAGTGGGGTTGGACAGTTTTGAGATATCTTTCTAATTTGGCTTTAGGTGAAGGCTGGTGTACTTTCCAAGGTCATACATTTATTTTCATATCAGAATGTACATGCATAATGTTTGATATTTCCAAAAACTGATTTTCACACACCAAATTCCATTCTGTACCTGAATGAATACATAGAAATAGAGTGATCATGGAATCATTTTTGGAATTTATCTTAAAGTTTATGACTTATTTTATTTTTGTTTATTGAAGCGGAATACATACTTCTCATTTATAGCCAGGAGTACATTTAGTCTGTCTTTATGAATTTAGAGATGTGTATATGATAATATGATTGCAGGGCCCTTAGTGAGATCATGAGGCTTTCCTGGGTAAACAAGACATAATATTATTATTATAATTATTGTTATTAGTATTATGTTGATTTGATCATTTGTGTCTTTATCTTGATTCTATCTGCAGGTTACAAATGTTACCGGAAACCAAGACTCGTGCTATTATAACTTCCTATGTGCAAAGCCTTATGGATGGTTCAGGTAATATCCTCCACCAAAAGAATATTTCCTTCATACTTGAAATATGTTACCCTCTAATTCTTTCTCATATACATTTTCTGGCAAATATCGGCTTCTACAATTATGAGTTAGTTTTGCTCTTTTGGGTCATGTTTGAATTTGAAAAGTTGAAATGAATGTTCTAGCACACAAAATCAAAAGAGAATAAAATAGAATAGAATATGTCATTTATTGTCTTCTTCCAAAACAAAAGAAGAAACTTTCCATTCAGGTGAAGCATATTGCATAAAATGACACAACTTATACAAAATATGTGACCCGGCACCACAAAACCACCAAAAAGTCGCAAAAATTATTTTCCTGATTTCATCTGATTATGAAAGAAGAAGTTCTCCTCATTAAAATGGTATATTACTTGTCCAAATTGAAGCTTCCTAACCCTTTCAATTTAGTGAATGAAAAGAGCTGGTGAGGGAGGTTACTGGTATTAAATTGTGAGAAAGAGAGCTTTAAAGTTTGGGGCTATTCAAGCATGCGGAGCAAGCAAACCACAGGGAAATCAATAGAAGGGTGAATCAAAAGGCCATAGCAACCACTATGAAGAGATTTTCAGATTAGGCTGAAATTTGGCCTGATGGTCAAACATAGTCTGTTCATTATGTTTCTGAGGTTTCAATGTGTGGACTTAAGTCTTTCAAAAGTTATTATGTTGTAAATGTATAGAGTTGTAATTGGACAGATTAAGTGAACTGTAACATAGTGCCGAGACACCTGCACTAGACAATGCCTATTCATGGTGGACCCGGAGTCTTTTTGTTCCCCCTTACATAACACTGCTTGTCACCTATCTTGTTTTGTATACATCTGGGCAATTATTTGTAACCACATTATCAGGAATTCTCTCGTCGCTGTCTTGCCCGAAGTGTTCAGTAAGCAAAGCTGTAAGGGGACATAATGATCCCCCGCAGCTAGCCCCCGCATCATCGCTTCGTTGACCGCCCGAGCTACCCGGGCATCTGCGTCGGTGCACCCCGGTACCATCCCACGGCTCTGCTCACGTACAAAACCTGGCATTGTAACGACGTTGTAGACTTTTTCGCAACTTGTCACTCTCAAATGTATAAAATATAATAATGTTCTTACTCTTGATCAACAAATTCTGGAAATGTGATGTACAATCAAGCTACTCGAAGTCGTTAACGGAGAATATAAGACGAACGCAAATCTGGAACTCGATTGCTATAACGGACCAATCACAGCCCGCGTAGCACGACCCGTTAGCAACGACCGATCATTTCCGGACTACGATAATTTCGCTCGGGAAAAGTGATCAAATTTTGGAAGAGACCGAAGGCTGTGCGAAAAAAACTGGTCTAGAAAAACCGTTTAAAACACATCTTCTACTATGTTTTAGACTTCCAAATTTTGATACTAGGTACAGAAAAGACCACTCTTTCAGAAAATGCAAAAAAACAAAAATCAATTTTTTTCACCTAAATTGACATTTTAGCTGATTACGGAGAATCGCTGGTTGCGACTTTTTGTTGGTTTTGTGGTGCCGGGTCACATATATAATATAAATAAATACATTTATATCAAAATATCAATTGCATAAAAAGTATGAATAAATAAATAATACATTACATATAATAAAAATTAGATGGAATATGAGAATAAAGGGAAGAAGACTAGAAGGAAGAAATAGAGAAGAATATAGAATATAAAGCAATAATGAAATCAAGCTTTAATTCTTCTGGGCATTTAGAAATTCTTACTGCAAATGGGACTATTTTATATTTTTCATTTCCTTTGATTGTAGTGCCTTCAACAATGTGGTCAGTATGTCATGCCATGGAAGTTGAATTGAAGTTCTAGCACGCAAAACTAATTTATAAAGCAATAATGAAATCATGCTATTATTTTTGTGGGCATCTAAAAATTCTGAATAAATAAATAATGCATAACATATAATAAAAATTACATAGAATATCAGAAAAAAGGAAGAAGACTAGAAGGAAGAAATAGAGAAGAATATGGAATATAAAGCAATAATGAAATCAAGCTTTTATTCTAGCTGCAAACATGACTTTTTTTATTTTTTTATTGCAGTGCCTTCAACAATGTGTTCAGCAATACTGGCTACATCATGCTTGGACTTCTCTTCCTGATGCTTGTGTGGAGGAAAGAATACGCTCACAAGACACGGGTGAAGGCTGGCTACAAGAATGAACTGGTATTAATTGTCTTCATCATCTCTATCATTAATCATTCCGCTGCCTTTGTCACCAATCATTACTATCATCATCATCAGCATCATCATTATAACAATCATATCATCATCGGCATCATTATCATCATCACCATCATCATCATCATCATCATCATCAGCAATATCATCATCATCCCCACGATCAGCATCATCACCATTATCATCATCATCATCATCATCATCATCATCATCAGCAATATCATCATCATCATCATCATCACCATCACCATCATCATCATCATCATCATCATCATCATCAGCAATATCATCATCATCCCCACGATCAGCATCATCACCATTATCATCATCATCATCATCATCATCATCATCATCAGCAATATCATCATCATCATCATCATCACCATCACCATCATCATCATCATCATCATCATCATCAGCAATATCATCATCATCCCCACGATCAGCATCATCACCATTATCATCATCATCATCATCATCATCAGCAATATCATCCTAACCATCATCATCATCATCACCATCACCACCGTCATCCCAACTATCGGCATCATCATTATCATCTTCATTGTCATCACCACCACCATCACCATCATTATCATTTCTTTATTTAAGAAAAGAAGAATACATACAGATTAAAACATGGTTTAAAAAAATTCCCCCCCCCCCACACCCCAAAAAAGAAATTGACAATTAATTAATGACATAAACGTGATAGTAAGAAAGTTGATATGTACCAGGTCCATTGCTTACAAAGACAGATGGCAGGTTTGCTTTGACATTACAGCATAATTATAAACAAAAAATGTATGAAGCGTGTTCATAATCTGATAGAAATAATCTTATATGATGGGCTGGCTGTACTTGAACAACGATGGTGAGTAAAACAAAGAAATTAAGTTGTACCAGTATTTTTTGGGTTTAAAAAAAACTGATATATTTATACAGGAAAAAAAATGAATAGCAAAGCTAAGCTGATTTTCATCATGATCGTGTACTTACAAGTGAACCTGATAGCTTGGTTGATTTGATAAACATGATATTATAATCATGATATATCAAAATGAAAGAAAAATATCTTTTAATTGTAACTGCATATTTCTTCTATTTTCAGACGCATGGTATCCCAAAACACTATGGTCTCCTCTATACCTTGGGCTATGCTCTGATCATGGAAGGTGTTATGAGCGGCTCTTACCATGTCTGTCCAAACAGGGCCAACTACCAGTTTGGTGAGTACATGAAAATGGTGGTACTGCTTTAGTGACCACCTCTCTACAAAGACCACCTGTCTACAACAAGCACATTTTTTGTCATTGAAACATGTACTAAAGGAACCTGTCTACAAAGACCATCTGTCTACAAAAGACCTTTTTTGTGTTTCCCTTGGGCAGTCACTGTAGACGGGTTTGACTGTATTTGTTAGGGAAATGAAAGGGTAGCCCGTTCCATGATACATCTACAATGAATGTACATGTACAGTGAAACCTGTCTATAAAGGCTACCCAAGGGAGACAAGAAAAATCGTCTCTGTAGGCAGGTGGTCTTTATGTACAGGTTCCTATACATGTTTCAATGAGAAACCATTTTCAAGGGAAACAAAAAATGTGGTCTTTGTAGACAGGTGGTCTTTGTGGACAGGTGGACACTATTACAAGCAGGATTGACTGTATATGTAAGTGTACAGTGCTTACAGCAAGTTTATTAGACCCATTGCATATGATTTGATTTTGCAATGAGATGCATTTCCCTACAACTCTAGCCTATGTGTTTCCAGGCTTTGATTTTAAAGAGGGCTGGGGAACATGTACATGTATGTTCATGTAGCTGTCTTGTAACGTCTTGCTGAATGAAGATCTGTTTAGGTTGCATATATTGCAAATTAAAAGTCGTGAAAATGTTGATGGCATTATGAATCAGTGGTGGAGCAATGGGTGAATTGCCGTTTGGTCTACAACCAGTTCGTCTACTACCCAATTAGTCTATTCCCATATGGTCTACAACCAGCCAGATTAGATACAAATGGAAATCAGACAAAGTAACTATTAGCCTAAATTGTCATTAGACCAAATGATAAGTAGATGAAATGATTATTAGACCATGTGGATAGTAGATGGGTTCGGTGTAGACCATATGGGAATAGACCGTTTGGGTAGTAGATGAACTTGTAGTGGACCAAACGGCAATAAAACTGGGACGTCCTGGGTCAATGCACTTGATCATTACCAAGTCAATTCTTTATTCAATTATTTATTTCAACCAGTATAAAACAATTTACAATGAAAATACAATATAATGGTTAGGACCCCTTAGAAGCCAAATCCCTTGAAACGTTCTGAAAGCCTTGGGTGCCCCAGGTTGCTCTTTACGAACAAGGATATAATTGCTTTCTACAGCAAACAATTAAAGTGTGAATCTATCTATCACGTCTCACACCTCTCATCTGTCTCCTTGTTTAATTGGTTGCCATAGATACCTCCTACATGTACATGATAGCCTGTCTGGGGATGTTGAAGATGTACCAGCAGCGACACCCGGATATCAACGCCAACTCATACAAATCATTCGCCTTGTTTGCTCTCATTCTCTTCATTGGATTCCTGGGGCTGGTATGTTTGCTATGATAATAATATTTGGTTCTTGTAGAGTGCATATCACATTATAACGTCTCTATGCGCTTCCAAAGAGCTTTGGAAATTTGAGGTGTGTTGATGATGAGGATGATGGTGATGAGGAGGATTATGATGTTGATGATGAAGATAACGATGAGGAGGAGGAGGATGGCGAGGATGGCTATGAAAATAAAGATGATGAAAATAATATTTATGCTGATTATCACAATGATGATGATGGAGATAATGATGAGGATGGTGATGAGGGTGATAAGGAGAAGATTGATCATGATGACTAGGAGGAGGAGGAGGAGGAGGCGGAGGAGGAGGATGGCGATGAAGATAAAGATGATTTTAATAATGATGATGCGGATGATCACGATGAAGATGATGAAGATTATAACGATGGTGATGAAGATGGAGATGATAATGGTGGTGATGAGGAGGATTATGATGATAATGGTGATGAAAATGAGAATGATGATGATGATGATTAGGATGAAGATGGTGATAATGATAAGGATGCTGCTGTTAGTCACAATGATGACGACGGCTGAGGATGACGATGATGATGATGACGAGGAGGAGGAGGAGGATGATCGTGATGATCATGGTGGTGATTCATTAATTTTATGCCTTTACCAATTTGCACTGGATCATGCACTGACAAAATTCTTTTATTTAAGAAGCAAACAAGATACTGATTAGATGCTGCTTTTAAGTATCAGCTTGCATGGTGATGTAGATATACAGTAGGTTTGCGGTTGCACCATGTGAGAGAGGGGGGAGGATTGAAAGAAGAAAGATTACCAAGAGTCTTTTTCAAGACTCCCCAATCCTCCCCCTCTCTCACATGGTGGAACCGCAAACCTACTTAAAGATACTGATTGCAAGAAATTATTCTTTGGTTCATATACTGTACACGTTTGATAGAGCACCCGTCATACGCAAACTGACAGCAAACATGTATCCTTTTTCCACAACACAATCACAATACACACCATCTCAAGATCGTATATATTGGAAAGTCAACAGCGCCATCTGCAGTTCAGTTTAGTCCCAGGCTCTCATTCAACGGAAGGGTAACCCCCTTCCCACTCTCATCTTTCAAGCAGGGAAGTCGAACATAAATCTCAATGCCGCTAATGTGATAGTTCCTACCCACCGTACTGTACCCCTTACGCCCTAACGAGGGAGCCGCAATGAGAATTACGTAAAATTATACCACATGGCCATGATAAGCTCCTGTCTTTTGTTTTTGTTTATGCGTGCAGAATGTTGCGTGCAAGACCAGGCTGTTGGTGTAAACACACGCTAAATACCAAATGGTTGAGTCATGCAGGAAGGATGTATTTTTCATGTTAAAGAGAAGGTTGAAGTGTAGGAATTATCTGTTTAAAAAAAGATATACAAAACATGAGTCGTATATGAAATCTAAAAATAAGCGCATTTGTCTGAAATATGGAGATTTCATATTCAATAGATGCGAGTATTCCCCCAAACATAATTGCATGTTCTTATGTTTGCATTTTTTTTGTGTGTGTACAGCAAACTTTTACTAGTGAAAACATCTCAGTACATGAATGCATGTTTACTTCATGTTTGTTTTCTCCCTCCCTCTTTCATTTGCAAGCTCATCTTTTGTTTTGAAATACACATCAGTTCCTGCTTGTTCTGTATTGGAAAAAGACAGAGAGAAAGAGAGAGAGAGATGGAGAGAATTGGAGAGATGGAGAGAAAAAGAGAGAGATGGAGAGAAAGAGAGAAAGAGAGAAAGAGAGATGGAGAGAAAGAGAGAAAGAGAGAGAGAGAGAGAGAGAGAGAGAGAGAGAGATGGAGAGAAAAAGAGAGAGATGGAGAGAAAGAGAGAAAGAGAGAGAGATGGAGAGAAAGAGAGAGAGATGGAGAGAAAAAGAGAGAGATGGAGAGAAAGAGAGAAAGAGAGAAAGAGAGAAAGAGAGATGGAGAGAAAGAGAGAAAGAGAGAGGGAGGGAGAGAGAGAGAGAGAGAGAGAGAGAGAGAGAGAGAAGGAAGGGAGATAGCCAGAAAGAGAAACCAGTGAATAGTTTGGTTCCAACTAACTGATTTAATTTAATCCCAGATTTGCACTCTCAACTACATGCATGCTATGAAACAATTATTGTTCTGTAATTACATTTCTTGTTTTGTTGAAGATTTTCTAATTGAACTGAATACGTGCCAGACTTTTGGATTATAGTGTTTTTCAATGAAGAAGAAATTACTATTTCAAAGATTCATATCTTAACCCTAGGTGTCAGGTACATGTAGATCTGTTACTCTACTAATTTCTTCAACAAATATCTTCAAGGATTGAAAATCAGTGGGGTTTCCTTTAAAATATTTGTCCAATAGTATTCAACAAAGGCCCTAATTCAACCAGTCCACCTTTCGTTCATGAGTTACGAAAAACACAAATAAAATGGGTATGAATGATTTAGTTGTTTACTGTATGGGACCTGCTGGCTCGACTATCTGTAGTTCTATCCCATTTCAATGTACCCCGTCCCTCGAATCAAACGACTCATCATAATTATCTATTCATCAACACCTCTGCACTCGTTTCCTCAAGATGGCACTACAGACCTTAATGCGCTACTTATCTAACAGACCCAGAAATGGAGAAGCGCTTTACGACTTACCAATTATCTTGTTACCATTACCTGTCGGCATGCGAGGTGCCTTCTAGGACTGAGGCTATAGGAAAATGCTGCACCTGTAGTAGGTAGACAGAATGTATTGTACAATCAGAGAATCTTTTTTATACTATTTTTGCCTTTTCAAGGTAATTTGAGTAAATTCTTTGAGAGATGAGCCCATAGACAAATCCTGGAGCTATATTAGTACCTGTCTACAGACATACATGTACTTTTATCTTTTGTATTTAGTTAAGTTATGTGAGAATCTATTTTCCATCATTACCTGAACTTCTGGGTGTGCTTCACTAAACAGTCACAAGAACAAGTTCATGGACATCCCATTAAAATGCGTGTCTTAAAATTAGCATGCATTTCAATTGGATGTTGGTGAACTTGTAGTTAACATATGACGGTTTCTTGAAACAATGCCCAGATTTATTTTAAATCCTGCTATTCTATACACATAATTTTCACAACTTAGGAAAGTCATCATACATTGATCTGCAAATGTTGAAGATAAAAAGTCTATGATATATGTAAGTACAAGTATAGTTGAGCATGTACATGTACAGTATATAAAGACCGCTCAAGGGAAACTTGAACAGTATTCTTTATACTATAGGCAGGTGGTCTTTATGTACAGGTTCCTTTAGTACAGATTTCAATGAGAAAAAATAGTCATAAGACACAAAAAATGTTGTTTTTACAGACAGGTGGTCGCTAATACAGATTTGACTGTACAAGAAAAATTGCAAGGAATTCATTATCAGTCTTGACACATTCACACCATTCCTCACTGTGCCTTACAAGTTTAAGTATTAAATGTAGTGTGAAAATAGTTAAAGACATCTTATCAGGAAACATTTGCTTACTTTTAATGTCAACAGGATGTGTAACTTTGTGGTGGATTTTAGGGGATCGCAAAAGATGTACCCAAAATAAAGATACGCTAATAAAGACCACTTTCACTTCACCAATGTTATTTTTAAACACCCCATTAACTTGTCATTAGCAAGTTACTATAAACAGACAGTGAATTTTTTTTCTTCAAATACCAGTTTATCTCCTTGCTCAATTCGCTGATTCAAAACATGTCATCTTGTTATAATTGAGATGACAAAAAACAGAAATGAAAAATTGATGATGTCATTAGGCCTGTCTTCATCATCTCGAGATTGCTAAATAGCCCGCTATTTTTTATTTGGGAAATAATCCGGAAGTTACAAATCATGTCTTCATCAGCTCGAGATGTGACCTTGAAACTTGAAACTCGAGCTTGAGAAATAATCTCGAGATATTCTGCTCAGTGCGAGTCTTAGGGCTGGTGAAGACGCACAGGTCAAGTGGCAGGATACTTTGCAAACTAGACCAAGATTTCTTGGGATATTACCCCGAACAAATGTCCCGCTAATTGCTACTTCGGGCTGATGAAGACGCAAATTAGCTGGATAATTTGCAATCAGGATAGTTCAAATAGCGGGATATTTGGCAATCTTGAGCTGATGATATCAGGCCTATCGTAATAATATACATGTAGCAGCCTTGACAGGAATGATGTACTTACAAAAATTTGTTTCCAGAAGTTTCTTTAAATTTAATGACTATACTATATAGTTACTGTAGCCAAAAGGAAATTTGTCTTGTATCACAAATATTAAGGTTCCAGATATGTTGGAAGTTTTTGTCCATGATTTCTTTTGAATTTTATTGTGATATGTCAAAAGATTGCTGTGTAGTGTTTCTAAATTGGACCATGCACAATAAGATGTTTACCATTAAAAGTCAGGAAATCACCATCTGTGAAAAGTTTTGAATCAAAACTGAAAGCACATCTTTTCAATTAACTGTCAATCTATCAGAAGCTCTTATAGCGCAGTAGAATATATACTTAATGCTCTATAAATCTATTATCATTATCATTATTATTATTATTTAGTTTTTAATTAAAGTAAAATGCTTAGATGTCCTCTGAACATGAGCAAAATATTGACTTTATTGGCGTGCTGAATTGAAAACAGCCCCTATTCTTTATTAATAGTCTGACCTATGATATCACAAGGGGCTATATAAAACATGGACTTTGTCTGGCCCCAAGCATGACGGTCTAGCCCCCTAGGGCTGAGACAATTGCGTGCTCATCTGAGATTATTCACGTGGTCTGTGAAAGAGCTCAGTGCCTGAGCCTTATTGAGTTTGACGTGTAGTAATCTATCTGCCGGAACATACACATAGGTTATAGAGGTGTAGAAATACATGTATAGACAAAAATGTATGTCCAGATGATCTTATACCATAGGCCTGTTTTCCTCAGCTCTAGTTTGCCAAAAAAAAACGATCGCAAATTAACCAGTTAATTTGCGTGTTCATCAGCCCGCAGTTTCAATTAGCGGGATATTTGGTCGAGAAAATATCCAGAGAAATCTAGGTCTTGTTTCCAAAATATTGAGCTATTTGCGCCCGTCCGAGCTAGTTTGTTATGAGCCTATATCTGTCTGGTGAAGACCCAATTTCGAGCTTTGGGTTAATATCCAGAGTCTGAAAATAGCGGGTTTGGCAAACTCAAGCTGATGAAGACAGGCCTATTGAGTTTGACGTCTAGTAATCTATCTGGCGGAACAAAGACATAGGTTTTAGAGTTGTTTTTAGAGACAAAAATGAAGTTCCAGATGATCTTGTACCATATGGTTTAACAAAAGGTGCTGCTGATCTATTTTAGAAGATTTTTCATCTAGTAATGAACAAGTACTTCATCATTATAAAAGGTAGTCATGGTTATTTTACCCGACTGCTAAGAAAGTATAAATGCTTGTTACCCTTACAGAAATTTAGGCATGCCGGCAGTTACCGACTAGCTAGTGAAAGCTAGTGACTAGCTAGTGGCTATCCTAATAAGCAATCGCTAGCTAGCGCACTGTACACGCTCGCTTATTGCTCGCTATAAACTCGCTTTAAATTTCTGCCCTATCCTGCTGCATGCATGCGAGGACCAATGCTGCATGCCTGCAAGCTATTTTAAAGTCCATTTGCAGCTTGCAGGCTTGCAAGATTGGTCATGGAACCTACTGCACGCCAGAAAGCTTGCAAAGTTTACGGAAATCTTGCAAGCCTGCAAGCCTTGCAGGCTAACACGCTATTTTAAAAACGGCTGCAAGCTTGTAGGCTTGCAAGATTGGTCATGAAACCTACTGCATGCCAGAAAGCTTGCAAAGTTTACTGAAATCTTGCAAGCCTGCAAGGCTTGCAGGCTAACACGCTATTTTAAAAACGGCTGCAAGCTTGTAGGCTTGCAAGATTGGTCATGAAACCTACTGCATGCCAGAAAGCTTGCAAAGTTTACTGAAATCTTGCAAGCCTGCTATTTTAAAGTCGACTGTTTACATGGAACCTACTGCACGCCTGCAAGCTGGCACGTCGCAACTCGCAAACCAATTCTACAATTTGAGAAGTTAATTGCAATTAAGCTTACCAGTCTTTTAGAAAGCATACTAAGCATCTGCATTTCAAGTAGTACTCTTCAATAAGTTATGTACAATAAAGAGGGGAAAAGTTGTTACATGTACATGATCAAGTCGCACACATTTCTCGAGACTCGTACAAAAGAGAAACAAAATGATGGTTTCCAGGAACCAAGTTTACTTTATATCTTACAGAATGTATCTATGGATTTGATTATTCAGTGCTCTCACAATAATTATTGCTGCAAATGTCAGCTGACATAAAGTTACATTTAAGAGATTTTATAGGCATTTTATGCAATTTCACATTCTGCCTTTTGAAATACAATTATTCATGATGGGTGAATGGAATCATTTGTATGTAAGCACTTCACAAAGACCATGCATTCAATTGAGTTACCCAATCAACCACTACTCAGGGTTTGACAAGTCACAATACAATTATATACAGAGTGTAATGAACACAATACATAATAATAATACTCACGTTTTTATGTAGCTTATAAATAGCTTATAAAACAAAGAGGTATGGCAAAATAAGTCTTAGCCTTAAAGCGTCCGAACACCTTTGTATACAGATGCCAACTGATGATCATGCTAATCTCTCTCTACTTGATTGGGGCGTTTAGCGACATACAAATAATCACAATCATCAATCTCCATGAAAACACATAATTCAATTATATCCTTTATTTCAACTGCTACTAATTCAAAGCCATCTTTTCTGCAAGGAACAAGGTGACTTACTTTAGCAGATGTCATGTCATCATTTGATAGGTGAAAATCTACAACCTGGAACTTCTCAATAAGGGCAATATATATTGAACATGAACAGATACCATCACATGAACAAGGAGCTGAAGGGGTTAATTCTATGTATTTATGAACACGACCAAATGATAAGGTTTCATCCTGATAAAACATAACAGTGTATGAATTTCGCTGGTAGGCCAAAGTATATTCTTTTGAACATATTACCGTGCTATCCCACATTACTCTTAAGAAAGATTGAACCTCACGGCAGACTGCATGGCCGACTAGTCTCCGTATTACAGTTTGTTCCATTCTTTTTAGGGTGTATTTCTTAGTGACACCAAGAATATAGTAATCATGAAACATATGCTTACCTTTCTTGTATTTGTGTGAGGAGAATCTCATTCTAGAGAAAAACTTTCCAACTTCAGAATCCAGTTTCAAATCTTGCACAAGCAATGGATACTTCAAGAAAATTGCCACACTGTTAGCAATTTGCATATCAACATTTTGTGTACCATGAAACAAAGACAATAATTCTCCATTAATCGATTCAAAGGTAAAACATGAATAAACCCAAAGGGGACCAAGATTTCTGACAACATCACATAGATGAAGCAGTTGGTGAATATTTGATGTCATCTCACTTTTGGAATATAAGGTTTCATGCATCATACAAAAATGTTGTAAAACTTGCTCACAGTGATCGATAGTTTCGTGGGAAATGGAATCTACATTAAGTAAATACACAGCCTCCACCAAAAGCAAATAATGCTGAAAATACATGTCAAGGAGTAAACCAGATAATACTGGTAGGGAGTAGTAGAAGAGCCATGACCGACACTCTGATGCCTTCCAGTATTTTCTGTGATCCCTAATACTTCTTGGTACTCGACCAATGAAATTTGGAGGTTTCAGATTCTTCAAACGGGCATCTGCAGCAGAAAGTAAGTGGGATATACTATAAGGTTGACTGGAATGGCTGCTATCAAACCAAAGTTTTAAAAGCCTTCTAACTATTCCAAGAAGAACCTGGTGCATCCAGTCAATAGCTGTACCATTTATCAAATCAGGCATATGGTACAAAAACCAGGATGGACCTTTTATTCCGAGTATTGGTTTTCCCATCTGAAAAGCCTGCTCTGCGCACATTTTTGTTTGGTCATGTGTTCTTTTGCTGTCATCTAATGTGGTCAAATCACAAGGGAACACTCTTGCATGCCCTCTTCCAACACTTATGACTTCCCCTGGTTGGGTGCATTTGGGGCATCCATATAACCCATTAAATTGGGTCATATTGAGGACCGAGCATTTTGCAGGCATATCACATGTCCCACACAATAAAATGCCCTTAACCTTTTGTTCCATTCCCAGGTAATTACAGATATTAACTCCAGATGATAAGTCTTGCAATGATGTATGAAAAGGTTTCAAAAAAGTATTCATGTGTGGCTTACCTTCACCATACCACAAACCTGCTATCACCATTTTTTCTTTCAGAAATCTTTTAGTTGGGGGCAATTCGTTGATTAAAAAATAAAGGGGCCAAATTTGAAATTTTGAGGACTTAAAAATTGGAACGCCATCAGTATTCCACATAAATGAAATATTATTGGGGTTTTGTAGAAGTCCACCAGGTTGTGAAAACTTCTTGTACAAGAGACCATCATATATATCTCTAATCGTACCATCATTTTTTCTATGAAATCTGTGTTGCAGATCACCACTAAAGTCTTTTTGTTGAAACAAAGCTTGTATCTGTGCCAAAATGGGGATTTCAATGAAATATGTCTTGTCTTTCTTACTTGTAATTTGTTTGTGACAACATGGACAGCTGTTTTGTTGTTTATTTAAAAGGAAACCACAAACTGAACAAAACTGGTGAAATACAAGGGGCATCTTTAAGTTAGAGAAATATTTCTTAAACAAATGAAGGGTAGTCTTGCACAGGTTTGGGTGTTTGCAATGCAGGCACACAAGAGTTAAAATGTCAACAAGACATGACCCTGTTAAGCTATGCCTCAACCCTAAGGTTAAAATAAGAAGCATGCTCTCTGCAAGGGTCAATGGGGCTCCTTCATACAATGGTTTGCTATCAAATGGTGAATCATCTGATGATGCAGGAATGTCCTCAAAGCTCTCCTCAGCATCGAACCAGTCATCACCAAGAACATCAAAATGTATGTCATCCCCATCCTCTTCCTTTTCCTCTTCATTGTTGTCCGTGGACATAGCAGTGACAGCATTGGCCATCCATTCACCTGGTGGATCAGCATCTCTCACATCTGAAAGGAGAAAACAGGAGAAATATAAATTTCTTTATAAAGTCAAAAATAATTGTAATTGAATGTTTCAATGAAGTTATGTCAGATGATTGTTCTTTAATCCTCATCATGCCTTTATTCCTTTTAATAGATACTCATCTCAACATTTTGCTTTTTTGAAACTGACTTTATCTGCAGTGATTGCACTTGCCCCAGCCAAATTTTTGCAAGTTTGTTGAGCCTTGAGAAAATTATACCAGTTAATCACTTTGTGACTTATTTGTTCAATACACATGCATATTAAGTTGAAATCAATATTACAGCAAAGATTATCAAAATCATTGTTAGGGAAACATTGATTTTACCACACGCCAGTGCACTTAATAACTTACAGGACTATAAAAAAGAGGATACCTGATTTTCAATGAGAAGATTTAATACTTTACAGGACCAGAGCTGATTTTTGATTTGTGGAATCATTGTGGATTTTGGGTACGTGTCGGGGGATCGACTAATTTTCCGGGAGTCTCCCGGATTTGCCACTCTGCATTACATTAACAAATTTCAATCCCTGACACATACTTGAAATGACTATGCACTGCACATAACTGAATGCATTAAACATTATAATATGAGCTAATCTTCCAAGATTAATTGCCGTGAAGTTATTCGCTTCAAATGGAAGAGAATGATCATGTAGATTAAAAAGAGGGTGGGGTGACAGACATAAAATTCTTGAAGGGTACCAAACAAGCATCACTCAGCATATTTCGTACTTACTCTCTACGAGAGTTGGAGGGGCATCCCACCACTCAGTATCCACTGCCTCTGCAGCTCCTGCAAAACAATTGATATGTTTAAAATTTAGATGAAACATGGTCAGTGTGACTGTATCATTACTTTCTAAAGACTTAACACAACATTGTTACACAGTCAAACTTGCCTTAAATTTGCTGAGACTGATGAAATAGCTTCGACTTAAAAATGTTTGCACATTGGCTGTAATTTGATTTCTGAAGCATAAAATAGCGGGAAAAAAAAATCTCAATTAAGTGGTTATATATTCTATGTCATCAACTATTAAATCATATAACACAACACCTGCATTGTATATTAAGTTAGCTTTAAATTAAAGAGCTGAAAAGTATTGGCGATGTGTGTGTGAAACTTTACCTCCTTTCTTATGTGCACTCCTTGACTGGGTCTCAGTGACTGATAGTTCGGGATCATCAAAACCCTCGTCTATCCACAAAGAAAATCATACAAAACAAGACAAAGTGATTAGGCCAAACTTGAAAGGTTACAGCTACAGTTTCTAATTATGTGTTATATACACATCATATTGCACTTCACATGATTGGTATGGGTATTGCAAATGGAGATTAGGTAGAATGATCCATAATGGTCCAAGAGAGAATTTCAAGAAAAAAACACAGTCGGCCAGGACTTATGAAATAGCTTTGGCAATAAAGAGAGGGGTCGTTTGATGAAGTGTGATGCATGAAAGGTTGACTGTATTGAGAATGGTGTAATGGTTTTGAGGACACCATAGCAAGTTAGCAATAATTTTTTTCTTGGAGAGCTTAATTTTCAGATTTTTTCATTTTTCGGGGGGGGGGGGGGGGAGGGAGTAGTGTAGCGGAGAATGTAGATATCATGACCCCCCCCCCCCACCATGGTTCATACTACATGATCCACCACCCACAAACACCTAAAAATCAAGACAATACTTGTTGTACATGTATCATAACTACAATTTGGCGTTTCAATAGGACATTTAGGAGTGTGATCTATTGCATATTTTAAAAGCAGTAGGTCTTGATCATTGAAGACAATACATTACTACTATTAATACTAGTTGGAATAAAAGTTTCAATGGCATGTCCCGGTGATCTAGCTTAACGCGGAGCTCCAGTCGCTGAATAAAATAACCATACTTTCAGTGAACTTACCAACTTTGGAACTAGAAGATTGAGTGAAGCTTTCAGGAACATCCCACCAGTTACCGCCGACTGCCTCTGAAGAATCTGTGTAATTAAATTAAGGTAAATCTTTTTTCAACATGGATTTCGATTTTGACCCATAATTTCCTAAAAAGGGACCATTAAACTGATTATTTCATTCAAGTAGGTAAGTGGAACTGATATATTATAGCCTAGGCCTAATTTACAATATAACATGCATGAGGTAAAATGACATTTTGGGGGATTTGGGGGGCATAACATAACAATACGACCTGAAATGGCCGTGGCGTTATCAAGGGAATGTGTATCAACGGTTTCCGTCTCTAAAGAGAGAGCCGGCCGACCCTACCCCAATTAAGAGGCTAACGAACGAAAGAGACAGAAAATTCGGTCTAGTCAGGTATGTACCAATTCATCAGATTCAT
Source organism: Strongylocentrotus droebachiensis (assembly GCA_035222895.1). NCBI lineage: Eukaryota > Metazoa > Echinodermata > Echinoidea > Camarodonta > Strongylocentrotidae > Strongylocentrotus > Strongylocentrotus droebachiensis. Next base: position 264,270 of record JAVYIG010001612.1, on the reverse strand, counting down.
CATGTAAATTGTAACTGTACTACTAGATCTAGGCTAATCATAAGTAAGTAAATTAAAGTAGGGGTCTATGTTCATGAGATAATCTGAATTCGGAACTTACCACATGTCTTTCTTTTGTCTCCTTCCAAGCTTTGATTTTGGCTGGGTTCCAGCAAGTTCTTCATTTGTTCTGGAAGTTGAACTTGATCCAGCTCCTTTTCAGACGTCACACTCACGTTGGACACATTTCCTTTTCGTGAAGAATAATTATAAGGTCCTCTTCTTCCCCTTCTCAGTGAAATTGTCTGCTTAGCTTTAGGTGTACTAGTTTTATTGTCAAAATTCATGTTTGATGATCAGAAAGGTGTAGGATAGATCGAGCTTGAGATCGAGATCAAGAGAGCTAACGTTAGCAAGGGTTAGGGTGACTTGGACCTAGTCTAGACTCAGTTAGAGAATGTTCAAGTGTTGCAACAAACGGACACGAAGATGAGTCTACGGGACTACTACGTTTTTACGTACGCGAACGATTCAGTTTCGTCTTTCTGAGCTGAGCTGAGTCTGAGAATGAACAAGTTTGACTTTCGTACATCTAATTATTGCCGGTAATCGCTTGTATATTTTACAAAATATACTTTGAATCAGGGTCCAAATCTTGATGAGGTAACCAATGTACCTGTATGTAAATCTCAAGTCCAGTCAAAGAAAATAGATGATTCAAAATTCCGGTAGCGGTGGCATGCATGCAGTGCATGAATTTGTACAGAGCGTGAATTGAAGCGCTAGCGACATGACGTGCGTGCGTAGAGAGCTAGCCTTACACACGAGCTGTGATTCCTTTATCCATGACGTCAGTCCCATTATTTTGTTATTTGTTTCCACTTTAATAAAGAAGCTTAGAAACTAATTTACTTATTTACAAATTTGAACCTTTCATAGAAAACACAAACCCGAAATTGATAATGAATCAGTCCTAATCTTGCCTCGGACCGTAAATAATAACAAAATAAAATAATTGCGTACACATGTACTAAGAACATGCTACCACCAAAATCAGCGATAGTCTACAATGCATCCGCGGTTCCGTCCCCACGAAATAAAAACCCTTATCAGGCGAAGGCGTGGTGGCGTTTACATCTAATATTATCTAAATAGAATATTTTCAAAAAATAACAAAATCAGATTCAACAATGATTTAGATTTAATATCTTAGTCTATAAGTTAATTAAAGATAAGACTTATAAAAGATTTGTCCGAAATTCTGAGTTCAGTCACTGCTGGACGACGTTGTCACCAGTTCTAGACAGTCATTCAAGATTTTATTTCCATGCAGAACTTTTTACTTATCACGTCCTAATGAAAAAGCTAACATTTAAGTTATTGCTGTATTTTATTTTGCGAGTTTCGTTCGCATTGATAGGAGATCCAAATGTATTTGCGTGGTTATGATTTTTATTTCGTGGGAGAAAAAAAACTGCGGATGTATTCAAGACTAACGGGTCCACGGCTCGAGCGGCGGCAGGTAGGTAGGCATGGTCGAGGAGATGACCACATTACGAAGACTGGATGGACTATTCCATTCGCTCATGGGTTAATTCGAGAGTGGCAAGCTCTAACGATACACCGTTCGCTACAAATTTGTATTCAAAATAGATTTCAATGACACACTACTCCTTAAATAATAATTTATATGGTTTCCAAATTCGAAATAATTACTTCTTAACCCATATTTCGATCGCTTGATATCGCTGAAATATTCCCCGGCCCTACGTGCGGATATGGAAATTACTTCCTGTCTCGGCCGAAATTTGAAAGGAATCGATCGGATCGAAAGAAAGTGCAACGCATGTATTGTGAAGGAAAACTTTTTCATCTGCATGACAATACACGCGGTACTACTCCTAGCTATACGTCGTTTCTTCTTCTTCTTTACGAGATTGTTTCTGTTTCTGTTTCGATTTCGTCGGTAGATATTTTCAGGCTTTATCTGTACTTTTAGTTTGCAGTTTATATAGATAATGAAGAAGTTTTGCATTGTTTATTGGGTCGATGAGAGAAAAGTTTCGATCGAAAACCTCAAAAATGTGCCGGAAGAGGCAAGGAGCGTGGGCTCAGCCTCGGACATAAAATTTCAAGGAGGAAAACCATATCATGGAAAGATCCTGAAGATAAGTGGTAAGTACTACATTCATTTTCTAGCAATTTTGTGTGTGTTTTAGATCTAGAAAATCTACATTGAATTTTATCATTTTTATTTTAGTCTTTTGACGCAGGCAATATTCCTGCATCTGACTTTTAGGCAAAAAAAAAAAAAACAACGTGTTTAGCGTTCAGCTTTTTTTAATATTAGGATAGAGTCTAACAAAGTTAGGAAGAGGTCCTTTCTTTCTCTTAAAGACTTAAAATGGCTGCTCGGTACAATTTCCCTGACAGTCGGGCTATTTTTCAAGATTTCTTTTTTCTTTTTTCTTTTAAATCAGAAATAGATCTAGATCCATTTTAGACTAGCAGTGTTTTTCATGTTTTTTCTTTAAAAACAAAATTTCAAAAAATTTCAAAAAATTTCAAAAAAAAAATAATAGAGGTCTAGGAGGCGGCCCCCAAAAAGGAAGCGGGCGGGGACGCTAAACATGTATATTTTCTTACATGGCCTAATGATTGCTCCAAGGAGTTCCCTTCTTTGTAAAATGAATACTCTGTCAAGTGTCAGTTGCTGTAATGTTATACTAATATTACTAGATCTATTGGATGCACATTTTTCCCAGAGTAAATTGGTTTGGGTATTTATCTAGAATCCCCTCTAACAGTGGAAGGAAGCAACCATATTCTTTGAAAATATTGTTCCAAAATGTACCGGTACATGTATGTTTGCACCTCCAGCTATATTAGTTTAGGTTATGTTCAGGGTTTAAACAGGACTAAGGATTTTCTCTTTATTGGACATCCAGAACTTTCCGCATAAAAGGCTGTAGCAACTGTGCGGAAAGGGACAAATAAAAAAGCACCTACGCTTCAAATGGGCAAATTATGATCAAGGTTTCAGGTCAGGGTGCATGCACGGTCGCAGCAACTTGGATTATATTGTGTTAGGGCCGAGTGAAGTCAAGTCACTTAATATTAATAATAATAAATAATAATAAAAACGTTACTTATAAAGCGCTTGCCACCGAAGTCTCTAAGCGCTTCAGTAAGTACAGCCGGTTACAATATGATTTTCTTTTTGTGTTTTTGTGTAGAAAACAAAGAAGAATTGATCACGGAAATGAAGATGGTATCAATTCATGAGGATGGTAGTGTGGAATTTGCCACCACCAAAGCCACCACCACCACAGCCACCACCACAGCCACCACCAAAGCCACCACCAAAGCCACCACCAAAGCCACCACCACAGCCACCACCACAGCCACCACCACAGCCACCACCAAAGCCACCAACAAAGCCACCAAGACTCAGAAGGTCCAAGCCGTTGAGGCGGCTGCACAGGTCCAGAAGGAACTGTGCAGACAGATGCTGTCAGCACAGGTTCGTGAACTGTACTTAAAATGCTGAACTTCAATTTCCTTGGCACAATGGTCACTCAAATAAAATCATACCAATGTCTGATTCAACCAAATAATAATCTCTATATTTCTGCAATCTGACTGCAAAGGATTCTGGTCTTTTTTTATTGGCAAAAGGGAAGAAGCCTCCTAAAATTTCTTGGTTTTGATGGATAATTGCTGAAAATTATCCAAACTTTCTCTCTAAACAACTGTCCTTGAGTCTAATTGATATCAATAAGCATTTCATTCATTTGATTGTTTTCATGTAGTTTTCATTTATTTATATTTTAAAACCTGTTTCATAAATACTAGTCCAGTTATGTATCTTAAATTTCACACTAATCCTGATGAGATAATATATACAGTTAACCTTGCATATCTAGAAGTCACATGAGGCGAAATTTCCCCAAGTAAAATCAATTATTAAAAAAAAAAATCAAACTGTGCAAAACATGTGTTATTTAAATTTCCTATTAAAGAACAAGTTATGCAACGTTAACTGTAATTGTTTTTGTTTCACAGAAAGAGGATGAGCATTCCATTCTAAAAAGGGAGAATGCTACTCTCAAGAGGCGAGTAGCAGAACTCGAAGTAGAAAACAAGCGGCTGAAAGCAAACACAGGAAACCAGTCAAACCAGTCAAACCAGTCATTCACAATGGGTAAGTAACGTACATGTACATTACTCTTTCCATTGCCTACACTGTATCTTACAAAGGTAAACTGCAATTGTCTCTATTTTTAAACATTAAAAAAAAAAGAACACTGACACTGGCGTACTGATTGTTTTCTTTTTCTTTCTTCAAATCATTGTTTGTATTTCTTCAATGTTTTCACTTGCATCAAGTTTTTTGCTTGTCAGCAGCTGGACCTTCAAACATATTTGGCTCATTATGCCAGTGAATAATGAAAAAACAGTACCCCCGGTAGTTCATTTTTAACATGTACAGTATCTAAACCTTGTCCAGGCAATCAATTATCTTCTTTTTTTTCCCCGATTTTATCACAGATATTACACCTAAGAAGATAAAGCTCCTGAAGGAGATAACTTCATTTGTGTCCAATCAGGTAAGGTTTGTGTTTTCTATTCCATTGTAATATATATATTAAGTTACGGTATTTGTGTCCATTTGTCTTAATTTAATGAAAAGAATGATTTTTTTTTTGTTGATTTAACACATCCAAATTCAGTGAGAATAATAGAATTAGAATCCTGGAATGTCACAGACTAAATTTATGGGCCCAACATATTATAATAATGATAATAGTAATATTAAATAATACAATTTGTATGTACATTGTGGCAAATCCACTGTGTGGAGTAAACAAGGCACATGTAGAATTAATTAAGAAGCAAACAGAAATGCTTTACATAATTTTTAAGGGAGCTCCATAATTGAGGACACGCATGGGTAAATGATCTTCCCACCCAAGTTTTTGCACATTTAAATATCTGGAGTACTGAAATATATTTTGAAAAAAATCATGATCATATGAATAAAATACTAGTCAACAATTCAGTCATCCTTGCATAAGTAGAAATGTTGCATAAGCCAAAGGTATTCACGAGACCCCTCTCTTTAATAGTATCTTCTTTTTTTGTGTCATGTAAGTCAAATTTGTTTTTTTTAATTGGTTCCAGTAGATTCGACTTAAGCAAGTTTGACAGGATTTTTTAAAACATTTTTTTAAGGTACATGAGGAACAAAAAGGAGTTGAGAAGAGGCCACTTCAACATCTCCCTATATACCCACCTACAGCAACGCTGACCGCCTCTACGGCCCCAACCCTGACCACCCCTCTGGCTCCGACCACGTCTACCCCTCCGATCCCAATGCTGATCGCCCCTTTGGCCCCAACGCTGACCGCACCTCCGCCCCCAACTCTGACCGCCCAGTTTCTGAATGTCCAAACTCCAAAAGCCTCAGTATCAGTAAGTAAGATAAATGCTGCTATCGTCTTGCATTCAGAGGGTGGAATGTGAAAAATTAAATGAATATTGAGATATATTCAAAACCAGAACTCCTTTTTCAATTTCATTCATTACTAGTCAACTATCAATTTTGGAAATTTTCTCCAAGTTAACTATATAGAAGTGACCCAACGTTGTTGTAGTTTTGCACAATTCAACACAGTTAGCAAGTACATGTGTAGGCATACCTTTAATTAAAGTGGTCTTGGGTTTGTCATAACCTGTTTTCTGTTGCTTAAAATCTAGTTTTCATCAGACATTATTGCTGTATGCTATTGATCTATTGATCAGGATTAATATTAACCCCCCCTCCCCCCCCCCCCCCCCCCCCGAAAATTGTATTACAGTTACAATAAAGTTCTGGTCGGGGGGGGGGGGGGTGGGAAGAAAATTGACTTCAAAGATATTGATTTTCTGTTATATTAATACATGGAAGATTATCACAGATTACCATTATTAAGAAAAAAATCTTGCCAGAAATTAAAAAGAGCATTTTTTATATACAGCTGTACATGTAATCACATATTTGTCTTTTGTTGGAACTGCATTGCATCACTTTCTAAACTAAGATTCTGCCATTAATTAAATGTGACATTGAACTTTTTTATTTTTATCAAATGTTTTCAATTACAATATATTAACATAACCCTAATTATAATGATAATTATAATTTTAATGAAAATATTTTTGATCACCAAAACTCCTGATTAGCTTTATGCAAGAGACCATCAGCCTTTTCACACACAGCTAAAATTCTATAAACATGATTAGTATAAACGTGTTTGAAACGTGTTTAAACTAATCACGAGCCTTTCACACACAGAAATTTCGTTGCGATCGTTCATAGTTTCGTGATTAACTACTGCTCGTAAAATGCGCAGTAGTGCCATTGCGCATTGAAGGTCATGTCATATCAATCAAAGCGCACGCTCCATCCAGTCTAAACACGTTTAAACACAAATTTCCTTTCACACACAAAATGTCAAGCTCTCTAGATACGAACTTCGTATCTGCAGCCTGCTTTTAGGGGCGTATGGATCGCGACTTTGTATCTATCCCAACATCGTATAAACGATGTTCACACTGGGAAATTTTGTCTATAAACATGTTTAAAACTGTTGAGTGATTCTAATCATCTCTAGATACGATGAATTTTAGCTGTGTGTGAAAAGGCTGCATGTGTTACTTTAATTTATTTCAAAATCCATGGTGCTATATTTATTTAGATATGTATTGATTTGTCTTCCCTTAAAAAAAAACTGTTTTTCAGGGATCAAGTTCCAAGCCAAAGCAACTTTTTTTTGCCGCATCGGGATCATCACCTGTAAGTATACTCTATACTACTGTATTAAACATGTTTGTGGTAGCAATGGCTCATTAAGATTTTTTTTTTTCTTTTGGCAGTAGGCCTTGGTTTTGTTGTTAATATTCTGTGTCATGCAGAAAACTTTCATTCATTTGGGATAATAATTTTGTTTAGTTGAGCTTCTACACTTAAACATCATCTAAACGTTTTGACTCAGCCCTAGTTTCCGCTGTATCATGTTTCTTTTGTTCAAAGGTCTTTGAATTTTTTGCTTTGATATTGTCAATGAAATGTACAGTAGGCAGGAAATACACTATTATGAACTTCACTTGTTTTTATTTTGTTTTTCTCCCCAGAGCTCTCATGCACACCTGGAGTACCCTGATGAGGTAGGATCCTTTCTTAAAACTTGGACTGCTATACTTGGGATATCTGAAGTTTGGGTTTTGAGGGAAATGTGTGTTGCAGAAAAAATTAGGTTCTGGAAATTGGGGAAAATCAAGTGAAATGAAACGTGCCTTAGGATATTTTTAACGTGCATAAAAGAGAGTGAAGCAGGCATAACAAAAAATGTGTCAGTGGCCCAAGGGTCTTGAAGTTGTCTGAACGTTGAAAAGATTTATCAAAATAGCTAATACAGTAATACATCAACTTTGTTGAGACCTTCAATGCAGGAATGAATTATACATTGCTATGAAAGAATCTTTTGTTTTAATGCTCATCTGAATATGTTTTAATCCTAATCCTATTAGGGTATATCTCAAAGCATGGGGGGGGGGGATTTTTTAGGCCCCTCCCTCGGGTCTCAGCACAAAAATTCACACAAAGATAGAGGGTAATGTAAGCTACAACATTGGAAAGTCATACATGTATTTTACGAAATAGTTTTCAATTTATGCAAGGAATTATATTCTTGCCTATGAATCACGCCGTAAAGCTCTGTGATTTTTTTGCATAGATACCCATTGTAACATCCTCAGCAATAATGGTGCTTGAAAAAGAATTTACATGCAGTATCAAGATTAATTTAAATTGTAATGCAAATTTAAGATTTTCAGACCAGCATGCATATACAAAATGTTGCCTAATTTGGGAACCACTTCCCTGTGTGCCTTATATTAAGTCTGAAAATGTGCCCGAGATTCCAACGCAAAAGTCATGAAACCATGTACATGTAGGCTTAATAAGCGCCAGTGGGTTTAGGGTAAAATGTGTTGGTTGGTTTTGCATGTGCCAGTTGACAATAGAACTTCATTCTCTTTATCTTTTTCCACATCAGACCTTGGTGCCCCTTTACCCTGGGGGGAAACCCATCCTAAGGGATGGGTTGAAGCGGCAGGCCTTTCGCAAAGGCCAGACGAAGGAGACTCTCCTAGTGAGTCTCCTGGAGGTCGTCTTCGGCCAGGAGACCTTGGCCAAAGGGAAAGCCTGCGGGCTGAGGGTGGCGCCGAACAAGAGTTCGGAGGAGGAAACTGTGCCACTGGATCCGGAGCTCTTGGTGGAGATAAAGGGTAACAAGCATTGTTTTATTGGTTAATGTCCAACATGACACACGTGCCCTTTAAATCAATTTTTTGTGTGATTGGCATTTTAAAACTTTAGGTACGTGTTTCAGAGTATTTTCTCATCGTAACAAAATCCCTGGGACAAGTAATATTCTTGTGGGTACTCGTAACTGTCATCAAATTTTTCCACAAGACAATGAATTTTAAAGCAAAATTATTTGTCTGTGTGTGTGTTACCATATACTGGAACTTATAGATTTGGGTATTAAAGACCAAGGCCCAAATTCTGAACGTCGGTTTAACTTAAACCTCAGTCTAAGTGTGGTTTAAACCCAGTCTAAACCTGCCCTTTAAACCAGATTCCTTGATGATGTGGTTTACATTGTAGTCTTTGAGACTATCCAAATTACCTTGTTATAGCAGGAATCTAATTATATCAGGTTTAAAACACAATAGAATGTTAAGAGCTGGGACAAGGAGTGCTTTGTTATATCAGGAATATTGTTATATCAGATCTCTTTATATTGAGTTTCCACTGTACATGTATTAAAGTTAATGCAAGTTAACAATTTTGTCTTTATTTTTCTTTCCTTTTTCAGAATGCATCCTGATGAAGTTTAGGACATCAACCGGGGCGGCGTGCCTTTCCCCAAAGGATTTTAATACAAAAATTAATTCAAAGTGCGCGTCCGCACGTAGGGCTCTAAAAAATAAAAATAAATAAAATAACCCCCTAAAAGCCATTTTCAAGCCCACTCGTTTTAAGGGAAGTTCTAAATTAGTATTGTCTTTCAAATGCCCTTGGAATTTAATCTTTTCATTTTTTGGCCTGTAAATGGGATATACATAGTAAGTACCTTTAAACAAACAAAATACATTTTTTTAAATTCATTAAACATTTTTTTCTAAAAAATCGATAAAGAACCTGGATAACAATTTTTTTTTAAAGTTTTTTTTTAAAGTTTTGTTATTGCTTCAAATCAAAGATATTTACAATCGTTGTTGATTATAACATTTGATCTGCCCGGATAACAAGTTGGTTTTGAAAGAAGCAGAGAAATTAAAGGCCTAGTCCACTCCAATTTTCAAAAATTATAGCATGTTGTAAATAAATAAAAGGTTAAAACTGCCAAATACCACTTTTCTTACTACCATCTCAACAACCATAAGCCTGGCACATCGGCATCTGCAATTGCGAGCTCCTCGCTCATTTGCTCAGTACTTTTGATGAAGGAATAGATTTGTTTCATACGGGTTTAGTGTAAAAATAGTTTTTTTCTTTGTCATCGGAAGCAGAAGTTAGTTTAACCTCTAGATGTTAAATTATCATATACATGTACATTATTACAGTAATATTATACTACAATTCAGAAGCTTTAGTTGTCTGCTCCATTCAAGTGTGTGATTTTTAGTGTGTGCTAAAAAAATCTGTGCCATATTATATGAGGTAACCAAAAAAGGCTGAGCAAAGTGGCTATATTACTGACATTTGCATTTTTGGAAAGAGCAACTCGACTTGAAAAAAATAAGCACAAAATCAAAATTTGTTGAGGACTTATTGTTGAAATACACCATTTTTCAAACCATGTCATGTACTACATATAATTTTTAAAATTTACTGCATCTGCCATTATGATTCAGGCAGACATAGTTTTGTCTTTGTCAGAAAAGTTTTTCCTGACTAAAATCTGTGCTACACACATTCACAACATTGTGATGTAGTAAATTTTGGCAAGCAATAAATATATGCAAGATAATATTTATAAACATGTACATATACTAGCCTAAATACAGTGATATTTTCAGCAACATATGTAATCCTTTGCAATGCATCGACACAAGGATGTGACGAGAACATTTTTTTAAAATGAAAAGCGTGTTTGCCTGTACATGTAACATGTTCATTAGTTCTGATAAACTGCCTTTTCATGTTGAGTAACTGTAAGATGAAAAAGAAAAATATAACTTTACACGTTATTTTGAATATAACTGGTCACATTGTATTTATTGGTATTTATCGAAGCAAATTTGATTTATGCATGGACATTATATACTATTGATCCCTTAATTATCTTTCTTTTCTACACCCGACTGCTGGCCTGCACCCTTGCAGGGCTGCTTGCAACCTAGCAGGAATGCTGGCCTGCACCCTTGCAGGGCTGCTTGCAACCTAGCGGGAATGCTGGCCTGCACCCTTACAGGCTTGCAGGGCTGCTTGCAACCTAGCGGGAATGCTGGTCTGCACCCTTGCAGGGCTGCTTGCAACCTAGCAGGAATGCTGGCCTGCACCCTTACATGCTTGCAGGGCTGCTTGCAACCTAGCAGGAATGCTGGCCTGCACCCTTACAGGCTTGCAGGGCTGCTTGCAACCTAGCAGGGATGCTGGCCTGCACCCTTGCAGGGCTGCTTGCAACCTAGCAGGGATGCTGGCCTGTACCCTTACAGGCTTGCAGGGCTGCTTGCAACCTAGCAGGGATGCTGGCCTGCACCCTTACAGGCTTGCAGGGCTGCTTGCAACCTAGCAGGGATGCTGGCCTGCACCCTTACAGGCTTGCAGGGCTGCTTGCAACCTAGCAGGAATGCTGGCCTGCACCCTTACAGGCTTGCAGGGCTGCTTGCAACCTAGCAGGAATGCTGGCCTGCACCCTTGCAGGGCTGCTTGCAACCTAGCAGGAATGCTTGCCAGCACCCTTGCAGGGCTGCAGGTTTGCTAGCCTGCATGCTTGCAGGGGGTGCTGGGTTGCTAGCCTACACGCTTACTAGCTTGCGGTCACAAGTTCTTGATTTTTAATTGGATGAAATCTTTCCCTAATTTACATATTTTGCTAGTTGCAAGCTAGTCGCTGGCTAGCCGCTAGCTGCTGTGCTCGCTTATCACAAGCTAGCAACTCGCTTACCAATTTTTCTGTAAGGGTAGTAAGCAACCAGAGGACTGACGGCATGAAATATTAAATGTGTTGTAAGTTTGTTAATATCAGAAGATTATTTTCAGAGATGTACAGTAGCCATCCGTTGAAAGCAAGGCAAGGAGGAAAAACTTTCATCAAACATATCCAGCATGCCTTTCCAAAGGAACATGTTTCTCTGCTCCTTCTCAACTACGGCTGACAATATGAACACATACATGTATATATTAGAGCATGGAGCAGAAACAGCAGGATATTGTTGTTAATTGTAAGGAACCACTTTGTTACATTTTATGGCTTGAATTATGCCTTTTTCCTGTTCTAATTCACTTTCTAAACAGCATGCATGTGTTTTTCTTTTAAAGATGCAGTTGATTAAAGGAAACCGAACTCCAAATAATTACTTCACTTATTCTGAGAGATTTATTATATTCTTGCCCATAAATCTACAAGATTCCCCACCAAAGTGTATGAGAGAGGTATAAAGCAAAAATAAATTTCAGTTTCTCAGCACGACATGGGCATCGCCATTTTCTTGATAATGTGACGTACTATGCGAAGTCGTTTATCAAGTAAATGTATTCAAATTCATGGATGTTTCTTTCCCAGACGTGTGTGGTGATGAAGCATTTCATTCACCTGCTCTTATCCTTTGTACTATAATTGCCAGAACGCAAATTGCATAAATAAGTTGGTGCTCTTCTGGTTTGAAGGTTTCTCATCAATGAAATAGATTTGTCAACTACTATAGTGTAGTATTTATAAATGAATTTTGTTACAGTTGTGCCCCTATTATTATTTGTTCACCTAATATAATTTCTATCATCTCAGTTATTATTTTTTTGTATTGAAAAGTAAAGGTTTCGTTATTGATTTAAACTTTCTTTCCAACTAAAGCTTGGTGCATGATACATGTACAAATTCAACAGGTACGTCACATTTTCAAGAAAATGGCTGCGCCCATGTCATGCTGAAAGGCATCACATCATGCCAGGAATATCTTCATTTATATACATCTTGTACATTTTCGTAAGGAATATTGTACATCAAAGGGCTGGAATACATCTCATTTGTCAGAATACCTACACTTATTCTTTGGGTTTAGGTTTCCTTTAATAGTACAGATAACTGGCCACGCCAATGCAATCACTATGAACATGACTGACAAAGAAAGCGGACAAAATATACAGTTCCTCAGGTAGACAAAGGAACATCCCTTCACTGCTATTATGTAAAAATGTATAGAACAGGTGTCACATGCATATTCACCTTTTTACATAATAGCAGTGAAGGGATGTTCCTTTGTCTATCTGAGGAACTGTATATTTTGTCCGTTTTCTTTGTCTGTCATGTTCATAGTGAATATACCATTTTCGTAATGTTATCAATTGTAATGCATTAATCTTAGTTGAGTGCCATGTTACAAATAATTTCATGCACCTATTACGAATACCAATAGTTAGAATCCAAGTTGTTGCTGGGTAGGACCAACATTATGGCTTGTACTACCTAACAACACTGAATGTATGCAATTCACATTCTGACTATTGAAATACAACTATTTGTAACAGGGGAATGAAATCATTTGTAACAAGGCACTTAACAAAGATTTATGCATTACCTTGATTACATTTCAAAAATGGCCTACGGTATTTAAAAAGAAGCTGTTTGGTCCAAACGTCTCAGCTATTTTCATGGCGTTGTCGTATAGAAGCATATCACTAGAACAAGGAGCAGAGCATTACTTCTGCTACCTCGATCAAGTAATATTACCAAACACTGCCAATCAGCCTGGCAAATTTCAATTTTTGATTCATCGACATCACAGACTTTATATTTGCCCTTTTCATCATTCCAGACACATTTTTTTTTTATTTTGCCACTACATTTCAACTCCCGAGATGTACAGCTTAAATTTGAGTCTTTTTGAGAATTATATTCAAACACATAATCCCATCTGTATTTGCTCACTGATTTTAATGCGATGGAAATCTCAGATTTGGCCATAGCTAGAGGTCAGGTTCTTTTGCCAAGTCCTGCTCTTACTGTATTTCTGGTTTATCTCTTCAGTGATATCCCTTTTGGACTGAGTTTTACAGATTTCCTTCCTGGTTTTCATCTATTTAAATACTAAAAGTCGATATGGATTATTAGTAAGACCGATAGTGAGCTCAGTTTGCACAACAATATGACAGTGCAATTACATAACTGTATGAAAGGGTTTCCAAAGACTATTCTACTTTTTCTTTTGGTCAGGAAAAGTGGGGTGAACATCGCTGTAAACCTGTAACTCATTGATTGTTATCAATTCCTAATCTTAACAGTGAAATTCATAAACACAAAGTAGTCATTCAGTGCATGTACATTTAAAGAATTTAATAACATATCAAATTTTAATGTACATGTAACTTTTGAATGTCAAGTTTTGAAATGGAATATTTTATTCAATGTTTCAAAAGATTTTACAAGCTTTTGCAGTATATGATATGACAGCAGTAGTCACTGGAGTTAAATATATTAGGAATTGGTACTTTTTTTTGTTATTGACATGTTTTAGAGCAAGTGCCTAGCAGATAAAAATGCCAACATTATATTGAGGAACAGAATAACATTACAAGCAAATGCTAATTTATCCGTACAAAACAGAACAAGAAAGCTTTACCCAGATGTGTATGTTTGCCAGTGTTTGGCATTACCCGTAAGGTAGCACCATTATCAAATCATACATCAGTGACTTCCGTGTAGGTGCGCCAGTTTGATCTAATCACTCAGGCAAGATGTTGATAATATCTTAAAGATTTAAGATGCTGTACTTCTATGAGGAATTCAGAACGGAACCAACGGAAGATGTATTTTGAGGGTAGGGTTGGGAATTAGCAGGAGTTTTAACTGTTAAGCAAGGCACCCGGACATGCACGTGTAGTTGTTACATGCAGACGTGGCAGGTGTTAAAACACATAGTGATGTATTGTGAGCTACACGATGTGATACATGTATCTGTTACAAATATATAATACAATGTAGATGTCAAAGGCATTGGGTGAATATGTCTAGAAGTTGGAAGAAAAAGGAAGAAATCTTTCATTTGTTTATGATAACATAATGTTAACATGAAACTGCAGTACTTGCACATGACAGAAAATAACTCATGTGGACATTGAATTCATTAACACTTTGGTTGCTTTCTTTGTCTCTCTGCACTGTGTCTTGTTTGCAGCAAGTGAAATTGTGCACAAAACAACAGGCACCAAATTACGGAAGGTATGCTTTGTGCAACACAATTTCTTTGCGAAATGGCCCATGTCTGGTCTCGATAAGCTCAACAACAATTAACCCTCGCCCTTTTAAAGGGGAAGTCCACCCTGAAATTAAGTTAGTTTTAATAGGAGTAGAAAAATGAGAGAAACAAGTCAGTGAAAGTTTGAGCAAATTCCGATTAAAAATAAGGAAGTTAGGATTTTTTAAGTTGTGATCAATCAAACACAAATTGGCAACTCTATGACGTAAAATGCGAGCTCAACTTCCATTTGCTTAGTACTAAAATGTTCATTTTCCCTCAAGAAAAATTTCAACCATACATGCACCCTAAATATAATAATTGCAAATATGTTTCTATACTCCCCCTGCAAGGAACAAATATATATTCCGTCATCAATAACAAAGAAAACATGATTTTATGGAATATTATGCACAAAGCAAATGAAGGAGAGCTCGTATAATAAGTCACAGAGTTGCCAATTTGTATTTGATTGATCACAACTTCAATAATTCATAACTTTCTTATTTTCATTCAGAATTTGCTCAAACTTTCACTCACCTGATTTTCTTATTATTCTGCCTCTATCGAAACAAACTTATTTTGAGGGGTGGACTTTCCCTTTAACACTGGTTTAAATTTATCTTGCAGTGGAAACAAGTGAAATAATCTTAAAGCCTTTGGTATACATGTATCTATCCCACGATAAACACAATATGGCACAGGGGGATTAATAATGTGTGGCATGTGTTGTAAAGAGTTAATACGAAACACCTTCTGAGAGAATGTTCATCTCGATTTCTTTCATATAATTTCAAAGCCAATATAAGCCTACTGATGTTCATATTCTTAAAAAATACATTTTAAAGTGTTGTAATGACCTGAAAGATAATTAGTGTATATGTAGAAAGAATTTAGAATATCAATATCAACATTTTTTACACGGCTTTCTGTGGGCTAATGGATATTAAGGAGTATGAAGAAACTACCGGTATTTATTAAAAACAACACACACGCACAGAATCAAAGATGGACATGCAGGTATTATCTATGTGCAGGCGCGTAGGGGTGTTGCCAGCAGTCTATTCACAATTCCATTTGATTTAGAGTTTTTTAAACACTTAAACTTTTGTCTTGCAATATATCTTTGTAGAAGTATTATTTGAAGTTCATTTGTGGAATATAGTATAACGACATTAAACCCTACCATACTGAATAATATATTTGTTGGGGGGTTACTTTAAATATCCTCTTTTAGGAGTGGCTATAACACAAATTATAATGAGGATGAAGCTAATTCCAGAACTAACCGATGTTCTGCACATTTGCCGTGAACTTGCTACCACAACTCAATTATCTAGGAAACATTCAGAGACCAATATCTTAAAATAATTCTGAGCCATAGATCTCTCTGTGTTAGAGCGTTTGGTAATTGACTTCTGCCTGTGATCTTGGTGGGAAAAGATCTAAAGTCAAGGCTGTGCTATGGAAAATTGTGTAAATTGAACGGTTAACAAAAACTTAAAATCTACCCTCGTACCTCTGACATGGTACATGTATATTTGGAAATATTGTTGCTTCTTGAGTATTTCAAGAAAATAAGAGCAGAAAAATACATGTATTTTGATATGTTTTGGCCCTCTTAGTGCACCAAGTTTAGAATAATCATTTATTTCTAAGATCTTGTGCTTGAAGGAAGTTTGTAGTTGGAGATTTGTTGTTGTTTTTACTTTCCACATTGAAATAAATATTGTTCTTTGAGATAAAGGAGAACAATCAAGTTAAAACTGTATCTAGGAAAAACACAAAAAGCGAACTGACATAAATGTGTAAACACTTGTATGTCAAACATTATTCATGATTTTCTTGAACATCAATTACCACCACCAGAACATTATTCTTTATCTGGTCATATGGGTGTCATATATTGTTTTGTTTTTTGTTTTCTATTCTTTTGTTTATGCCAAATTGTACCCAT
Source organism: Strongylocentrotus droebachiensis (assembly GCA_035222895.1). NCBI lineage: Eukaryota > Metazoa > Echinodermata > Echinoidea > Camarodonta > Strongylocentrotidae > Strongylocentrotus > Strongylocentrotus droebachiensis. The sequence goes on along the minus strand of JAVYIG010001612.1, from coordinate 247,826 downwards.
TAGACCATAGGTAACAAGTTGAAAAACTTGAAAAGATGTTTAAATCAATATGTGAGTCATCTTTTTGTATTAACCTTGGCTATAGCATGTTCGTGAAAATAATTTGTGGCTATGTCTCAGCATTGGTACATTACATCTGTAATCAACCTCTGCCTTTCTCCGAAATTTGTGGGAGCCGATTTGTGGGTTACACTTTTATACTGAGGAGTAAATTTGTGGTTTTAGAATCTAGTAAAAATAGAGCAATACTAATGTGCAGGTTGGAATTATTGTGAATAATTGGGATGTGACTATTTATGAATGAGCTAGAAAATTGTGTGCTATGAATAATGATATATATATAGTGTAGAGAGAGAGAGGGAGAGAGAGAGAGAGAAAGAGAGAGAGAGAGAGAGAGAGAAAGATATATAGAGAGAGATAAGGAAAAAGAAAGAAAGAGAAAGAGAGATAAAGAGAGAGAAATAAAGAGAGAGAGAGAGAGAGAGAGAGTTCAGAGAATGACACATGATTCATTAAGAATTTATGATATAAAATGAGGAACTATTCGAGAGGTTATCCTTTGAGCGTTGACCCATATTTTTCTTACAATCTGAACGGAATAAGAGAAATTGGATGCATGGTTTAACCTCTACACGCTTGAACATTTCCTGTTTCCATTTCCTTTTCCCCACCCATTCTCTATCATCTGTTTTAGTTTCTCATGATCAATTTTTTCATTCTTCATAAATTTTCATCCATTCTACAATAATACTGGCATCCTCTTATCTGTTAACGCTTTCACTATCCCTCTAGAATTGTCACCTTCATCTCCATTTTTCCTCAGCAAATTCTTAATCATCAGTCTTTTATTTTTCTTTCTTTTTCATCCTCCCTCCTCATCTTCCTTTTCTACATGTATATTAAAGGGATCGTTTAGCAATGTTAAATCTGAGATACACGGTCTTACATGTTACCAGTGTCTGTGATATGGTGTAATATTGAAGCCCTAAAAAAAAATCGCGCTTCAAAATTATCAAGAAGTACCTCAAAAAAGTAAAAATCGTTGAGTGACTGGTTTTATCATACTCGTTTTTCTCCAATAGACTGTATTGTTATGAAAACCGTTCAGCGAACGGTTTTCAAAATTTGTAATTCCAATCATTAATATGATAATCAGACAGGCGATCAGCTTGTAAAAGTCATGGAGTTCCTGCCTGACTCAAAGGTTTATAATTATCATTGCAGCATGAGCTAAATCAAGGATTATTTCTAAAATATCTAAGACAAAGTTACCGGATCCCTTTATATTGCGTATCTTGTTTTTAATCTACACTATATATATGTAGCATGGTGGAATACACTGGGATTAAAGATGAGTGTGAACATGCTGAGTTGTGCTTGAACTTGAAAGTAGCCGAGTTAAAAGGATCATGAGTCCTAGGGGATATTTGAATGATAAATAAATGGCTTTGGGATAGACTATGTAGCTATATGTAGGTGAAGGGACAAGGGAAAAAGAGTAGAGCAATAGGTCGAGCAATAGGTCGGGTGGGGTTAAGAACGATAAAGATACTTTGGACAACAGATTTGTTTTTGATAGAATTTAGTTAGGTGTTTGTGAAAATGGTGAATGATAACAGAGTCGTTGTATTAGTAGTTAATTGACACTCCAGAGCCTGAGCTGTCACTGGTATCTCGAGAATATCCCAACGAGTGAATCCAGCATACCCACGCTAAAAAGTATAAGGACTTCCCCTTCATTTGACCAATCAGGAATAAAAACAGGTAAAAAGTTTGTTGGAGTTTTGGAATAGAGAGTTTGGACCAATGGAATAAGTTTTAGCCCTGTCCATTAAGAAATCGACAGTGGTGGGAGATCAGGTGACCAAAAAGTATTATGGGATGGAAAAACAAAGGAAATTAATAAGGAATTTGTGGGACTCGAGGTGCGAGCTAGATGGCTGAACGGTGTGTTAATTGAGTATAAAAAGACCCAATCCTCCCTTCCCTTCACACTCGCATCCCTGGACCCCAAGCATTTGACACCCCTCTCCTTCCACCCTAAGTTTAATCGAGCCACCATTTAACATCTGGAGATCCCCGACTTGCACCAATTTAAAGCTTCGTCCACGGAATATTTTGAAAGTTGTTAAACTTCACATCTTCTGGTCACTGTGTGCTGACAAGTCGATAATAGAAAGGAGACCGCTGATTTTATTGTGCTCTTTTCGGACAAGTCAATAATAGAAAGGGACTGAAACGACCAATATATAATACTGCACTTCGCTCTTCGCCAATAAAGAGAACACTTTCAACCCAGAGTAATAGAAAGAGACAAAGGAGACCGCTCATTATTTTGTGCTCTTTTTGGAGAAAGTCAATAAATTCGACGTCACAAGGACCGGAGCAAGCACACACCGTTAAGACCCTCCGACGCCCCCAGGACATCGAGAGGATTCCAAGTCTGCTACGCCCCAACACGAGTGCGACGAGTCGAGAGACCGGATTCAAGAAAGAGCTAAGTCAACCCGTCCCCCTCTTAAAAAGGCCTATAAACTCTAAAGACAATTAATTATCGATCGATTAAAGACTCTAAAAGTCCAAGTAATTTAAATAATCCTTTTCCTTTCCCATTTCCCCTCCCACTAATATACTTTAAGTGAGTGATTGGTGATGTGAATGCGTGGGTAAACGAGCTCAAGTAGTTAAGTAATTAGAGAAGGGATAAAACATTGAAGAAACACGACATAAGAAATTGTAACCTTTTATAAAATAAACGACCAAATGAAATTGTAAACAAAACTGTTTAATTGTGTATTAATTTATGTGGTGGTCTCGTGGGTTTTAACTAACACCCCCCCACCTCGGCCGCGGTGAGATGGTGCTCGCCGACTGGAGTTAACGGACCTAAACAAAAACAATCTCCCGAAACCATAGAACCGCCGCTGCCGAGGGGTCGGGGGGGCGTTAGATATACTTATCTAGACATTTCTAATAAAGTTTGAATATAAATGGGGATTGTGTCAGGTTTTCTAGCCCTGTGTTCAGGCTGTCACCATTAGCTGTACAATAAGTAATTGTATTTTTCATAGTCTGAACGTGGTATGAAGAAACGTGTAACGAAACGTCATATAGCAAAATGCCTGTCTGAGCATCTTTTTGAATGAAAACTCAATAAAGAATCAGTGTCTTGCTCAACTCTGAGTGTCATATCATACAAAAATTGTAGAACTGGGCGAGGCTTATCATGAGCGCAGACTTGCGATTGGCCAGCTGTCATGTCAACAGACCCCTTAAACATTACTTTTGTAATATCCCTATTTTATACTCCAGTCAAGCCTGTCTATAGCGACCACCCGAGGGAAACACAAAAAGTTGTTTCTTGCCTGTACGCTCCTTTCGCTAGACAAGGATTCTTTAATTATACAACGTTCTTCTAATTATACAACGTTCCTTTATTTATACAACGTTCCTTTATATGTTTCATATATCAAAGTTCCCTATCGTCTGGACAAGCTATATAGAACTTATTTTAGATCTTCATTTAGCGTGAATGTGACTCAGATGCTTCCGTGACTGTGTGGTGCCTTTTCATGATAAGAATTTCACAGTTTTCAAGGGAAACAAAAAATGTGGTCTTTGTAGACAGGTGGTCTTTAAAGACAGGTAGTCGCTAAAGCAGTTTTAACTGTATGTTGTTTCTTGTCTCTATGCTCCTTTTGCTATACAATGTTTCTTTAATTATACAACGTTCCTTTATACATTTCATATAAGTCTCCTATTGTCTGGACAAGCTATACGGTATAGAACTTATTTTAGATCTTCATGAAGCATGAATATGACTCAGACGCTTCCGTGACTGTGTGGTGCCTTCTCATGAAAAGAACCTAACAACCGATTGATGACAGCTAGCAGCAGCATGGACACCATTTCACATGGGAATTCCTTAAAGGAACATATAGCTATTATGCCAGAAACTTTAGCATACTAGTACAGGAATTTCATGAGCAGCTTAGATCTGCAAAAGGTTCATGCAACCTACCATATTATCGCAACACTGAACTTCTGCAATCAGCAAATGTTAATTGCTGGAAAATGCAATCATTGATGATGTACATGTACATGTACATTTGTAGGTGTCATCCTGCAGAGTTACCAGTTTACAGTATATTCGAGGATGGTCACAGGTGTATTGGTCTAATCATTGAGAATGAAATTTCAGACGGTTTCTGGACTTTTGTTTGTGAGGAAAGAATATTCCTAGATTTTGCCAACTTACAATCAATTGTTGATTAGACTCTTAATATTCCGGAAGTTCAACCAAACTTTAAACTAATATTATAAAGTAGGCGATAAATGACACAGTATTTGTAGAAAGAAATTCATTGTAAACTTGTTTTTTTGTATTTTCAAATATGTTTGGAGAAATGATGTTGTTAGGACTCTGAATCTATAGGAACATTAGAAAATCTAGCAAAATTAAGGTATCTCCCAGTGAATACCAACATCAGTTATGACAAAAAACATATTCCTGTCAGTTTTTTAAATCAAACTTGACTCCGATGGTTATCCTTAGCCCCCAAAACAGGAAAAAACACAAACCGTTGTATGCTAGATTAATTGAATGCATTAAATTGTATTCCTTATTTTAATCCCTACTTCTTGAACTTTCCAACCACTGCACTGCCACTAAGCAGATTAATTTTCACGTGTGAAATGAATCGGCAGGGATCTATACAAGCTCCATTGGAGCCGACAGGGAGGTACCTGGAAAGGCGACAGTTGCAGACTGGTTGTAGTGGCAGGATTAGATTCGGCAAGTTGCCAGAGCAGGGAGTCCAACCACAAAACCAGAAAAATGGGAGGTTTTCGAACTGAATGCCAAGCCTAAATGGCGAATCAATTTGAGGTTTAAGAGATGGGTATCTAGTATTGGTCCTGGGAGAGTTGGTGAGATATGTGATAATCGTCCTGGAACTGATGAGTGTGTCTTGCTAAAGATGTAGTCATTTTGTATAGATTGTCTCTGAGATTGAGAGACTAGGGGGACGTTGTAAGAAAGTTGCAATCAATTGCAAATCCCCCAAATCAAGCGTAAGTCTTGCGATTAATTGTAAATTTGCATCTGATCGCAACTCTATTTTCTTGTAACGCCTCATTAGTAAAAGAGAGAGAGAGAGAGAGAGAGAGAGAGAGAGAGAGGGGGGGGGGGGGGTTAAAAGCTAGATCTACTTAACTTAATTTAATTGTTAAAACTTCAATCCTAACAAAATCCTAGGAAATTTTGGAGACTAGTGAGGCATTGCAAGAAAGTTGAGTTGCGATCAATTGCAAATTTGTAATTAATTGCAAGACTTATGCTTGATTTGCAAATATCAGTTGCAAAACATAACTTTCTTGTAATGTCCCATACATGAAGGGGTGTTTTTTGATAGGACAGCAAGTTTGCTGTGAGCAGACTTGTACACCTAATCAGTGGTAAGTCTGGTGTCAGCGAATTTTGGCCTTCTGCACTTCTGAACAGCAAATGTATAAAGTTTGTAGAACTAAATCATTGAACTTCAAGATATGACATGGACACTTTTTTTAAAAGATCATGCTGTAAAGTGTACTCACTTGTTTGAAGAAAATGTACTTGAGACAATTATTTCTTTTCATCTTTTTTTATTAACTTTCAATCATAGCAGTTTCTTCTCATCACTATATACAATAAATTACATAAATGGAAATCTACAAAGTCAGGGAAGCCAAGATGGTTCCATTTGTCACGTTTTCAAGTGTATTTTACAAACTGCTTGCAAGTTACATGTATACATAAAGTGTTAGCATATCATGGATTCTGTTAAAGCTGAGCTATTGTTCCATTCCATTATTTAGCAAAGAATTCAACATCATATTACATTTAGATATTGATGAAATATATCATAAAATGATTATTAGTATTATAGCTTCATGGGGAGATTTCAAACTTGAAGTTAGAGGCTTGTTTTGTATCTGGTGAGTACCAGAGGTCATGAACACAAATCAAAATACTTGCATCCATATTTTATTAATTCAGTGACACGTAACTGTGGGTCTAAAATCATGTTTAACATAAGGAAAACTTTGGCCTCAGACTATTAACTTCCTTTGTCCATTTGCCAATAACCAGCATTGGTTGTAAACTTTAAAGGCACACTGTCCTACTTGTAGCTACTTGCTCCCTCTATATAGAAAACTTCCCCAATCGGTGCCTGTTGGTCCCCCATGATCCTCTTTTTCTTATGTTAACTGAGAGCTGAGTTGATGAGATAACCACCTGTCCAGTGACCTTGTAGAGCGGTTTAATCCCTCCTGTAAACTACGGCAGATAAGCTTTAATAGAATATAGACCTTAAATTTCCCTAAAAAGAGGCGTGATAGCTCAGTCGGTAGAGCAGTGGTCTCGTAATCCGGTGACCCAGGTTCAAAACCAAGTCGATGCGCTAGTACCCTTTGGTAAGGCATTAATCCTCATTACCAGGTCCCTCGGAGAGGGCCTAAAGCCGTCGGCCGTCTGGTTGCTTTCTTAGCAGTCGGGTAAAATAACAACCACCACCATGTAAAAAAAGAACATACTTTCAGAAAAAACTATATGCAAACTAATCTTTCCTTACTATCTAAAAAATATTCAAATGTAAAACAGTTTGACTGGATGACACTTACAATCATTTCCACAAATGTTGATAGTAACCAATAACATAATCTGGAAAAATGCAATAATGTCATTCACACTATCATCTTCATGTATACGTACAACTCCATTAAAATTCACACTTCATGTGATGATGTCTCCTCTTCACACCTTTTTTCCTTTGGCCAAAAGTTTTCCTCTTTACATTTTTGTTTCTTCCAGAGACAGGACTGCTTAATTGAAGCATTTTCATATGGCTTTTTATATTTTCCAGCAGCACCACAAGTGCCATATGTCACTCCGATCTAAGCATTTTTGTTCCAATACATGGGACTTTTCTTCAACTTTTCTCCTTGCAGCTATTTCTTCTCTGCTGTTTTTTTTTCTCCCCTTGTTTCTGTCTTGAAAAGATCGGGAACATGTTACTTTATTGGATTCTCAACAGTCTTTTGGCATTACAGTGACCCACCCAAATATTAGAGAAATTGTGGAATAATGATTGATAGAACAATGTGCTCCAACATTATTATGCAGGCTCTCCAAATATTGTAACACATGTATCTGTCCTTTTAATTGCATGGTATACAAATTTGGCAAAGTAGAAGAATTTCAAAGCATGTTTAACAACTGATATAAGTTTGATCAAGCTATTAATTTATTTCTCTTTGCATGCTATCAATTTATTTCTTTATGCTTGCCTAAAGACATTGCAGCTTTAATCTCCACCATTTGTTGATACTTGATTGATTCATAAGTTTACATATTTACAATTTGATAGAAAATATCTGCATGTACGTTTGTACTTTGTCAGGAGTCAGGATCGACTCTCATGTCCTATTTCAGCTTGAAAGCTTCTTGGCCAAAAACCATGCTAAATCTTGATAAGTTATAGATCTTCAGGATTGCAGAGTTCTTGGTTCCTCTGTTTGCCGAAGACTTATTTTCAAGTACGGTAGGTACTGTAGGAAACATGGTCTTCCAACGTCCACGCTTTGCAAGAAGTTTAAGTCTTGAAACAGTTGCAGCATCATCATGCTTTTGGCAAGAAGTATGTTCTGGCCATATCAAAGTTTCTGGTCGCGTCCTTGTCGCGAGCGTTCTTAATGCGCATCATGTGGTTCCTGACTGTTCTAGGAAGAGTGTGAATGACATAACAGTTGCAGCATCATCATGCTTTCGGCAAGAAGTACGTTCTGGCCATATCAAAGTCTCTGGTCGCGTCCTTGTCGCGAGCGTTCTTAAGGCGCATCATATGGCTGCTGACAGTCCTAGGAAGAGCGCGAAGAACGTTCGATGGCGGATGAGTTGTGGTCTTTGCAGCTGCTGTCATCGATAAAGGAGACAGTCTTCGACCTCCGTACATGGAATGTTCGGTGTATTCAGAACTGGAGATGGAGTAGGAGCGTGCATAGTAGCTCTGCTGCGTGGCGTAATCATTCGGCTTCCGCGCCGCTGTCTTGATCGCTTTCATGCAAATGTCATGTTCAGGTACTGTTGGTGGAATATCAATGATGAGTTGATCCTTTGCGGATGTGCTGTTTGCATTGTTGGCGTGAAAACATCTCTTTGCGATATGTGCCGTGGTGATATCTGGTTTCCTCGCGTGCTGCACTGGCACTACTGTCTTTGCGATCAACGCAGCTTGCGTTCTTGGGCTTGGCTGAACCCTGTTGTTTGGGGATCCTATCTTTGGAAGCGCCCGCTCCTTGACTGGTGGCCCTGGTTTGCTATACTGGTGTTCCTTTTTAGACGGCTTCTTTTTTCCGGAAAGGCGGGCTGTTAAAGGTGCCTTTGGATTCCCGTGGATCTCGCACATCTGTTGGTGGCGAACGCGTCTGACCGTTGCGGCAGCTCCGAAGACTGCACGCCTCGTCTGAAGACACTTGCGCTGGCAGCACAGAGCCAGGAGCATGACCAGGATGAGAGCAACCACAACTCCTCCAAGAATGATGGCTACCATCGTGACCGGGAGACCCGTCTCGTTGAGGGACAGTGATCGTGTCCGAACCTCCACACACTGATCCCGAAGCACGGCATTGGTCTGGGTATGGTTGACTAGGATGGTGCTCACACAGACAGTGTACTGGGAATCGGGCTCCAGGTCCTTCAAAGACAGAAAACAGTGATATAGTATTTATTGTTGGTTTTCCTGTTCATCCAATATTATTTCTTTGACAACAGTTTATGTGGGTAAAGAAGTATGGATTGTAAAACTCTTTATTCAATCTTTAAGATGTTGCCCAAGATATCTCATGGGGTCTAGGGCATTAAAATACGTGTTGTGACCAAAATCAAAAGTAATGTTAAGGATGGAATATTGAATTTTAAGGGCAATAATGTTGCAGACATAGGATTGCCTCTATTTAAAGTTTTTACCAACATTCATATGACCAACAAGCTGTCTGCAATATCCCAACCCTTGAAAAAGACAATGCTCGTACAAATATTTTCAGAAATAAAATAAAGGAAATTTATAAGGGATGTGAGAGCAATCTATCTTTGGAAATTTCAAAAAAAGTTCTGATGAGCTCTGTAGATTGTATAAAAAACAAAGAAAAGGCCACAGGGAAAACTCCTTTTATCTGCTTGAAGAAAATCTTTGGTTTTTTTAAACATCAAGGAAAATGATGAACTGCGTGACCATGATTCACATAACAGATTGTGACATTGAGGGGATGGTGTCCATTATTACAAGAGTATGCAGTGATCGATGGATAATGGGCATAAATGATGGCAGACGGAAGTTAATTAGGAACCCCGAGAAAATAAGTCATGTGTGTTTGGAGCCAGAAGGGGCTGAACTTGTATACTTTAACAAAGAATTAAAGCCCTTCTGGCGCTACACAGACAATATGGTGATAATACGTAACAGTGAGAGATGGATAAAGGCTGAACTTGAATGAAAGTCAAAGGGAAGTTTCCAGAGAAGCGTTTCATGAAAGAGATTGTGAAGATCCACGTGTGACTGATAAGGCAATAAGTAAACGCACGTGTGTCTTAGAGGCAATTTGACGCAATTTGACAAGTTTGAAGATATAATAAGGAAGAGGGATGCTCCCTTCTAATGGGTCTTTCCTCTCTCATATGGTTCCCATACATACATCAGGAATAGACTTTCAGGAGTCAAGTTAAAGGTTCTAATTGTTAGTTTCGCAGTTTACATTAAAGCAAACAAAATCTTCTTAAGGCTTTGTTTGGTTTGGTTTGTTTTGGTTTACTTTATCACCCCAAAAGCGTAGGCTGGTTAGCAACCGGGGGACATATTTAAGTCTTCTCTGAGGGATCTGTAAATGAGAGTTAATGCCTTACCAATGTGCACTAGGGCATCTACTTGGTTTGGAACCTATGACCTTCCAGTTTTCAAGACGTCTGCTCTATCACTGGGCCACCGTGCCTCCCTACTTTGGGCTTTGGTTTCTAACATGGGCCTAAGGTCGAGGGCAAAAATGTAATATGTGTACAGTAAAGAGAGCAGTACGATCCAGTCAGTTTTATGACCCCAAAGTCTAGAGTTTTGCCAATGAATGGTGAATATTTTTTCTTCAATATTTATTTATGTTTACGGTACCGTATTTCATTTTTTTGGGGGGCAAAGTGGGGGGGGGGGGGGGGGTATTGGGTGGATTTTGGATGAATAATTTACATCATCTCTTTCTTTCATGCATTCATTCATTTTGCATAAAACTGAGCATTAGTTTCGGGTGAATTATATCATATTTACCAACATGTATTTACATCATTCCATGTGGGATTTATTAAAAAGATCTGGAGATAAAAGCCCAAATATAACCGATGTGTGATACATATGCATGTGTTTGTTGTGCAACACAATAGGATATGGCTGTGTTTATTTCGAGGAACGAATCCTCAGGAGGATGTACAAACAAAAGTTGTCCGAACGTCATCTCGACTAAAATGACTCGTCCCAAGAAAGATTGAAAATGGCAACATTTCGCTTTCGGGGTTCCTGAGAGGATGAGGCTAGTCCCAAGCCAGCCTTTTTAGCACTGTCAGAGGTTCCATTTTCCGTTGTCATGGTAACAGGAAGTTGTTGCTCCTGAACCTGTAACCTGTCTGCAGAATTTAAAGGGCCCTGATATTTCTGTCAAATTCCTTTCTCTGCGGAATGAAGGTTATTATGACATTCACGTAAAGGGGATTTTTAGAAAAAATGTGCCAACTGTTCATGGTACCTTGTTTTTACCTAGTATGTTTTCAGATGCTGCTTTTCAAGAATTGTAAACAAAAGAGAGAATGAAGTTTCCAATTGCTGTAGTAGATAAGTCTGAAGAATAGTTTTGACATAGATTTTATTTATTTCATATGGAAGATTTTGCAGAGTACTTTTGTAGTTTTTATCCATTTAAATTGGACTCTTGCATTTTTTCATGCTGATTGACCAACAGATTTTAGAAATATGATATTTTCATATAAGCTACATGGTTTACTTTTAACCTGTCTGATCAGGAGTGCGAAACGAAACATTTATGGCGCAGGCGTGTTTCCCTTTAGGAAGCACCCAAAGGGATGACATTTACCCCATAAAGATGAACCAGTTCCCCTGTCCCCTGCATGCACTTGCCCCCATGGGAATTAGACCCACCCATGTTCCTTTCGAGAGGTTTAAAGCCCCACTGCACTACTTACATGTATAGCTACTTGTGCCCTCAATATAGCAAACAATGCCTAATCGGTGACCAATTGGTCCCCCATGATCCTCTTTTTCTTATGTTAATTGAGAGCTTATTTGATGAGATAACCACCTGTCAGTGACCATGCAGGGAGGTCTAATTCCTCCTGGCCAAACTAGTGCGATGGGGCTTTAAGACTGGCAACGTGGGGGGTTATTCATTTTTTCAATTTGAATCATTTTCCTAATTTGCACGTGCTCCCGTAAACTTATTCATTAATTTGCCTCGAGACGGCAATCAAGTTTTTTCATGAATTGCAGATTTGTAATGATAAGAATTAATTACATCTGTGAACGCCCCTTTCCTGTGCACTTTCACATTATTCACTTACCGTATTCGTCCCTCGACTCTTTGCAGATATTTTTGAAATTTATTTTGATAATAGATATGGATTTTATATGATAAGAATGCTTGTTTAGGCTTGAATGACCATCCCGTTCAACTTTGTGCCCTGATATGTGCTGTAACTTCTTTGGGTTCAAACATTCGTAGTCATCTTCAGTTCAAGTGCCGGATTTCAAATGATAACATTGAATGTTATCCTAAATACAGCCCACACATGTGTACTCAATATCACTTTATATATTTATGAAATGACTTGCATCAAATATTTGTTCCCATTTACTCTTGTTTTGTATGTTACCATGGCAATGTACCCCTGCGATTTCTTTTATAACTTTCACACTGTAGATTGATGATACTTAACGTTTAAAAGCCAAATTTCTTTGCCCAGACTTTCATATTTTCTAAAGGCTATTCCCAACATTAGTATATATTTTTAGAATAGTTTTATAACCTAATTTCAGTGTGAGAAATATTTCACAAGTTTGTGTCGCCATCACCATCATCATCATTATCATCATGTACGTTTTGTTAGTATATATTGGTCTGAGAGCAGTTTGTTTTTGGAAAGATAAATATAGGTGGAAGACTTTTGTTGTTGTTGTTTGTTTGCTTTGGTAGGTTTCCCTGTGTCTGATTTAATTTTAGAACTTCACCTGTATGTACATATGGTATTTTGGGCTGTATTATGGATGATTTGGTCTAAACTGTTAAAGGATATATTTTTTTCAAAATAAAGCTCTCACTTGATTTGCTTTTTAGTAGTAAAAAGACATAGTCACTTGAATTTTTTTTTTTTTAAAACATTTTTGCCGGTATTTTTACTTTTCTTTCACTAAACACTTTTCATTAATTAATTTTAATGGAAAATAAGGCAGAATTAAAGGTCATTTTAACTTGCAAGGAAATTGTATTTAAAAAATGTGGTCTTATGATATATGAGACGGGTATGTCAAGTTCAAATTGAAAGCCGATAACATTTTAGTACTTCAGTATACCTTTGATGTGGAAGAACCAATTAACAATGGACAATATCTGTCTTTCACCATGATTCATCCTTTTTCTGCGGACAATCGCCTGGAATAAACGCTGACATGCTAAAAATAGATTACCAGGTAAAAATAGAGTGTCACAGCGGGTTTATGCAAAGGTCTTGGTCGGTCTTCTAACTTGGAGGAAATATAGGAGACATTCAGGATGTGGATCGATGCTCTAGAGAATACCAGAAGACATGATTATTATTCACAAAATATATTTTAGTACAAGGACAGTTTAATATGGATCAACTTTGTCATTATGGGTGTTACATCATAGAACCAAAATAGATAACTATTCACCTTTGATGCGTATTATAATTTTTGAGATGATTAAAGTAGATTGGTTTATATCAATCATTTACGTTATATCTGTTTAGCAGACAGGAGAAGTTTAAGATTGATACTTAAATATTAATACATGTACATGTACATGTATCCATTTGGACAAAATCCATTGGCAAATCCTTTTTTCATCAGTTTATCATGAAACATCATTTTCTCCAGTTTCTAACTTTTTCTTCTTCTCCAGTTTCTTACTTTTTCTTCTTCTCCAGTGTCTTTCTTTTTTTCCTTCAATATGCACACATTCATGTATATACACATATATAACACAATTCCTTGAACTTGACCTAACACAATCTAAAGAAGATGTAAATATAGTGCAAAAAAAAAAATGCCATGTGATCATCTACCACCATTATGGGATATGAAATATAAATATAGGAACGTTTTTTTCTCCAAGAAATGTGCTCAAGAATTTTAAGCAAATAAAGTAGGTGAGAATTTTAACACCACTACATCCAACACCATTTCTATAAAGACCGACTTTATAGTGATATTTATCATTATTGATTACATGAGCAGCCCCTTTTCAGTTGCAATAGTTTTATAATTCTATATTTTCAACAACAACAAAATATCCATGTGCCATGTACATGGTATTTATCAAGGAATAGATATGAAAGAGATTATATGTAACTGTTTCCAGCGCAAGATTATTTTACACCAGTGTTAAAAAAAAATTCCGTTGAGCTAATCAAGACTGGAAGAGTTTAGCTTTGCAAAGCCATCGAGTTACACTTTACTTATTCTGTCAAATAGTGCTTATTGTTCTGTGCAAAACTGCATATGTGGCCAACAAGCGGCTGTGCAGAGAGGCGAAGAGAGCAACTGAAGTGTTACTAGCCAGTAGAAGGTCACTGGTTGATGGTTTTTTTTTCTGTCTATGATGATTTAATCCCATTTAATCTCACTTTGACCCTTGGTATTTGAGTGTCAGACCTGTGGACCCCCATCCAGTGTTTGTGTTGCGGTTAGTTTAAGCTTGTGTCATTCACCAACTATGAAATTGTAGCCGAGGATCAGAATTATTTTCTTTGGTCAATTTTTTCTTTCTATGATGATTTAATCCCATCTAATCTAAGTTTGACCCTTGGTATTTAAGTGTCAGACCTGTGGACCCCCCATCCAGTGTTTGTGTTGCGGTCAGTTTAAGCTTGTGTCATTCACCAGGTATGAAATTGTAGCTGTAGGTTCACAATTATTTCCTTCCTTTCTCTTAAGTGGCCCTTGCTTTTAAGTCCAGAGTCCTAACAATAGATATCCTGTGCATTTCTTTTATCGCATTTCTAATGGGGGAAAATTCTCTGCAAGTATACTGTACATTTGTATTGGTCAAACAAAAATCAGCAATTTATTGTACAACATTCAATCTGCATGAAATGTTGATAAGGAGAGACACAGAGAGAGAGAGAGAGAGAGAGAGAATATAAGCCCAAGATAAGCTAGTGAGTATACAGATTAAAATCAAAATGTTCCACTCTTTCCATAGGAAAAATAATTATAATTAAAAAATACCGGTACAAGTTATCAAATGGACTATTTTGTTTTATTACATTGAACATAGAAAAAAGAGTCTCTCTATCCTTTTGTGAAATGTGAAATCTATTGAACTCAAATTTCAAATAGTCATGATAAAATACTGATATTTTTATCTTTGTCACCTAAAATACCTACATCGGTAGTGGAAAAGGAAAACTGCGATGTCACTCGGCCAGTTCTGAATGAAATAAGCACCTCAATCCCGGCCCTGCCCAGCCAAAGATTTGCACTTAAAATTTGTTATCCAATTTTCAAAGCCACCGTAATCAGATTTGGATCTATGGGGGGATGAGGGGTAATTTCCGAACTGATGCAGAGTCCGTCTGTCATTGGCAGACCAGGAATATGATACATGTGCCCTGGTTGTAAATCGGTAATGAGACACATGCTCCTGCGACACAAGCTCCTGCGACAGTTGCTCCGCGTTAATTTTCTGCACCAAACAAATATTCCTAGGTTCAGCCCTGGGCCCACCACTAAACCTAAACCTAACCCTAACCCTAAACCTAAACCTAGACCTAAACCTAAACCTACACCTAACCCTAACCCTTAACCCTAACCCTTAACCTAACCCTTGGTAACGGTGTGTTGGCTCAGTCAGTAGAGCGTCCGCTTCACAACCAGGGGGTCATTGGTTCGAACCCCAGCCGCGTCATACGAAAAGACGTTAAACGACGGGAGTTGCTGCTACCTTGTTTGGCGTTCAACAATCAGGGATAGAGCAACGTCGATCTGGCGCTGCTTAGTGGCTGCCGGGCTCACGATCAATTGGGCAAAAAGATTTTCCATTTTTGGTTTAACTTAATAAAATTTGGAGTGGACTTTAACAGATTACTGTTATTATTATTATTATTATTATTATTATTAGTTGTCTTTTTTTTAAAGCTACTCAAGTCCTATTCTTTGGTTTGTGCATTCTTTAATGAAAAGGGAATTTTTAAGTTGAAAAGGGTGGTGGTGGATGTTTGAGTTAGAGATAACACATTATCTGGGTCGATGGGTATATTCTGGTAATTGCTGTAATTAGGATAAATTAGGAACTTGTCATGTTTGCAATTTGTGCTATGATGTAGTGTAGGAATGGATAAAGTGTAGGCTCCACTCAACAGAAGTTAACATGGGGGGTGGGGGGCTTGAGATTGAAACCTTTACTGTCAGCAGTTGTGTGCCATCTTTCCAAAAGTCTTTTTTTTAGGAGAGGGGGTCATGGTTAAATTTGAGGGCCCTTGTGTCCAAAGCCTGGATATTAATGATCCTTGTCAATAATGAAATACCGAAAAAAAATATTCACCATTTCTACCTAGAGTTTGTTACTGTCTTATCAAAATCATGACAATATACCTCATGAACTTAAAGGCCCACTGTACTACTTGTAGCTACTTGCTCCCTCTATATAGAAAACAATGCCTAATCAGTAACCATTGGTCCCCCATAATCCTCTTTTTCTTATGTTTATTGAGAGCTGAGTTGATGAGATAGCCACCTATCAGTGACCTTCCTGGGTGGTCTAATCTGTCCTAGCCATACTAGTACAAACGGCCTTTAATGCTCTATGTAAGCAGTAGGCTTGTGCAGAGAAGATAAGACAAACAAATGAGAGGATGGTACTCACTGTTAATGTGAAATCTGCAACCGAAGGATGAATGAAAGGACTGTAGAAAAAGGTATCAAATCCAAACTTGTTGTACTGCACGATAAATCCGGATATCTCCTCATCGATGCTAGGGGGCACTCTCCAAGAGATAGATGCTCTCGTCGTTGCCACTGTGTCAATATTGATGTGCTGAGGAGGAGAGATGATGACCTCGCAACGCTCCCCAAGGTATAGATGCCTGCACTCGCATTTGAACCCGGTGAACCGGTCGTTGGTGCAGACTCCTCTGTTCTGACAGGGGTTCTGAGAGCAGGTCATGAAAGGCTGCGAGGGTGTGGCACCGGCCTGTGGATACTGAGGGAATGTTGGTCTTCTGTTAGGTGGGGTTGCAGGTCTCCTTGGGGTGGTGACCCTTGGACCTATTGGCTCAACGATGATGGGACCCTTACCACGTCCTGGGGTGTTTACTCCAGGTGTTGATGGCCTGTTGGGGCGGGTTGGTCTTGGCCGTGGCGTTTGAGGTGGTCGTTGCACTGGTGGCCGCTGGACCGGTGGCCTCTGCACCGGTGGCCTCTGCACCGGTGGCCTCTGCACCGGTGGCCTCTGCACCGGTGGCCTCTGGACCGGTGGTTGCTGGACCGGTGGCCGCTGGACCGGGGGCCGTTGGACCGGTGGCCGTTGGACTGGTGGTTTAAAAGGGTTGATTGGTGATGTCCCGGTGTTACCCCTACCTGTATTGGGGTTGTTGCCTGGTCCTCCACCAGGCTGCACTCTCGCCCCTGGCTGAACTCCCACCCCAGGCCGACCTGGTAGCCAGGGGTTCTGCGGAGGAGGAGGAGTCACAGGAGGGTTACCACGATTAGCCGGATGCATGGGATCTCCTGGTAGAGGGTATCCTGGAAGCGGATAGAAACCAGGTTGTCCAGGTTTACTTGGGATAGATGGGTAGGTCATGCCCACAGAAGCCCAGGGGTCCAGGGGGTCGATAGGCGGTTGGACTCCTTCAGAAACAAAACCTCCATTAGCAGGAATGTTGCCATTAAACTGGGCAGACACTTGTAAACAAAGGTGTGTCAATGTAACCGTCACAAAAACAGTCATCTCCATGGCCAGGCAAGTCGTTTACAAGTACAGGGAATGTTATAGTTACAGTCTCAAGGATGTTGATGATCTAATGCTTCCGTTTGAACTATTCCAGTGTCGTTCAACGATGCAGGATTCTTATCAAGATCACCTTCCTTTTTGCGAAGTCAATAAGTTACAAGTCATGGATGAATGCAGTGGAGTCCCTCACAGTCACAGGCAAATCATGGGTACAAGTAACTCCATAAGACTTGCTTCCGTGCTCCTCTACTCAAAGCGCACTCCCGATTTAGCACGTTTTCCTGCCCCACTCACTCACAGGGTATCTCGATCATCTAACTTCCGCTCCGAAGCAGCTAGACCTCTCAGTCTCTCAAGGTGCCTTACACAGCACAGCTCAGCTACAGAGACGGCACAGAGTTTACATTGGCAGCACCTTGATCCGATCGTTCTCTCTCACCAGACGTTCCCAGCCTCTGTCATCTCCCTTGGCTCACAACCTTAAATCCCTCGTCCTGCTGGGGCTGTTCTCTCCCTCTTGGGATGAACCAAATCAAACGTCTGACTCAGAAGAAGTTTAAATTCCACTGATTCCTGATCGTCGCTCTTGCGCTTTTGCGCTTTCTTCCTTCCTATGGATGGCAGCAGCACTCCTATCGCTGAGCATCTATCTCGATTCCTGGTGCTCGTCGAAAGTAGACGCTGCCTGCAATGGAGTTTCCAATTTAGTGTTATCCGAGTATTGCTTCTTTGTTGCGAGGCATCAATGGGGTGATTAGAATCTTTGGGTGACCCTGTAATAAGGAAAAGACAAAAATAGCACATCAATTTTCATATCATATTGTGAAATCAAATAGATAGGAATCTCGCTTTAGGATAATGGGGTGCCAACTGTTTGCTTCGTAGAGCTTCTTTTTGAATGACATAAGACATTGAAAATTTGGATGACTAATTAATTTGCTTATTTCCTCATCATTGTTTGCGGATATATGATATGAGGCTAAATTTCAAAATGAAGATGAGCAAAGCAAGCCTATTAATTAGACAGACAATACATTCATCTCTAGATCTCACTTCATAGAACTAATGAATATATCATTATCAATATCTTTCATAATGATAAGTTAAGTGGGTACTAAATCATTTCATATGATTAGTTCTGCAATTTTGAGAATTACAAAACATCTCTAACCAGACAAAACATTGAGGTACCTGGAGAAAATTTTAACCTGGATTAAAGGGAATGGGTAACTTTGCCTTGGATCCAAAATAAAATCAAGGATTTAGCTCATGCTGCAATCATAATTATAAACCTGTAGGTTACTCAGGAATATCATGACTTTTATATGCCAATCGCCTGTTTGATTGCCAAGATTTTTATGATCGCAATTTAAAATTTCAAAAAAAAATTATGCTAGGTGTGTAATGCATATTCTTGTACAAACAACTTTGATGTTTTGATGAGTTTTAAACAATTAAACCCAAAGTTGGGTAATATTGAGTAGGTTAATGTAAATGTAGAAGCCTTATGGATGCATTTTAAAGTATAGAATTTTTTGAATTACTTGATCATTCCATTTAAATGTAAATTATTACAACGAGGCTACCCTGTGGGGCAACATGTTTCAAAGCTACAAACAAAATATACATCATTTTAATGAATTTCTATTTAGAAAGTACCTCACACTGGTGGCTTATTAACCACAAACTTCTTGGCAGTGCTAGTTTTCACTCGTGTTTCTTGCCAAGAATTCTGCCACAATGTAGTAAAGAGATTTATGCAATTAACACACAGATCTGTCTAGTTTTATTGCTAAGTGTATTTATTGCCTCTTCGGGTTTAAGGGAAATATTTTCAGACACATATTTATAGTTGCTTTTAAAATGATTTAAAGATGATACCAACGTACAAAATATTGTCAAGCAAATTCAATATTTCTAGGGTAGAATTTTTTGTTTTAAACTTTCCTTTTGTGTCTACATGGAAAAGAAAATTTAGAACACTTACCTCAAATATATTAATTCCTTGTGTTTCAACTTGAATGATGTTGGTATCCTGATTAAACTTCCTTCACAATGCTGGTGGCTTGATTTCAGAATTGAAATCAAATTGGCCTTTCTTTGACGAGAGATTTGAACCTAGTGTTGCAATTGATGCAATAAAAGAAGCTCTGTGGGAACTCAAAGGTACAGGTGGCACTCTGTATCTTAAACCAATGGAGTCACAGCCTATCAACTAGCTATTCTAAGCGCACTACTCATATCCCCTCCTAAAGATCTAGCACCTTCACGCTTTGGCTTCAACCGATAAAATGATTTCTGTTTCGCAGAGGCAAGAACCTAACTTGACCCGCACCCTCGCAACGAGATCCCCCTGCCCGAGCTTCCTGCCTTTTTCAAACCCCCTCCTGGAAGATGGGACGGCCCGCTTGTCTGCCCTGTCGGCGCATGCGTCACCAGTGAAGGAAGTGCATCATTGGGCCGCTCCACGGCGTGTGTTAGGGGGAGGGCTGGCCTGTTGGATGGGAGGGGATGTCATGTTTATTTAAAGGTGGGTGGAGTGAGGTAATGTTATCATCATGTCCGCCTACATTAGGATTATGTGGGAGGCAGTAGGTCATGTCTTCTTGGATGATGGTTGGAGATAGTCCAATGGCCTTGGTGAGACTGAACCGGGATTGGTCAGCACTTAGCTCTTGTGCTGATGGACACTGACTCGTACTCCCCTTCTTTCTTCCTATCTCCCAATTCTCTTTCTCTCTCTACTTTCTTTCTTCTCTCTTTCTCTACTTTCTTTCTTCTCTACCTTTCACTCATTCTCCATTTCTCTCAATTCTCTCTTTCTCTCTATTTTGTTTCTTTTCTCTATTTCTCTACCTTTCTCTCTCCCTTGAACTAGGATTGGTCAGCACTTAGCTCTTTTGCTGATGGACACTGACTCCTACTCCCCCTCTTTCTTCCTTTCTCCCAATTCTCTTCCTGTCTCTACTTTCTTTCTTCTCTCTTTCTCCTCTACCTTTCACTCTTATTCTCCATCTCCCTCTTCGTCGCCCTCTTCCTGTCTCCATCCCTCTCTCTCTTCCTCTCTATCAATTATATCTTTCTCTCTCTATTTTGTTTCTTTTATCTATTTCTCTACCTTTCTCTCTCCCTCTCTCTCCCTCCCTTTCTTTCTCTCTGGCTCTCTTACTCTCCCTCTCTCTCTCTCTCCCTTTTCCTCTCTCCTTCTTCCTCTCTTTTCCATCTGAAAGTGTACTGATCACCAACAATTAGGCTACACCAATGTGTTAGGGTTCTGTGTCACTATATACTGTCTCAAAAATATGACATATAAATAAAGTGGGAGACAAAATGCGGAGTTTCCTCTAACGCTATCCAGTATGGCTTTGCTGGTCTTTAAGTATCTACATTTATTTTTGGGGAGCATTTAGCTTTCATTTTTCCTTATTTTTACTCACAAGAAAAGTTGCAGACATATGTGGGACTTACCGGTAAGTTCAAAATCAGGGTTACTCCAAGTATTTTTGAGTAACCCTGGTCTGGGTTTTGCTAATTAATCACCAGCTTGTGAAATTAAATGTGGAACATGATAAGATATATTTATACATCAATTGCATTAATTGAATAGATCTCTTTATCTTTCCCTCGCTCTCTCAGTCTATCTTTCTCTTTCTCTCACTCCCTGTTTCTCTGTTTAAAAAAAAATACAACTCACAGTCATGTATGTAGATTGCATGATGTAGGCTGAGAATCTTCACAAGCAACCTTACATGTAATCTTTGCTCATTAATGGCCAAATGGAATTAAGTTAAATGCGAAGCATGATGATATTAATTTATGGCAACAAATCATTTTATCTACATGTACTCCTTCCTCTTCTGGTAATTCATTTATCCAGACGGACTGTTTTTAGATATAAAAAAGGTTTGATCTGTCTACATTTTCATTGAATACAAATATATTCATTCAAATAATGTATATCGTTTATGTTTTATTTATTGACCATATGAAATTGTATATTAAAGATATAACAATGAACAGTTGACAATTTTTGGTCAAATTTTGTAGCCAGATTTTTTGTTTAGTCCCATAACTAGTACACATTTCTGTATCTGTTATTTGTTGTTGTTTGTGATTTTCATCTTGATACAGACAATTTGCCACATCATTTTATTACAAAAAAAAATTGTAAAAATCATATACCGGTACCATCAAGTGTTCGTATCCACACCTTAACCAAGCAATCTTCTAGACAATTGCAATTGCATGACCAGTACTCAACTTTATCTTTCACTTCATAACTTGCTCAGGAAATCAGCTCTAGCATTCCAAACCTGGAGTATAATTTAAAAAGGAAGAACTCACTCGTTTTCTTTGCCAACATTTCTTTGATATGACTTTCCTGTGTTCCTTTGTGTTTCAGGCGATATAATATTTCTTTTTGTTTTCCTGAAACCCTTATTAGGTGCTGGCTTAGACTTCCTGCAGCTAAGAGATTGAAGTTGCTCCTAAAGGCTTTCTTTCTAAGTTCTTTTTTTCTTTTTATTTAAATTCTTTTGTCTAACTTGTCGATATTGGGTGCTGGCTTAGACTTCCTGCAGAAGTTGCTCCTAAAGGCTTTCTTTCTAAGTTATATATTTCTTCTTACTTAAATTCTTTTTTCTAGCTTGTCGATATTGCTTTACACATTTTCCTGCCAGCTTTTCTTATCTCCTTTAGGACTTTGCACTCATAAACAGCGTGATTTCTTTAAATTTTCTTCCATCTTTTTTTAATTCGCTTTTTTGAATTTTTGCCAAAGTTCTATTTCAGATGTCCAGAGCCCCTTTTGAGCTATCGAAACAAAGTTCTATATCCCTTGTAGTGATGCAACTTTAGCAGTACCCGGTTGTAATATAAAGCCCTTACTATTTTTGAAAGTCAAATAATTTAATAAGTGCATCTGTTAGGGTAAGAAATGAAAGTCTAAGTACTACATAGATCAATATTGGTGAATGACAGCGTGTCCACACACAGAAAGAATTATTCTGAAACTCTATTAAGAAACGTCATGTAAAAAGAATCATTGTATAGCGAACAGAGTGTCCACACATCAAGAAACGTATAAAGAATCATCGTATAGCGAACCGGCCGTGTCCACACACACAAGATCAAGTATCCAAAACTCTATACAGTGAAACGTCTTATATGTGTGCAGTTTGCTACTGTGGTCATGAAATGGAAGTAGAAATGAGAGGTCAGGTCTCCTTTAGCGCGCAGTCACTTTAAGCCCCGCCCAGTTATACCGTTCTAGTTCGACCATACGTCCACACACAAAATATTCCTGTGATTCTTTATCGAGTTCTAGTTCGAAACGATGCCCAGACCCGCGTTTCGTTATACGACGTATCGTTAGTAAGCATACACACACACAATTTTATTGTATGGCTATCCCGTAACGGTATAACTATACTGTTTCGGGATAGTTTTATACTATGAATTTTGTGTGTGTGGACACAGGGTAAGACCACTACTTATTGGTGAATGGGCTACCCTGAGGAAAGATTAGAAATTAATAAATAAATATATATGGTGTTGCTAGTAGATCCCAGCATAGGTACATGGGCATGAGCAAAAAGTACTTTCACTAAGATTAACACAGTCACCTTGTTAGAAGCATCATGGTGCCTGTTTATGAACTTCACCAATCCTTTGTCTTTGTGTTTCTTTCCCAATTCTGCCAGTGCCCTCATTGCAGGAAGCTGCTTGTTCTAACCTTACGCTCATATAATTTTTATCTTGAGAAACAATCAGATATTGGTTGATTGATAATCCAACAAATGCCGAGATTGCTGAAGTGAATGAGTCAAGATAACAATGGTTTTATGATGATTGAAACGATCAGGATTATTACCCATTTGAGAGTTGCGTCTAAAATTAGAAATGATGTCATTTTTGTAGTGTCTATATAGTTATCATCAAGAGCTCTAAATAATAATGTTTAGCTGCAGTCATAGGCCTGTCCTCATCAGCTCAAGATTGCCAAATAACCCACTATTTCAACTATCCTGATCGCAAATTATCCAGCTAAACAGGTCTTCATCAGCCCGCAATTGCAATAAGCGGGATGTATTTGGTCGAGATAATCATCCCAAGTTATCTTGGGCTAGTTTGCAAAATATCCTGCTATTTGTCCGGTGCCTCTTCACCAGCCCGAAGACCCGCACTATGCGCGAACGCAGAGCATAATATCTCAAGTTCGAGTTTCGAGGTTGAATCTCGAGCTGATGAAGACGCGATTTGTAACGCTTATTTCCCAAATCAGAAATAGCGGGATATTTGGCAATCTCGAGCTGATGAGAGCAGGCCTACTGTGAACGTATTTATCCCTAGGGATCAGAAGGGTTCTACAAGCTATTTACCTTGGCTTTTAAGCTACAACGTTGCCCTACAGCTGTGAAAGCATTGAAGGAGATCCCTCCTACCAGAAACAGCTGCCCTTCTGCCTCACCTGGGTTGAGAGTGTCAAATGAAGATTGGCAGAGGTTATATACATTAAAGGTATAGACCAGTGTTGGAAATGCCCCCTTCTCAAAAAATGAAATGGAAGCTGTCATTACCAATCATGTGAAAGAATATGTTTTGACTAATACGTGATAATACAAATTTTGCCGGGAAACCGCCTACTAATTGATATATTTGGTAAATTATTATATCGATCCGGCCTGGATAGATATCGCGAATGCACTTCAACATTGAACATTTGGGCATATATTTCTGCTTTTTTGTGAAGTTAGGTTAAAGTATTGTCATCTAAACCTCTGAATGCAATATTCAAACAATATTGCATGGATATTTTGCACCCAAAACCCTTGAACCGCAATTTTACCACTACCGGTCTATATCTTTAAATACCACAATTGGGACTCGAACTGTGAATCATTGATCCACACTCTGTGAACTTGTCATGCACCCAGCGTTTTTACCACATTGCACACGAGCAATTACTTTTGCTCATAGCAAAAAAATAAATGTACTAAACAGCACATTGGGTAGGGCCCTGTAATACAAAGCTTATAGCAATTTATTGTACAATTGATTGATCGATCGATTGTACAATCAACTGATTGTAGATCATGGTCTATTGCAAAATAGCAGTTAATTGCTAACGTTGGGTGGGTTTACAGTATATTTTTTTGCCTAGAATTAGCGTCTCTAAATGTCTTTTGGGCAAATTTTTAAGGTGATACACGCAAAGCCTTTTTCAAACGCCTTATATGGGTATTATTGAAATACAGAAAAAAGGTGTGTTTTGGATGTGACATAGAGCCAGATCGAATCATGTTTCTGAGAGATGATACAGCAAAGCTGTTTTGAAACACACATATAAATCTGACCTTCCCAGGCTAATTTCCGGTTCAGATAAATGGTGCACGTTCGTATAGTGGGGTTCGATATGTACATATAGAAACGCTGATTCTGAGTGGCAAGACATGATAAACGCACTCATAGTGTTACGGAGCCCTGATCGGTGCACACATAATACTGGCCACCCTCGATATCTTGCCTTTGTTTTGTCTAGAGCCTTGGTCTTGGTGCTGCGATCTAATTATTGTACCACGCAGACTGACCGCATCAACCATTCTTGACCGCCTTACCCCAAGGGTCGCTCTAGGGAAGTTAAAGATTAGCTCAGGATCCTGGAACTATTATCAGTAGGTGTTTTCACACACCTATAGCTCCTCCTTCATTGAAACTAACTCGATTTCAGAACCAAAAACTTGGATGACCTGCATGTGTATTTGAGACAATTTCAAAGAAAATTGAAAAATACCAACTGAAATTTACAAACATTACTAACTAATCCAAATATGATTTCTTTAATAGTTTTTTGTTTGTTTGAATTATTTCATTTTTGTTTGATTTGATTTGATTTGATTTTGGTTTGGTTGTTTTATCTTGAAGATGATATACACCGTTGTGTAGTTTGAGTTTATCTGTACATCACAAATGCACAAAATAGCCAGACCCTGATGGAATTTGGGATTTATTCAGGAGCTTTTTCTTCCCCTCAGAGTTATGTATTATAGTGCGAGTCTAGGGATCAATAACACACAATTAGAGGGATGCATGCATGTGGACTGGAAGATTATGAGAAGATTCATAGAGAGGAGGTGATAATGGCAGGATATTGTTTTATAGGATGGGTAGTCAATTATAATCCAGAATAATAGGCCGTTGGTGGAATTTGCTGTACAATGTAGCATGTTTGTGCAGCCCCCTTATACAAAAAAAGAGCTACAGTTAAACCAAATCATTCATACCCTATATCTAAGGTATGTCAAAAATGTATTTGTATAGATAATGTTTCTTTAGAATATGACAAATTGAAGCTCATATCTAAAAGTATTTAAAAAGACACTAATCTAACCCGTCCACCTTTCATTTTTGAGGTGCGTAAAACACAAAAACATTACATTTACAAGGGGTATGAATAATTAGTTATTAAAGTGTACAGGAAGTATGGTTGCATTATATTGAATTAGAATTGTTGAATTGACAATTCACAAAGGATGAAATGCAATAAATTAACCCTGCTCATAAATTTCTATGTTTTCTATCTGTAAATTAAGTTGTGCACCCTTTCCTCCATCGTCGACCTTCCCCTTGCCACACATCACAATATTAGGCTAACCAATTGAATAGCACATTCTTCATATCATGATATTTGCAACATTTTTACAGACGTTCATGATCAAGGCCCCTCCAAGAAAGCGAGTCTACGGCGGCGAGTAATACCGACTTGATTTGCAAACTAGATATTTTCCTTTTTTGAACAAAGGTGTTTTGTAAGCTGTTGGCATCCACCCAGAATTTGCAGTATTAATTCGAACATTTGTTCAACATCAGTTACGAATAGTGTGTCACTGGTGATTGATGTAGCCCCCCCCCCCCCCCCCCAGCTCCTCCTCTCCCCTTGCTCAGAGGAAAGTTAAAGACATTGACAAATTAGCTGACAAAAAAAAAACTTTCTGAACTATTTCTTGATGAGAAGAGGGCCAAAGACAAATTATTTTTTGTTGTTGATAGATATCTGGGGCAACATCAATATACATGTATTTACATCAATAAATCAACGTATCTACCTATTCTACTTTGCTATTGTTGCACCTCAACATTGCATAACCGAAACTTAAAACACATCGCCAAATTGCTCATACCCCCCCGCCCAAAGGCGCCCTCCGTGACCCTTGCGTCCGAGCGCCGCCAACGTAACCTCTTCCTCTTATCTCTTCGCATCCGAACGGATAAGTTACACTAAAAATCGCTCCCAAAAGTTGAAGAGTTTTTCCTCTTTTAGTCACTTTTTGGTTCGCATTTTCGCCTTTTATAATATTCTCTACGATTTCCTGTTCGTTAGAGAGTAGTTTCACTCCGTGAATTTATTTATTTATCAGTATTCTAGAACGTTTTCTTGCCGACTACTGTTACGTTTCCGCTTTCGTGTTTGCCTGTCCTCACTCCTCCGAGGCCTCGGGTGCGTGCGGGGGTAGTCGGTGGGGTGTTTTAGTCACTGGTAGTTTATTTAATTCTTGTTGATAATTGCTCGTACCCTTTGTTTAATTTTCTTTCCCGCAGGTTATAATATGTCTCGCAGTTCTTATTTTCTCTTAGCAGGTTTCACGAAGAAGAAATCAAGTTCTGTCGCGAGAAAGAAGACGATGGATTCTATTAATAGTTACGCCCCTCGGGAGCGGTGGTGACACCGCAAACCCCGGGGATGCGAACGTCAGTGGACGTTTATGCGGGCAAGGGAAGCCCAGGGGAATGGTTGAGGGGGCGATTTTATCTCCCCTCGATACGGTGCCCGGAAACCCAGAGGTACTAACTCTGGGTGGAACGGACCTTAGTTCTGTGCCGCCATCAATTGTCCCGTCAGGGCTTTTGTGTGGACGGTACGAAAATCCATCGACGGATACGAAGACGAAGGATTCTACTAATAAGTCTTCGTTAGTTACGCCCCTCGGGAGCGGTGGTGACACCGCAAACCCCGGGGATGCAAATGTCAGCAGACATTTTTGCGGGCAAGGCAAGCCTATGAGAATGGTCGAGGGGGCGATTTTATCTCCTCTCGGGACGGTTCCCGGAAACCCAGAGGTATTAACTCTGGGTGGAACGGGCCTTAGTTCTGCACCGCCAACAATTGTTCCGTCAGGTCTTTTGTTTGGTCGGTGCACAAATCCATCGACGGATATTCGGGTTGCTTCCGTGGATCCGGACTTGAACCGGTCACCGATCGGTTCTTCTGTCCCTTTGTCGGATTTGCCGGTTCCGGATTTCGGTCCGGGTACCCGTGCAGCCGAGTCGGATCCTGGGGCTTCAACTAACCGCGCCTCTCCGTCGGTGCGTGTTCCTTTTTCCCGATTCGGTTTGCGGGGAGCTCCTACCGTCGGGCTTTTATCGGGGCCGGTTCTTCCTCGGATTTTGTTTATCCTTCGAAGAATCCGCGCTCTGATTTTGCGGATCCGTTTGCGGCTCCTCTCCCTCCGTCGGTGCCTCCACCCCCTCCGGAATTTTCGGATTGGATTCGGGCTTTTGCTGACGCTTTTCGATCTTCGGTGCCCGAGTCGGCTCCTCCGGTTCGTCCTACTTCACTTTCGGTTCCGATCGCGGTTGATTTATTTTCGGGGTTTTCCGAAGATGCATCGATCTCGCCTGAGCAGTCGCCGGTGCGGGTTTCGAGTTGTCGTATTCAGCCGGGGTCCTCTCTTTTTGCTTCTCCGCCTCACGCTTCGTTGGGCGCTCCGAGAGGCGGGGATCGTCCCTGCTTATCTGGTCAAGATAGGGGGGGCTCGGTTGATCGTTGGGACTCTGGTTCCATCGCTCAGTCGTCTGGTTCAGTTACGGGGGATGATGCGTCTTCTCCGTTTGTGTCTCTGGCGGCGGATTCGTTAGCCTTGTTTCACAAATATGTGCCCGGTTCTTGTGTCGTCCCGGGGTTATCGTCGGGGCGGCGGGGCTTCCTGTCTTCTAATTCGGACTCTTCAGCGGTTCAGGGACTGTTTCTTCCTGATCTACACAAAGAAGAATTTGTGAATGCCGCAGAAGACTTGTCGTTATCGACGGGATTTCTTAAGCGGCAGGTGGACAAGTACGCTTTCGTTCCTCAGGATGCGGTTTTGTTTTTGTGTCCTGAACGGGTTTCTCCCAAACTTGTGGCGGTGGCCAGTCGTTTGGGGTTGAAGTTTGGGTCTCGTGGTCCTTTTGATAAAAGTGACATTTTGTTGTTTGATCTTTTCTCACGGCTTGCGGTGACTTCGCATTCCATCGAGAAGTATCGTCGGGAGGCTGTGCTCACTTATTTGGGCATTCGACCGCATCTAATTCCAGGACTGCTTCCGCAGATTCCAGTGGCCAGCCCCCACCTTTGTGGAGATAGTTTCTCTACTCTACTGCAAGCCGAGATTGATGGTGAGAAGCAGGCTCGAGACCTGTCCGTTGCTTTTCGCGATGTCCAAGAGCCGGTTCCTTCCTCCAGACCTCGTAAGAAAAGTTGAAGATTTCGGGTTCTTTTCGTAAGAACGTCGGCCAGTCTAAGGGCCGCCCTCAGGACTGGTACCCGGCCGAGGAGGAATACCAGGATCGTGGTCTTCCTTCGTCTCGAGGTTCTTCTTACCGTGTTTCTTCTATCTTCCCGGACTCCCTTTCGTGGTGGTGGGAAGTCATTCTCTAGATGATGGCTTCCCCCGAGTGCTTGGGTCTTAGGTCGGCGGGCGGCTCCAGAGATTTCTCCCGGCGTGGGAGGAGATCACCAGCGACGCATTTGTTCTGTCGGTGGTACGAGAAGGGTTCTTCATAGATTTTGTGGAACCTCTTTCGAATGGCGTCCTCCGGAGCCGCTCTCCGATCATGTCCCCTCTTTTTCAGAGTCACTTTTCCTCCGAATAAAGTAGACGATCACCCGTGTCTTTGTTTGTCGCCGGTGTTCGTAATTCCCAAGTGCTCGGGTTCTTTAAGAATGATTCTCAACATGAAGTGGTTTAACCTTCATTTGGGAAAGGTTCATTTCCGAATGGATCATCTGGCAACCATCCTTTCTTCATTGAATTCCGCAGACGTCGTGGTTTCTTTGGATCTTCTCGACGCTTATTTTCATGTGCCGATACATCCGCGGTCGCGGGATCTTGTGGGGTTTTTGCCTTCTTGGGCAAATT
Organism: Strongylocentrotus droebachiensis; assembly: GCA_035222895.1. NCBI lineage: Eukaryota > Metazoa > Echinodermata > Echinoidea > Camarodonta > Strongylocentrotidae > Strongylocentrotus > Strongylocentrotus droebachiensis. Next base: position 218,373 of record JAVYIG010001612.1, on the reverse strand, counting down.
CTTCCGTTACAGAGCGCTCCTGTTCGGTTTGCGACCTGCTTCTCGGATTTTCACGAGAGTCGTGGCGTCAGTCATGCTGTTGGATCATATGCAGATTCTGATCAGCACGACTCAAGATCTCGGATTTCTCATAATTTGGGAGAAATCAGAATTCTTTCCGACTCGCACGCCGTCTTACCTAGGTGCTCAGCTGGACATTCGTCATCAGCTGGCTCGTCCCAGTCTCGACAGGGTCGAGACGATAGTCAGGACTGCTCGGTCTCTGAGATGTGCACGTCGGGTGAAAGCCGAGATTTTCTCTCCAGTCTAGTCGACATGCTTCCAGATTGTCGACTATTGATGAGTCCCTTCCAACTCTTTCTGTTGGAGTTTTATCAGCCGAGCGTGAGTTCTTTTTTGTCATGGATCCCCCTGTTGTCCAGAATCAAGGGTCTTCTAGGTCCTTGGCTTCGTCGTTCCTTCTTCCTTCAGGGCAAACGTTTCCGAGTTCCTCTCCCTTCCGTGACCGTCACCACGGACGCGTCGCTGTTGGTTTGGGGAGGTCATTGCCAGGGGTCAATGATTTCAGGAGACTGGAGTCATCTGGAATTTCTGCCCCACATCAATGTGTTGGAACTCATGGGAGTGTTTGCTTCGCTTCGTCACTTCCGTGCTCGTCTGGTGGGTCGTTCGGTTCTGATTCTTACGGACAGCGTATCGGTGATGGTGTACATCACCAGACAGGGGGGCACTCATTCTGTGGCTCTGAACGAGTTGGCCTCTCAACTCTGGGCGTGGTGCAAGGGGGCGAGGGTGCTCCCGATTGCGTCACATATACCGGGCGAAGAGAATATCTTAGCGGACTTTCTCTCCAGAGGCAAGTGCCTTCCCTCAGAGTGGACTCTGTCTCCGACTGTCTTCAGGCAAGTGGGGAGTGTGTTCGGTGTTCTCGACATCGATCTCTTCGCAACTTCGTTCGGCCATCGTTTTCTTCGATTTTCTCGAGAGTCCGGGAACCAGGAGCTTTTGCTCTGGACGCTTTCGCGATCCCGTGGAGGGATGGAGGGCTTACGCCTTTCCTCCGTTCGCGTTGTTTCCCCGTGTGCTCTGGAAGATCAGGGAAGATCAAGCGATGATGATTCTCATAGCTCCTTGGTGGCCGGCGAGGTCGTGGTTTCAGGACCTCCTGACCCTCCGGGTGGGGACTCCGAGGTCGTTGCCGTGTCATCCGGATCTGGTGTCGCAACCTCTGTCTGGTATTCTTCACCAGCGGCCGGAAATCCTCCGTCTGACCGCTTGGCGGTTTGCGGGATGAGGGCTCGTTTGTCAGGTTTCTCCGAACGTGCTGCACAATTTCTAGTCCAGAGTAGACGAGAGTCGGCCAGGACGGTTTACAACTCCTGGTTGGATGCTTTTCACACTTGGTGTGAGGAGGTGGGCGTCGCCCCTAGAGAGGCGTCTTTACCTTCTATTGCTGACTTTCTGATCTCTTTGTATGACAAGGGGAGAGCTCTGTCAACGATTTGTGGCTATCGGTCTGCTATCTTCGGTTTCTTCTGCTCCTCAGCTAGCGGCTCTTTTGAAGTTTTTCTTCCTTAAGAGACCCTTCTTCAGACCTCTGACGCCAGTGTGGAGTTTACCCAAGGTTTTGGCACTCCCTTCGAACCGCTGTGTTCTGCGACGCTTCTGCTTACTACGGTCAAGACGGTTTTTCTCATGGCAATCACTTCTGGTCAGCGTAGGAGCTCACTTCATACCCTTTCAGCTGCCCCTGGGCATATCCGCTGGGAAGGACGTGGGGTTCGTTTGATTCCCAAGGCTTCTTTTATTGCTTAGAATCAGTCTGACACGTCGGGTTCAGTGGAAGTGGTGCTTCATCCCTTGTCGGATTTTTCTTCGGTCTTCGGGGACGGACTGTGGTGTCCCGTTTGCGCCCTCAAATGGTATCTTTACAAGACGAAGCCTTTTCGCAAGTCGGATCAGCTCTTTCTGGTTTCTCGAGAGCCACTTTCGGCGGCATCTCGGGATACGGTCTCCAGGTGGTTAGTCTTGGCTATCAAGGCTGCGGGCCCTGAGGCCTTGACGCCTGGCAGGTCTCCTCGTGCCCATGATACTCACAGTGTCAGTACGTCTTGGACTCTTTTCATCGGAGTTTCGGTTCGAGATATCTGTAAAGCAGCTTTTTGGAAGTCTCCAAGTTCTTTTACTGCTTTTTACCTCAAAGATGTGCCCGCGGGCGAACGATCTTTTGGGGTCGCTTCTCTGAAGGCGGCTTCGTCGTCTATTTCTCATTAAATTGATAAGTTTGCTTGGTTTTTACCACCCGGCATTAATCTGTGCTGGTCTTTAGCAAAGTAGAATAGGTAGATACGTTGATTTATTGATGTAAATCATGAAAATCAGTATTGATTTTATTATTTACGATATAAATCTACGTATCTACCTATTTTCCCTCCCTCCATCCCCAGCGCCTTTACCAAGGTGTGTCCTAGGGAACTCGTGATAAGAGGAAGAGGTTACGTTGGCGGCGCTCGGACGCAAGGGTCACGGAGGGCGCCTTTGGGCGGGGGGGTATGAGCAATTTGGCGATGTGTTTTAAGTTTCGGTTATGCAATGTTGAGGTGCAACAATAGCAAAGTAGAATAGGTAGATACGTAGATTTATATCGTAAATAATAAAATCAATACTGATTTTCATGATTTATAATATTAAACCCTTTATTATAAGAATGTAGGGGAATTACAAAGTAGCAAATCTAGGGAAAAGAAAATATAACATGAACTGGTAATTTACAAGTGTAAAGAGGAGGCGTGATGGCTAAATGTTCTAGTGCCCTTAATAGCTAAGGCATGTATCCTCATTACCAAGTCCCTCAGAGAGGACATAAAGCCCTTGGTCCCCTGGTTCTTAGCAGCAGTCAGGTAAAACAATAATTAACCATCAACATTATATACTTACTTTGCATAATAGATGACATGTTTCCTTGGCTTCATTAATTTATTAATTACCAGTAAGTAATTTTACTTTTTTATTTAACTTATAAATACTAAACGCAAATTCGTTATGACCTATCAGCAGATTGTCTTGCCTTTCATATTTGGGGTAAAAACGGTCTTTCCCCAATAGTTTTATGTTTAACAAAGCAAGTTCATGCATGGATGTTAAATGATGTCCTATTTAGGAGCCACATGTCATAGCTCTTAATAGATGGACAAGACATTGCTAATTATATACACATTAACGCTAAATAATATACATGTACGTCACTCAACACCATGTTGTAGCATATTAGACAGTGACTCAAATGATGCACTTCATGTAGACCTAGCTATATATGCCCATGTTTACACTTGCGGGACTTTATGAATTAAAACTAGGGGTTTTCCCTCGTTTTGAAAGTGGAAATCGGTTTAAATTCAGTGAGGATACTGGAAATTAAAGGGACAAAGCTTACCCGCTCTGCAGCGCTAAAGGTCAAACATACTATATATGTATGTTAAACCCCTATGGGAAGACCCCCTGTAAATTATGTCCTGTTCAAGTTCTGTTTCTGTTGTCGGTAGAAGGAAGTTGAGAAGTCTAGCAGAGAACCAGTGGCTAAATGTCTATTCTTGTCATTATTTGCATACATGTACAAATTTGAAAAGAAAACATTATTTACTTAATACAGGTCAACTTTTCTTTCTATAGAACTTTGCATAATTTTTTTTGTTTAAATTTCCTTTGGATAAAAGCAGGGGTAGAAAAGGGGCTTATGTTATACATTAATAGTGATTATGTATCTTGTAAAACCTATTTATTAAACAAAATATTTATGCGTTGGTTTCCTGGAGCAACAAGATTTTGTTCCTTGTTCCTTGTGTTCCGTGTTCTGATTTTGATTGTTAAGCCTCAATTGGCAGTGCCACCAAAGTTACAAACATTTAACATAATCAACATTTCCTAATGCAAAGTTTTAATTTTTACCCCAATATCTGCTTTATCATTCTTCACATTGAACATAAAAAAATGATGTTATACTTTATATTTTAACTTGAATTTTCAAGAAGAATAAGAAGAAAGCAAATCCTGAAGTAATAAGGTACAGGAGAATTGTTGTGATTGCAACAACATTGTGTTTGGAGAGGAAAGCTATTAAAGAGTAAGTAAAATGAAATTACAGTATGCTTAGCAAGTTAATATGAAGAGGTTATCTTATGCAGATGCTGAACTATGTGTTTGTCATGCACTGTTTATCTGATTATTGGTAACTTGAAGGTGTATTTCTCGATCAATTTTTGTTTTTTTATAGCTTGGAAGGGTTCATCTGCTATGACTTCATTTTAGTATACTCCCAGACCTAGCCTCTGTGCCCTCCTTCCCTCAGGCTCTGTCTCTGCCTGTCTGTATCTATGTCTGCCTCTGTCTCTCTGTCTCTCTCTCTCTGTCTCTCAGTTTCTTTGTCTTTCTCTCCCTCTCTCTCTCTGTCTCTCTCTCTCTGTCTTTCTCTCCCTCTCTCTATAATTCTCTCTCTCCCTCCCTGTCTCTGTCTCTCTCTCTGTCTCTCTCTATCTCTCTCTTTCTATCCCTCTCTCTCTCTCTCTCTCTCTCTCTCCCTCTCTCATATACCCCCCCCCCTCTTTCCCTCTCTATTTCTTTCTTTCTCCCTCTGTCTATTTAGATTATTCCAGTCAGAAAACAAGATTTCTAAAGTGTTTTCAAATAGTGTTAAATCAGGGTTTCCTAATGTCTGTGTGAATTATTTATCATTTATTTATTCATGTCTTCTTTATAAAGCAGGGTAGGTCATTCTAAAAAAGAATGAATTGCTGATAATACCAAACAACAACAAGTTATTAAATTGCTTTGCAATGAAGACCTGCTACAACATACAAAATACATGAACTACAACAAGAAAAACGTTTAACATGAAATACTAGAATGTACACATAATAATATGTGTGACCCCATTAATTAAAGCAGTGTAGATTAAACTAAAGGTATGTTTTTGTGCTCTTTGTTCCCTATCTCATTAAAGTACCAGTACACCCATCCATCCCTATACCCCTTTAAAGATCTCTCTTCCCCATTTATTTAATTATGTACAACATCAAAGCAGAACACTTCAAGATGCGGATATTAAAAATAGCAAGTTAATTGTTTCTTGCGCCTCCCTCATTTTAGGTCAGGGTCTTAACTATTAACCTTTTAAAGTTGCTATTCTTTGCACATCTAAGTCTAGGAAATCCAAGATTTATGAATATATTAAAAATAGCTTACTTCATGCACGGGCCTCCCAGTCTTGTCTGAGATGGGGCTCAGTTCTGTCCTTGTTGGAAGTAGCTTTTCACTGTGCTGTGCCCTTATTAAACCATGGACCTACTATGATTTAACCCTGACTTTTCATGCACTGTGTTAATTGTACATGCCCTTGTGTAATAACAGTTTTCCACCCTGTTGTACCCCATCAAACATTGGCTTATAATTATTCTGATTTGTTTCATAAAGCAGCAACATTTCACTCTGTTTTGGTTCTGTTATTTAACTGTCAATGACTTTTCACACTGTTTGTGCTCCTATCATTTTGTGCCCTTATATAAGAGGAGCTTTTCACTCTTGTGCCCCCATCTCAAACAGTGGCGTTTCATTTGCCCATGACCTTGTTTGACAGCAGCCTTTCAAACTGTTATGTCCCATTTAACACTTGTGTAGCTTTTCACTTTTCTGTGCCCCCATCAAATACTAGCTTTTCACTGTGATGTGCCCCCATCAAACAGTAGCTTTTCACTCTTGTGCCCTTATTTGATAGTGGCTTTTCACTTGTGTACCTTCGTTGAGAGTACCTTTTCACTCTTCACCTTTCGAACTTGACAGCCCTGTCGTCATCATCAGCAAGCTTTCACGTAACCTTGGGCTATCTATCAGTCTCGTCCTGTCCCCTTTCTTAGGGATTCACCCAGCTAAACATAGACCATGCCGTCATTCGCCAGACCACCCCGAAAATAAAGGGAGGGGCACTTTCTCACTTTCTCAAGCTCCTAAATTCTCAATGTCAAGAAAGTGAGAATGTGCCCTTGACTTTTTATAACTTCACCTTTTCTATGTCAGAAAGTTTACCAAAATGTTTTACTAATAAGGCTAGATGAAATTATATTTTGCTTCCTGGTATAGCCAGCAGAAGTACTAATATTTTTTTTCTTTATCAAAGCTTCCCTGTCGTACCTTTTTTAAAGGTAAAGACCAGTATTGGAAACGCCCTAATTTCAAAAAATGAAATGGAAGCTCTTATTACCAATCATGTGAAAGAATATGTTTTGACTAATACATGATGATCAAAATTTTGCCGGGAAACCGCCTACTAATTGATATATTTGGTAAATTAGTTTATCTACATGGTCTGTGAGAGATAAACGCACGTGTCGCGCATGTGTGCATATAGTCCCATATACATCTTTCTGTGTACAGTGCTTGTAACTTAACTAAGACTGGGCCATATTTCTTATCATTTTGATGATTCCAGAACCTTACAGTACACACCAATACTTATATGCTAGATGATCACCCTTTTCTGATTGATTCCACAACGTTTCTTTCACAATGCAATCGCATGACCAAAACAGGTCTTTACCTTTAATGGAGGGGTGGGGGAGGGCAGTCTGCAAAATGTAATTTAGCAATTTGACTAGAATTTGAATTAAACACAGATAAGTTTACATTGACATTATATATCCTACTCTCAAAACGATTGGAATGTGTTTATATGTGTTTCACAGATATACACCAATCAACTAGGGGACACAATGCTACATGATAACCATAACTTTACTATATTTTGTCTAACATCTCAACATTAAAAAGGTGCTTCGAATTAAGATTGAGGCAACTATTAGGCGGGGTAACATTGGATGGGCAGTTTTGTAGCATAATATCCTGTACATCTTAAACTCCTCCTAAGAGTATACATGTTCCTGTAATTACGTTTCTACAAACTTCCATTTTTAGACAAATCTATTTTGACTGTAAATTGGAGAGGAAAGAAGGACAAGTGGGTCTGACGTATGGAAAGCGCAGGCATTTACACTTTCCTGAGCTTAATGAGGAGAAATCATGTATAACTGAGGGCATTTGATCTATTTTTCCTGGCATTTTCTCTTCTTAACATACAGTGCAGGGGTTTTGCCTTTTGAAACTTTCTCTTGAAGTGGGAAGGTTTTTCCATATTTATTATTTGTTCAAGTCATGTTTTTAAAAGAGTAAGTGTGAATTAAGTAATCCCATTTGCATTTCTGGATAAGAAATTTTAATTCTATATCAAGCTATGTACCAGGCTTACACCAAATCAGTCGTTCACTTGTAAATACCGGTATGTTACTCCTTACTCCCTGAATAGATCTCAGGCTACGTACCCGTATTCTAGATATTTTTCTTCACATTCTAAGAAACGTTCCCAGGTTTTTTTCCAAGTACACAGTGAAAACCAGGTCACCCTCGAGGTTAACCTATCACACTTACGATCACTACCCGCAGTAGGAAGCATCCGTGACGTTTCATTTTTACTAGTCAAAATTGTATTATGTCCTTCTGTAAGGGGATATTAGATATGAGAGGGGAAGTGCGAATTAAATCATCGTAGACCCTGATCAATGGAATATATTACAGGAAGAAGGCTCTAACTCCATCAAAACAGTATTTTAGTTACATGGATAAAAAATCATAATATTGTGCAATTTTGTTGATAAATTTAAGAGTGTTCAATAAATTGGCTCAGTCATTGAAGTGTGTCGTTGGTGCAGTGATTTATAACTTGACTTTCATTCAGAAGGTTTGGGATTCTGTTTGTATCGGATGCACCACCCAGGCCTGTCATCAACTCTTCATGTTCAGGATCGACACTTAACTATTCATGCAAGTGTCAGGGGAAATCCCAGTGTTATTATTATTATTTTATTGGCAAATCAAGTCACATAATACAACATTATAACAAACATGAATTGAGATTAAAAATCAACAGAAAGCATATATAAATATAGCAGGTGCATCCGGTCGAGCTGTATATGTTCCATGGGGTAATCATGACCATTAAAGACTTAAGATCTGTTTTCTTGGAGTAAGGTCCATCTACCTCTCGAGCAATCAATTGCTTCTAGCACCCATCAGTTGTCGGGAGATCAAAGACGCAAAGGGCTAAATCGCAGGATATGAGAACCCTGGCGATGCCTGGACAATTGACGTAGGTTGCTCTGCCCGTGATTGTGTGTCTTGAGTCGCGGCGTAGCGCCCCGGATTAAGTCTTGAGAAAAATTGATATGAAAATAACTCCATGACCGCTTGATTTGCGTAGGTGTCTGATTAGTTTGATGAGCCATTTGGGGTTGGGGTTTGTTTTGACATCTAAGTGACTCTAAGGCTGACGTTTGGAAGATTTAAAGATTTTTTTTGTAGATCTCTTTGTCTTGATCAGCTGGGACTAATTGTTTCACCTGTTCTTGGGAACAGATGGATGTCAGACCTCTCAGTGACCCTTTATACAGGGGTTAACTCGGTCATTACCTGCGACTCGATTTGCTCTGTCATGAGACCATTAACGTCACATTGATGTATTGTAATTCATTGGTTGCTCATGAATCGTGGGCTATGAGTATTTCTTTACTGGTTAAAAAAGCTAATATTTTCTATTGCTTGGTAGTGGTACTACTCATAATTGGTCTGTAGTTCATGTGAATTGGCCCCTGTAAATATTTTGATATTTTTGGGGTCAGGAGTAAATCTGGGCAAAGTGTTTCATACACCCACGTTTTTGAGCCCTGACTAATGTAGTATTTGTACACCTCTGCTACCGTAACGAATGCCAAAAGTGTCTGTTCTGGGCTTGCCCATCATTCTTTTGTCAAGGTCATGGAAGAAAGTTCTGTCAGTTTCCAAAGACCGCCAGCCCATGGGACCAGCAGCCAACAAGACCAGCAAAAAGTTGGTCTTGTGGTCATCGGTCTAGTGAGCCTGTATTAAAGTGGCTAGTACATCCAAGAGACCAACAATGTCAGTCTCTTGGTCTGTCAGCAGTCTTGTGGGCTATCAGTCTATAGTGAGCCCTCTATGAGGTTGTCAGAAGGCCCGTCATAAGACCAACAGTGTCGGCCTCTTTGATTTTGGTGTCCAAGGCTATCGTTTGCCGGTTGTGTAGGCCGTAGCCAACTATAGTGGACCGTGGGTCTATTGAGCCCTAAAAAAGTTTCCAATCACTGACAAGACCGACATTGCTTGACCTTGGCTTTAAAAAAAGATACTGCGTTTACAACATTTGCCTTTATTTTGTGAAGAGACTGTATCCTGGTAAGCTAGTACTCTCACTTTCAAGGTGGCACTATCTGAGACACATCATTGAGCAGATTATTATTCTTCAAATCTTCTCCACATGTCTCTTAGTTTCCATGTGAAACGTTTTTGAGGGGAAAAAAAGGATAATGGCAGGGAATTATCAGTCAGGGCAGGGGAAATGTGTTGAGTTTCCAAATGCAACTGCAGCAAAGACTCCATGGAGTACATGCTTGAAGTAAGGGCTAATGTGAATGGAATAGACAATAATTAAGTAGGCCCAGGGGGTAGTTGGACTTAACATTATGGAGAGCCATTTGTAGCCTTAAAATAAAATATTTTCAAAAGCAAAAATTCAAGTATTTTAGACTTTTATGAATTCCACATCAAGAACATGAAATCTCCTTTATAATAGAAAATATGAATGATTTGAATGAAAATTTTGTATGCCTTTTAAAATAACTTTTACAAAATATTTTCAAAGTGCTAAAGGCTTTCCATAATCATTAAGTCCAACTTAGGATCTTTGTGAAACCCCCTTCCCCCTGTAAACATATTCATGTACTAAATGTACTTCAAAGATATACCCTTACATATTTTTGAAGTTGTTGATCTTTGATAATCCCTAGGCATTGCAACAATCCTCATAAACAAGTTTGGGATCATTCAGTCAGACTTACTTCGTATAAAAGAAATTACCCTTCACATAAGATTAAGCCCCACTGAGGCAGAAAACAGACTGAATACTCTCTTTAAGTTTAACCGGGGATTCTTTTTCTTGAAAAGTCCCTCACTACAGGCTGTTGCTGATTATAGTTCTTGGGGTTTTAAACATCACCACAAAGCTCTTATTCATGCTGACTAAATAGCGCTCGAGAACAGCCGACAGTGACAAATTTTCGTAGCTCTGCCAAAAATCTGCTCTGTTTTTTTATATTTATCCACATGATCCTGCATAATACTGGTTTAATCCTTGCTTACATGCTGATAGTCTAAAATTATGTGAATTATTTTAACAATGGAATGAATAATTGATAGTTGATTTAGTCCTTTATCTATGATTAGCAGATATTGCCAAAGTGATAAACCTTGAGTTAATTAATTTAGCTATTTAGGGCGTTTTGGGTGTAATTTTCTTATTTCTAAAGCCTTGTCCTTTAAAAAGAAGGCTTTGTAAATCAGTTGGTTAAGAAACATCTTCTTTCTTTTAAAGAAATCATAAAAAAAGGACCAAAAAAAAGACAGATAGACAATAAAGAAAAAACAAAAAAGAAATCATGCCTTGCAAAATCTTTCCATGTAAAGTTGATGGCAATTTAGCTGTTTGGGGCGTTTTGGTGATTTGTTTAATGTCTAATGCCTTGCCCTTAAAAAAAAGACTTTGTGAATCAGTTGGTTAAGAAATATCTTATGTTTTATTGCCAGTAGAAGGGTCAATGCGATGTTTTGTCAGCAGGCATTACTCAAGTACACAAGAAAAAATTGACTTAAAAACAAAGGGGACAGATCATAAGTCACTCCATTAAGACAGGCATAGCTCACTGTTCATCCCACACAATCACATTAATCACATATTTCTTTGTCTGTTGATCTTACTATTTCATTTGGTTATATTTGTATGGACATTATGTTGTATGTGCCTATCGTTATTTGAATGAGGAGTGTTATTTTTCATCTTCTTTTTAAATAATACTCTTGTATTTCTCACGACAATAACTATGAAAACTCAGCTATGTCTTGGTGCAGAGATAGTATCAAGCTTGTATCTCATCAGATATGTAATCTGTCTTTTTTCCTTTTGTGTTCCTCATAATCTATATGACATTATATCAGGCACCATACTTTCTTCTCCTTATCGTCTCTGTTTTTCGCACAAATTTATGGGAGACTCTCTGAAAGGGTTCCCCCAGAGATCTGTCTACCGGCAGTCTAGAGAAAAATGTGCGGAACTCCAAAATCACATGTCACTTTTGGTGCTGAGGAGTGGAGCCAAGTGTTCCGCCACATGGCTTTAGTCAAACAAACATTTTGCTTTTCATCTTCAGATTCTGATGGTTTGATGTTTATGAATCATCATTCTTGAGATCCACCCTTAATGCAAAATTGACATTAAAGAGAGTAGCTATGTGCACGCGGGAACGTCATTGATTTAAACGTTAGGTTTGCAAAACTGTAAAGTTTGTAACAATGGCTGCAAAACTGACACAGGTTCACACCGAACAGAAACAACGAGTGTCAACAATAAGATGGCTCTTGGTTTAATAAACTCTACAAGTTTTTAAATGTATGTCTACAGTTCTTGTCCATAAGATTTAAAAAAGTTTAAAACCACATGCTATAAAAACTTTATTGTTAGCAGACTTTTATGTGAACTTTGCTAGGATTTTTGCGTTTTTATTTTGGGTAAAGAGTACAGATATTTTTTTCCTCTTTGTTCTGAGTAGAATACTAGGAAGCAAGCAATCACTTTTTGTCTAGTTTTTGATAGGCCCATTTGTCTCCGTCTTTGAATAATTCAACAGGTTGCTGAATTTGTCATACCGCTTTACCCTGAATTGTCACAGTCTTATCTCCCTGGATACGTTAGTCATAGGTTTTGGATCTTTGAACTTGAGACTTTTTTTGTCTTTATCCCTCTTTCCTTGTAAATTACAAACAGAATACATAAAAATCATCATGATTTATTTCAGATTTTTTTTTATATGGAACCTCTACCCCCCCCCCCCCCCCCATCCAGTGATTCAGTTGCTCTATAATCATAAAAGTATTGATAATGTAGGAGCAGTATGTGTCGAGGCCCCAATCTGAAAAGAGTTACACTTGTATGTTAGGAAATGTATGTGAAGCAATTGTTTCTGGATCATATAATGTATGTGTCATAGAATAATAGCACTTGATTCACTCACTACAAATGCTCATGAGTGTATATTTAGAGACTTGACCTTCCATTTGCATGAATCGACATGAATGAAGGCAACGTGGACATCCCTTTCGGTCTAAGAATAGATGCGTTTCCTGAGACAGAACAAGGAAGGTTTAACTGAACGGACATTCACCTGTTGGCATTATTAAACTTGACATAGAACAAGGGTGATTATAGCATTGTACATCTGTTACCAGTGGTGTAGCTAACCGGAATGGTTCCCTCCACCCCCCCCCCCCCCCCTCACACCAAAAGAATAAAAAAATAGCAATAATTTGATAATGATAATAATAATGATAATAAGGATTGAATAAATCAATCAATCAATCAATCAATCAATAACTAGATTAATTAATTAATAAATTGATAAATAAATTAATAAATTAATAAATTGATGAATTAAAGAGTCAATATGAATAAATGAATAAATGAATGAATGAATGAATTAAGAAAGGAAAATGGTGCGCAATAGACAGGAAAGGGAGAAAGCAACATGAATAAAAAGAGAAGATGATATGATAATATTACTGCCATTACTTGATTTCCTTTTTACCTCTTGTTTCCTCAATATAAGGCATAATCTATTACATAATCACTAGGGTAGATGTAAGTTGTCTTCTACGTGGTATGATTAATTTTAGAATGTTGGGAAAAACATTTAAGGAAAGAGGTTTCTCTTATTGTTTTGGGTGTAACAGATCTTATTCAGTGTTCAAAGTACTTAGCCCAAAAAAGAAAGAAAGAAAGAAAAACATACGATGCATATTTTCAAAATTGACAGAATTGAGTGTAATAAATAGCTCTTATTATATACGAACAGTGCCCTTCCACAATCAACACTTTTGCATTCATCCCCTTTGCTATGAATCAGCAATTAATTCCCAGTCGGGGATGCCTGACTTTGTTGATGTTTACAATGAGCGTGGAATGCAGGATCAAGCGCACGCCTTATCTCCTCCTCCCTGTGGCGTAGAGATCGTCTTACAGGTGCTTGGCTTCATCGGGGAATTCTCGTGATGATAGCTCCCTCTACCACAGGTGCGTGCACGTGGCCCTATTCAGACAGTAGGTTTTATTTAATTAGTCAGAGAGTCATGTTTTAAAAATTATCCTCTAATGAAACTCTATCCCTAACCCTACTGTAATTGCAAAACATCATTTTCCTGGTTGGGGTTAGGTATAGTGTTGGGTCCAGGATTGAAGTAAGGAATTCAGTTAGAGTATGAAATTACTGCGGAGCAAGTGACGTACCACGCAGTTAGCTTTTAAAGTTTTCTTGCCCAAATGTCTAAATCAAAACACGTGTGACGGACTTTGTTGTTGCATGAATAAAAGGATTAGGCATCATTTACAATCATGGCACTTGGCTGAACCCTTACCTGACGTAAGAACTGGGCCCTGTTTCATAAAACTTGTTATCAATAACAAATGCTAAATTTCGATGACAAATTTGCTCTCAGCCAATCAAATGCCACCATTTCAGTAGCTTATAACAGTTATTGTAACTTGTTATTGAAAACAAGTTCTATGAAACAGGGACAACTACAGAGGGGGGTTTATCACACGTGCATCACTGAAAGTCTTGGATGCCACCAGCCGCTCTTGGGACTTGGTACAAGCTATCTTCCTTGCAGCTGCCTTTGCTCGTTTCTTCTTCTTTATCTCCATTTCTGAGTTGTTTTAGGAGGGTGAGCGGATGTTCAGATGGACAAAACCAGGATGTGGATGTGTGTTATCTTGAATGGCAAGACAGTCTTGGAAAGCGGGGCCTTGTACTTTGAGGTAGTTTCGGGGTTTTGGAGGGTGTCTGGGGTTTTGGAGGGTGTCAGGTTTGGCAGGTGAGGTGAGAAACTGGGCCATGAGAATGTTGTTTTCATTTGTGTTTGCAAGGGGAGAAGGAATTCTTAGACCAAATGTGTGATTTGTTTCTTCTTGTTGTTACTTTTATTTTTCAAGAGTAGATGCTTCTACTTGCAGTCTGTTGGAAGTGGGCTTGTTGAAATGTATGAATAAGAATAGAAGATGACGTTTCTTCTTCTGCTGGCACTGCTGCTGATGATGATAATGATGAAACAGACGTTCCTGAGTTCAGTGATCAGTTGTAATTGATAATTGGTACATACTAATATGATGGTAGAGGTGGTGGTGGTGGTGATGATGATGATGATAATGATCTATGATGATGATGATGATCTATGATAATGATCAATGAGGATGATGAGGAGGAGGGAGGAGAGAGGAGGAGGAGGCGGCTTATTTTGAAAAGTTTGTAATCAGAAAAATAAAAAACATTGTTCTTTTTTCTTGTCAGAATTTATTGTTTTTCATTATTATGAGATTTATCTTTTATTTCTGTTGTAATTGATTATTACGGTATGTCTTCTCCACATTTCATTTTCTCCCCCCTTCCCCTCCCTTTGTCTGATGATCCATTTATGTATCCTTCCACTCTAAGCATATTTTTTCCAGCTTTGACCCCGATTTCACTATATCAAATATTTCAGGCAATTATTCCAGCTTTTACCATATTTTTCCATATTTTTCTCAAATTTCTTTGTTCAACTTTATATTCTATGCATGTGTCCTCTCATCCCTTCTCAATTTCCGACCTTTCTATCTCTCTCTCTCCCCCTCTCCCCCTCCCCCCCCCCCTCTCTCTCTCTCTCTCTCTCTCTGGGTTCCATCCCATTCCAGATTGTTTCAATTAAGTGCATTCTTATATTTTTAATTAAGGGGTGTGACAAGTTTAGATAATTTCATCCAAGTGAATCAGAAAACGAGGGCCGGGATTATCAGGGGGTAGGTTTTAGGGTGTGCCAAATGAGGTCAAATAATCCCCAGTCTGGAGAGGGGGAAACAAAAATCGTCATCTGGGGCTCTATTCATACTTCTAGTGCCATTAAAATAGTGCAATGACGGCATGCATCATAATACACATGTCGTCGCTGTTTTCACGAAGTGACGGTAGTGAAAAAAAATTGCATTCACTTTGCGTTACGATTTTCCTCACTACCGTCACTTCGTGAAAACAAGGACGATGTGTATAATGCACACAATTTTGTATAATTGTGTATACTATAATTATTATTATAATTTTGTATAAATTATGTATAATTTTGTATACATTGTGTATAATACACACAAATTGTCATATGGGGCTCAAAAAAAATAGTGCAATAATGGCATGCATTATAGTATACATGTAGTTGGGGCACTGGAGCAACATAGCTAGGTCCTCAATTTATTCATTTAGTTACTTTTTGTTTTTATAAACTGATTATGTAGCTCAAATATGTGAAATAACACAAAATTGATCATCCATTCTTAGTTTAATTTATTCCACGCCTCTTCTCTACTTGTATGTCTTATACATCAAATGTAACCCAAACTGGTTTTTATTGATTTATTGATCTTTATTACAAAACTTTCATCATCATGTTTTTCTTCCATTCATACATGAACTTAATTGCTATATCCTATGGAATATTCATTCTGGATTTATTGATGTTTACTACTATTATATTACACTTTTATAATCCTTTTCCTACAGGTCTTCATTGCATCAATCTATTTCTATGTCATCTTCTTCTTTGTTCATATGCTGACATGCCTGGGACTGAGTGCACAGATCTACTACATGGGGACCGTCAAAATAGGTAGGAACATCGTACAGTAGCGATGAATTAAGACTGCATATCGCGTTCTGATATAACATCTTACAGTAGATATACCTGGGGGGGGGCACAAAGACTAAGATCGACTTTAAGTTACCGTTTACTGGCATTGTGGACTCTCAAGGTACGTACAAATCATGATCACAAATTTACAGAATTTATATTTTTGATCATTCTTTGAAATTCTTTGAAATATAAGGTGAGAGCAAACAGTGGCATGAATGACCTGCCATAGTTACGACCAACTTTAAGTCAATCTTAGTCTTTGTGAAACACTTCCCGGTACTTACAAATAGCTTAATTGGTAGTTTTCATGATTACCCTCTGCCTGGGTTTAGCTGCAGCAGCCGTGATCATTGATTGCACAATGAATATCAAGGATAATCCTACTAGGTAACCGCATACTACTCATGGGTGGAGAGAGGCAAATGGATATTAATGTTATAAAAAGCTTTGAACCCATTGAAATTGTTTAAAAGCACCTCTGCACTAGTTTGGCCAGGAGGGATTAGACCTCCCTGCATGGTCACTGACAGGTGGTTATCTCATCAAATCAGCTATCAATTAACATAAGAAAAAGGGGATCATGGGGGACCAATGGTAACCACTTAGGCATTTTTCGCTATATAGAGGATGCAAGTAGATATAAGTAGTGCAGTGGGGCTTTAAAGGAATGGACCATTGCACATCTTGCTGTTCATGTCTTTCATTTATGGACATATATCCTTGTCCTTTGGTTTTGTTTTTGCTTCATTTTTTATTGCATGTGTGTGTTTGTGTTTGTTTGTTTGTTCCGGAGCTCATCTCTCTTTAACTAAACAGCGCAAGATGGAAGGAACTGACCCAGAGCAAGTTGTGGATGTGATATGGGTCTCACAAGGTGTGTGGTTATTTTTCACAGGTGTAAGAATGGTTCGCGTTCACCCAGGCCAGGCTTTATTAAGCAATTTGATCCAGAGCCAAAACAAAGTGGTTTTGCTTTTGCACGACATGTAATTATGCCGAAACATGTGGCACCATTTACAAGTTTCCTTTCATTAATGTATTGGTGTGAAATGGGTCCCTAAGGTGCGTCAGTTATTCTCCACAGGTTTAAGAATGTTTCACATTCATGCAGGCCAGGCTTAAAAGTGGTTTGACCCAAAGTCAAATCCAAGTGCACATACATGTACTATATGATTACAACAAGAAAATTGGCTCCATGCACAATTTTCTTAATTAATTGGTTTTTAAATAGGTCCCACAAGGCTTATAGTTATCCTTCACAGGTGTATGTTTCACATTCATCCAGGCCAGGCTTGAAAGTTATTTGATTCTAAGCCAAAAGTTCAAAACCAAGTGGTTTTGCTCTCGCACGAAATGTGATTATGATGAAACACGAGGCAACATTTTCAATTTTCTTTAATTAATTTATTGGTGTGAAACGGGTCCCCCAAGGTGCATGGTTATTCTCCACAGGTTTAAAGGTAATACAAAGTTTTGGTACGGGGTCATGAATTTGGTTCAAATGAACATATTGGAAGCATATGCGATTCTACAATATTCAGTGATCATTGTCGCGGTTGAAATCAAGTCTAAAGTTATGAAATTGTAAATAATAAAACTCTTTATGTTGTATAGCTCCCTCTCAAGGTCAAGATATTAATTAAGCTATAGGCGTTGTGGCGTGCGCCTGTAATCCAGCTAAAAAGTGGAAGTTACAAACTGATTCAGCCGAGGACGCAGGTTCGAAACTGAGTCACGTCTTTCGGATGGTGACGTTTAAAGGTCGGTCCCAGACGTAAATAATCATATCTGATTGATACACGTCTGTAAAAACCCAATACACACACACACACACATATAGAACAATGTTTCTTGACTAAAGTCGACCAAATAGCTATTCCCGTTTGGAAATTATATATCACAACTACATATTCTGAGATTTTCATGGTAGCAGCTACCATTGTACGGCCGTAGCCGCTATTTGAAATTTATCAAAATTTACCGGGAGCACCAGTAAATTTTTATATTCAATTTTTCTCGAAAGCA
Organism: Strongylocentrotus droebachiensis; assembly: GCA_035222895.1. Taxonomy (NCBI): domain Eukaryota; kingdom Metazoa; phylum Echinodermata; class Echinoidea; order Camarodonta; family Strongylocentrotidae; genus Strongylocentrotus; species Strongylocentrotus droebachiensis. The sequence goes on along the minus strand of JAVYIG010001612.1, from coordinate 200,475 downwards.
GAAGTGTTTTAGGGGCTAAAAAATTAAGTGCTTATAAAACATCTACAGGGGCATCCAAATATATAAAAAATTGTAAAGAATTATTATCCACCCAATTTTCAAAATTTCCCAAAACTTTGTTTTACCTTTAAGAGTGTATCACATTTGTCTAGGCAAGGCTTGAAAGTGGTTTGATCCAGAGCCAAAGTCAAGTGGTTGTGATTTTGCACGAAACGTGATTACGATGACACACGCGGGACCATTTACGCTACTCTCAGTTCCCAGTGAGTTCATGTCATCCGGAATCATCCACATCACTGTCGAGATGTAAGAAGTGTTTCCTGAGGGTCTTGAAACAAAAGGCTTTAATCTGAAGGCACTTAGTATTTTAAAGTCAAATTGTTATGTTTTCAAATGTAGGTAATTGTGAGTTAGTGAATATGCAACTGTAGCAAGGATTTATTGCATTGAAATACCAGTAACAACCACTACATTAAACAAAAATTGAACATTAAAGTATATCGGTACATATAATTTCATCTATGCATTTATATCATCATATGCCATCTTCTTAATTTTCATTAACTGAGAAAGACACATTGTGGGTGAATTTTTTGCTATGTTATATTATTTTTTCTATTTCAGATGAATCTCAAGAAAACTATGGTTAAAAGAGGAATGAAGGTGTTTTTTTTTTAATTAAAAAAACATGAAATTAACATGTACACGTAACACATTTTTCCTTTTGATGTATAGTGATGTGAAGAATTACAAACATGTTCAGAAAATTACCCAAAAAAAGTGAAAAAGCATGTCACATGATTCTGTCCCACAGTCGTAACTGTTGACTTTGCAATTTGATGTTTGCTGTTGTTTTGTCTGTTTTGTTCTATGTGGAACAGTTCCTGAAGAAAATATAGCGGATACTTTTACATTACACTCTGTCTTTAAGACATTGATTTGTAAGGGCATTTTGAGATGATCATTAATGGGAGATGACTTGCTGAACTTGAGGTCTCGATCCATGTGTAGACTTTTGTTTTCAGTTTCCTCGATTTGCCGGAAGAGATTAAAGAAGGTCACGTGATACAAATTACATGTAGGAGGAAGTCGCCTTGCTTGTTGTCTAGCGTGTCAGTCATTGTATAACGTGAGATTTAAAACATTTGCCTCAACTAGCAAAGAAGAAAAGAAAAATATTTCAAATTATTGAAGAACTGTCACAAAAGGTCGCTTAAAGTTCATCAAATTGATGCAGGGGCAAGGTCTTTTTATTTTATTTTATTTTTTGTTTTTTGTTTTTTGTTTTATATAACTGTTTTCCGTTTTTTATATGTTTTGTAGGGCTCTCAATAAGAAATTGAGACTTGTTTTGCTTGGTATGTCTCATAATACTAAATAAAATCAGGAGAAGGGACAGTATGTCCTTCCTAATTTGAGAGAATTAAAGAATTAAAATCAATTAATATTTAAATAGCTTTAATTATCCTGTTTTGCATGTAACCGATTGTATGCATAATTTGCGTAACTATTTTCTCAGTCTGCATGTTTTGTAATTTCTTGCACCCTTGTCCCTTCACAAGTTCACATCTCTCTTACTCTCTCTCTCTCTCTCTCTCTCTCTCTCTCTCGATCTGTTGCTTAGGTAAAAAAGAAAGTACGAAAAGTCTTAGACCTTTTTCACTTCCACTCACCCTCATTCTCTCTCTCTCTCTCTCTCTCTCCCTCCCTTCCTTGCTCTTTCTATCAATATTTTATTGCACCTCCTTATCTTTGTCTCTTCTCTCTTTCTCTAGGCTAAATGTTCCGTATTCTTAAACCCATTTCTTGTTTTATCTCTCCCTTTAGTAGTTGTTGCCCCTTCCTCACCTTCTATTCAAATCTCTAGATAAGTGTTTAAATGAACAAATATTTTGTACCCTACTGAGAATATCCAATTGGTACGTTCTTCAATTTTTTTTTCTAATCCAAATGACAGTTAGATGCAGATTTACTGTAATACGTCTTAATTTGTCTTAATTCCCTGCACACCCCTAGAGGAAGCCACCCACTCAATAGAGCATTGGCATGGCTTTGGCAAGCTGTTAAAAATACATATTTCTGACCTTCAGAAATAATTGTACTTGCGCTTGTGTTGAACAGGATGATGGACATATTGTCTATATGAGAGGGTGGGGGGAGTAAGGTGGAGAGGTGGCAGTTTTATTTGGAGGCACAAACCCGTGCCAATCTTCTTTTTGGATAACAGTGTCTGCACTCTTTTAGACTAGGCTTATGGCATACCGTACTGCATTTAAGTTTTGTACTTTTGCTGCTCCTGTCACAGCCGGAGACTGACACAGCTAGGCTCTGGTCAAGGATTTAGGAATTATGGTAAAGAGTCAAATTTAGAGTGTGCCTGCGAACTAGTGTTAGATTAATCCCTTGCGACCTTCACCTTCAGAATCCAAAACGCATTCACCAGCGGTGTCGTTCAGATTTAATCACTCGTAACACTTGCAGAGGTATTCTGCGAACAATCTCCCTCAAACTGCAGTAGGGGCCTAGCTAGGGGTCCATCCAAGCTCAAGGTATCGTGACCAATAATACACATTAACACAATCGCAGCTCCTTTAAAACACCAACCAGAGCCAATTTCAATAGCCTTGTAATCAATCTTTTGTATTGTGCAAACATTACGGAGACATATTACGTAATCCGAATATGATTTCACGAGACAAACAATATGGAATTGAAATTGCCCCAGAGTTAATTTTTCAAAGTGTTTTTTAAAGATTTATTTAAATTTTAAATGTGGTGTACCACAAGGTTCAATATTAGGCCCCCTTTTTTTTCTACTCTGTAAACAATGTGCATTTATGTTACAGTGTACTAAAATGTGTGTACCAAGTGACGGAAATGGCTTTTGCTTTTGATTACCTCCATGGCAACCCTTTTAAACACTTGTTAGATTAGTTTTGCACTCGAAACAGTTAAATAATTATGAAACCTTTGGTATATCTATCCCATGGTACAGGAGATTATTTGTGTAACATATCAAGAGTTAACTAGTACATGCTTCAGTCGATTTGCCAGCTCATTTCATTACTAATAAATTGGTTGTTTTAACCTCTTGCAACTCTGCAGGCTTTGATCATATTTTCCACCTGCTTGTTGCCAACAGCCTCTTTTAATCCCAGCTTTTTAGCTCTTTGTTGGATGAAGTCGCTCAGCTTTGTTAATTCGATCATCTGTCATCTCTATGACTATGTGTATCGTAGGTCCCTCCTTAAAGATTAGTCTTAATTGACTAGTCATAACCCAAGTTCTTGCAGCAAAAACACATTCCTAATGAAGCAGTTAATTAGTAGACTAGATTGAGGAAGATAAAGAGTGGACGATTTGTAGTGTTAAGTTGAAAAATGGAAACTTCAGAGTGAATGACTTATATACTTGACGTAACTGCTGCGTTGTTAGCCCGTGGTTTCCATTTGTTTTTGTTTAGTTCTTTTTTGTGAATATAATTACACATGTCTTTGTATTAAATTTGTTTTGCTGAACTAAAAGGCCCTCTAAAAATATATTGGGAACCCCAACAATTTGATGGCAAAATTTCACTTAAATAGTATAATGATTTGAAAGAGAATGTTATTGAACACTCAATTCTGCAAGTATTTTTAAAAGAAACGTGTGTAAAGATGGATATCAATGAAAAAATATGTATTTGCATGGACTTTTCATTCATGATATGCTCAACAAATATCTTGTAACAGAATTCCAAAACCTATTTGTAGACGTTGTTGATCTTAACATTAACATTAAATGATTTAATACATAGATGTGGTATACTTTTATTTTCCCAACCTAACAATATAAAGTGTCTGTGCCCAGTACCTTTAATTTTTGTTTTAAAGCCAATGATGGAGGCATCACTAACATGAAGATGCAGCTCAGGTATCTGTATTGCCAGACAGACAGGAGACCCTTGGAGCATGAGGGGGAACAGGACACTGGGGGATTTCCCTGGCCCAGGTTTAGTTTCCGTCAGGTGAAGATAATTAAGTCTAGCGCTAATTAAGCCAAGTCACAAGCTTAGGAGAGGAAGCAGAAGGAGAAGACGAAAGAAGCAAAAGAAGGCGAAGATAGAGGAGGAGGGGAAGAAGATGTAGAAGAAGAAGGAGATGAAGAAAAAGAAGATGAAAGAAGGAGACAAAGAAGAAGAAGAAAGAGGAGGAGGAAAAGAAGACGTACATGTAGAAGAAGAAGAAGGAGAAGAAGAAAGAGAGGAGACAACGAAGAAGAAAAAGGAGGAAAAGAAGGAGAAGGTGAAGAAAATAAGAAGGAGAAGAGAAAGCAGAAGAAGAATTTTCTCCCTTTTCTTAAAACCTATCAGTGAAGCATCTCCTGTTATGTGCGTAGGCCTCCAAATGTACACCACACTTGTTGACCGGGAGGAACATCATCTTGGGGTACTTCTCTGCCAAGGTTAAGTTTCCGTCAGGTGAAGATAATTAGCAGACAAGTGCTAATTAACTAGGCCTCTGATTTGGTGTACGTGCCAAATCAAATATTTTCACCTACACTGCAGGTAATCTGGTGACAGACTAGGTGAGTTGACAGATTTTTTGAAGTGTTTTTAGGATGTTTGTGCCTCCGTAATTGTTATTGATTATATCCATTTCATTTTTAAAAAATGGTTGAAGCAATAAATGAAATGAAATTGTATTATACTACCGGTAGATGAAAAAGACTTCCAACAACTTTTAAACAGACACACACACCATTGTTTGAAAATGACTTTCCAATGTATGAGGCATGGATTGGGGGAGTGTACAATATTTCATATTTTTAGAGCTATAAGGGCATAAACTGGTATCAATTTTGCATCTAGACTCATCCTTGTGTGGCTCTAAACGGACTCTCATTTTCCGACTGGCTTTTAACTGTTCGTGCAGCAGGTGGCATGCTGCGTACCTAACATTTATAATAAGTTTACAATTTGTTGTATTCGTTGCTTAGCATTACAAGGGTAATCTACCTTCAATAGATGAACATGTGGAGGAAAATAGCACATTGATGATTCAATGTTTTGGCAACCTACCGCAGGGGATCATCAACAAACCTTATAAAGAGAGATGATGATAAATTGTTCCAATTATGCGAAACAGTAACTTCCGGGTGTCACCTTCCCAATTTCCTGTTCCGGTCTTCCGGTATTTTTGATCGTTTCTTGATTCTTGTTCTCCGAAGTTTAGTCGCTGGTTTCGTAGGCTCTAGCAACCTTTAGCTCTTGAAGTGTGAACAATTCACTCCCCCTATGTTTGAGCATCGTTTTGATCAAAAATCTTGATGAGGAATCAAGGCCCCGATGTCATCTGAACGTCATATCATACAAAAACTTAGGTGGGCGAGGCTTATTATTGAATGCACAGGTGATTAGCCAGCTGCCATGTCAAATGTCCTCTTCAAAACTTATTTCTCTATACAACATCATTATCCTGTGTGAATGCCTTTGGGGCTATAAGATGATTCTTTATACGCAGTTTCTTTATAGGAGTTTAGTATAAATTTTGCCCTGTCTGAATGAGCTAGAGATTGAATACTTTATGTCCTCTAAACTTAGTTTTTGTGGCAATTGATTTGGACGTTTGTTATTTCTTAAAGTCGCATTTAAATACAGGTTTTCTTGGTTGAATAATTTCTCCTTAATTCAGGCCTTGGTTAAGATGGTTTGGCATGCAGTGGTAAAAAAAACGTCAAGGAAGAAGATGCCTATGTGTTCGAGTAGACACTCAAAGAAAAACCTCACCCTTTAAATTTCCTGTTCCAGTCTTTTGCCTATTTTATGCTTTTCTTGAATAATGTTTTTTGAAGCTTAGAATCTGCATGGTTGAATTGGTTTGGCAAGCCCAAACTCTCTTAAGGGCTTTGTTTAATCTACATGTATGTTGCCATCTAATTTAGTATTTCTTACGATTCATTGGCATGCACAATCCTTTCGTACTATTTCCTTGTGCTATATGTATATAGTATTATGGTATACCGGTATTTGATATCTGTGTTTATTGGGGTGCCCCTTTATTATAACAGGAAGTATTAAAGGTAAAGACCAGTAATGGTCATGCGATTGCATTGTGAAAGAAACGTTGTGGAATCGATCAGAAAAGGTCGATCATCTAGCATCTAGCATCTGCAAGGTTCTGGAATCATCAAAATGATAAGAAATTTGGCTCATTCTTCGTAAAGTTACAAGCACTATACACAGAAAGATGTATATGGGACTACCCTATCTCTCTCACCAGACCATGAGAGAAATAAATTTACCAAATATATGAATTAGTAGGCGGTTTCCCGGCAAATTTTTTATCATCATGTATTAGTCAAAACATATTCTTTCACATGATTGGTAATGAGAGCTTCCATTTCATTTTTTGAAATTGGGGCGTTGCCAATACTGGTCTTTACCTTTAACATTGTAGCCTCTTAAATGCTCGTATCTTGGCAACCTTGTTTACATGGTATACATGTCACTCTGAGAATGAGCTGTTAGGATGACAGCTTTATATTCCTGTTCCTATGCCATCTATCCTGTCCCAGAAGCATTGGAAAACTTTTGAAAAAAACACCTCAAGTTTTAATAGACCTAGTGTCTTTCATAAGGGAGGTGCTCGTTTTTCCAACGGGTTGTTTTTCAGACGGGGTCATAATTCCAGAATTTTAACAAGTTAGTTAACACAAAATTCCAATACAACGGGACTCATAATTTATAATTCACAAAGAAAATGGAATAAATAGCTGGCCTCAATTCCAAATGTGTATTAATCCTGAGATTCATCGTTTTGGAAGTGAAATGGGCTCATTATTCCGAAGGTTCCTAATCCTGAAAAAGAAAACGGGCTTCTACAGTATGTCAGTTTCGAAATTATGAACCCTATTTAATTTTTCGCAAATAAGAACCTTCAGCGTAAAAAGCCTTAGTAATTATGAGCCTTCAGAAAATGAAAAAGAAATTGTCACCAAGTAAGAACCCTGTCACACCAAGAGGACCTACAAATACAATACACCAACAAAAGACCAAAGCAAAATTTAAAAACTTGATCTTGAATGGCTAAATGGTTGATGATTGGTCGGATAGTGATCCAGCTTTTGGAGTTGGTTTGGAGATGTGGTACGATGGAAAAATATTCCTGACAGACATGTTCTTTCAACTTGAGGTTAGTGGCACAGATTTGTGCCACGGTCACTGCATAGGTGGTTTAATGTCTGGGGTATTTTTAAGTAGAGACAAGCCACGCCTGTAGAGCTGCTTCTGAAACAGCTTCTGAACCAGCAAAGATGTGTACAGCTCGGGATTGGACCAAGTATATGTCCGAACATCCATTAGTGGAAGATTAGGTGCATTAATTGTGCTACTGGCCCACCACCAAGAGGGATTATTTCTCATAATTGGCAAAAAGTCCAAGGGACTGGTGGAAGAACATCTGATGATGTGGTTCATGAGACAACTACCACCATAGTCTCTTTTTTCCTTTCTTCTTCTTTTATAACTAGCCCTAAAATCTGCAGAGTGTTCAGTTCCTAGATTCTCTTCTTCCATTCCTGCATATTTTCTTTTGAACTTTATTTCTTTTCCTTGACATCCATAGCCCTTGTTTATAAACAAGAAAAATATGTTTGGAGTTATGAAATCTTTTCAGGTATTGCGTTCCAATTCTACTTTTAAGCCGCCGAGTTACGAATCAGTGAAATACGGCCCACGCTAATGTCTGCCTCAATTCCTAAAACAAGCATGTAACTAGAATTGTGTCACATTGGGAAGAGCCCACGCATTGTGACTCAACTGCGAAGAAGTCTCTGTCTACAAAAGGGCAACAGACAAGATCTTTTAATGAAACCAGGACCTTGTGAATTATTCAAGACGCCTAACCACCCCTTGGACCGGTTCCACGGAATGCCCCCGGAACTGATTTCTTGACTCGCCCGCTATCTCCTTCTCCAAAAACAGGTAGCAAGTATCCAACATTAATGTCAGCGATGACACAATGTGTCAAGACTGAGGGCGGAGAAATCGTAAAGATGACTTTAAGGAGAGCAGGAAAGGGTAGATTTCCGCCGTTTTTGTTGAGTTAACAGTAACCTTTGTGACAGTCGTTCCCAAAGCGTGGCCTTGAGTGAAGTCCGTGTGGGATGCGGAAGTGATGAGCATGAAAAGCCAAGTCAGTAAGTAAATGTATGACTGGCTTCCATCCTTGAAGATTTTCCAGGTTTTCTTTATTTTTGGTATTGATTCTTCTTGTTGTTCATCATTCATTTTGCTTCATACATCCATAGACTCTGTGTCCTGGTCTAGTGGATAAGTCACTGGACTGACAAGCATTAGATGGACCATGGTCCAAGCCCCAGGCAGTGGCACTAAATAAAGTTTGTTAAAACATTGATCTATTTTTGTCACTCTTGACCATTAGTTGCAGTTTAACGGACCGCCAAAAAGAAAAGGGAGCATGTGATATGCCAATGGCAGTGCTGTGATTTAATTCATAAAAGTACAACTACAAACAAACATGACTTTCTAATTCCTTGCTTCAATTTTTCCTCAGATTTATGTAAAAGGTCAACATCCTACAGAAAGCATTGGAAGCGTAAACGTTTAACAGTCATCAGGATTCCTGTGAATTAATTTTAGCCGACTTTACAGTAGATGCCCTTCAGATAATAAAAGAGTGTTCAACCGTGCCAGAAAAAATGATTAGGGTTAACTGGGTTCAATCAACGATTATGCAAAAATACTTTGATGTTCCCAACGTGATTCAGTCAGACGTTTTCGCCTTGAGTGTTAGATGATATCTCAAGATGAATAGCTTCCTGTAATTTGTGCGGAGTAGCAATGTGGTAAGAGGATATGGGGGATATTCTCAAAGTTGTTTTAATGTTGCCTCTGGTGTTTGAGGAAGTGCTGTTGCCCGTTGCGCCCAGCTGTTGCATTGGCTGAAATGGACATTGTTAAGTTTTTAATGGTGCTTGCTGGTCATGTCATTGTACTTTCATTTTCTGCATTTTCCCCTCTCTTTTCAGGTGTTTAATTATGATATTTAAAAAAATGTAATATAATCATCAACTTTTGGCATATCAATTTTTCTTTTTCATCTTATGCCCACAGAAACATCAGATGCTTTGTCATATTACAAACTACAAATAACATTTTTCCTTTCCCTTCCCCTTCCCCTCTCTTAATTTCATTTGATCTACAGATGGTGGTGTTATTAAGAGGACGTTCCTTGTTTGCAAGTCAGATATATTCACCTGTGCAAGGCCAACCCATCCGGTATGTATAATGTGCATTTCTTCTGAAGTATTCACGGTATATACCGGTACTAGAAAAATTATCAATAGACAGATACAGATGGGAAGAAGGCGGAACTCATACATATTGATCCCTGTAGTGCAACAGATACAGAGAGGGAGACACATGCAGACAGACAGACAGACAAAAATACATACCCTGAAACACCCACACACACTCAAAGAGAAATATAAACAATCAGAGACTAACTTGATCAGAGGTGGGAGGGGTAGGGGTAGACGGACAAATACACAAATTGTTACAGTTGTAGAGTGAGAGACAGACAGACAGACAAACAGACAGATAGCAAGAGACATAAAATTGTTGATTTAAAAGTTTGAAATCCAGACAAAGCTGGACCCAAGATACAGATTTGGAGGTTGTTAGAGGGGGGGGGGGGGGGGGTAGAGAAACAGACAAACAGAGACATGTATAAACATAAGCAGAGAGAGGGAGAGATATATATGTAGAGAGAAGTAAAAATGAATTCAAACTAATGTTCAATATTGTTTCAGGGAGAGAGGAAAGGATATTAGAAAATATAGGGAATTAGAGAGAGATACAGAGCCGGAGAGAATGGAACAAGAATAACGAACACAGACAGACACAGACAGGCATACATACATGTATAAACAGAATCAGAGAGAGAGAGAGAGAGAGAGAGAGAGAGAGAAGTAGAAATGAATTCAAACTAATGTTCAATACTGTTTCTGGGAGAGGAATGGAGTTCAATAAATAGAAAATATAAGGAAACAGAGAGAGAAAGACAGAGCCGGAGAGAATGGAACAAGAATAACTAAACCCAAGGCTCCCGGTGACACATGCACCAATGGAGTGTATATCCGGTCTCGTTCAATATGTCATCAGTGAGAAAGGCCTTTGGGATGGATTCTCTTAATCTTGATGATATTTACCTTTTTAAGCCGCCCTGGGGGGACATCTGATCCAAGACCTCTCGAGACATCACAATTTTTTATTTTACCCTGAACACCCTGCCCTCCCCAACCGTCTGGTGCCCCTCCCTACCTCCCACTCCATATTTTTGTTGTTGTTGTTGCTTGTCAAAGCACATTTCAAAATAAATAGGATTGTTAAATTCATGTATCCCTTGAAAATCTATTTCCCCCAAACTTTAGTCTATAAATATGAAAGTGTTGAAGGAAGGGTGTATTTAACCAGTATGAGTCTCTTACATTAGAATTATCAGCCTCATCGTTCCCCCTCCCTTCACTTTCTCTTCTGTTTATCCCCCGTCTCATTTAAAAGTTTATCATTAGCCTTCATACTTTCTCTCTCCCCTCACTCCCCTCTTTTCTCTTTCTCTTTCACCCTCTTTATCAATCCTTTATTCTCTAGTGCATTCTTTCTCCCACTCTTATTATGTTCCCTCCTCCTCCTACTCCTCTTCCTCTTTGTCCTCTTCCTCCACCTCCTTTTCCTCCTCCTCCTCCTCCTTCTCCTCCTCCTCCTCCTCCTTCTCCTCCTCCTCTTTGTCCTCCTTCTCCTCCTCCTCTTTGTCCTCCTCCTCCTCCTCTTTGTCCTCTTCCTCCACCTCCTCCTCCTCCTCCTCCTCCTTCTCCTCCTCCTCCTTCTCCTCATTCTCCTCCTCCTCCTCCTCCTCTTCCTCCTTCTCCTCCTCTTTGTCCTCCTCCTCCTTCTCATCCTCCTCCTCTTTGTCCTCCTCCTCATTCTCCTCCTCCTCCTCCTCTTCCTCCTTCTCCTCCTCTTTGTCCTCCTCCTTCTCCTCCTCCTCTTTGTCCTCTTCCTCCACCTCCTCTTCCTCCACCTCCTCCTCCTCCTCCTCCTTCTCCTTCTCCTCCTCATCCTCCTTCTCCTCCTCCTCCTCCTCCTCCTCCTCCTTCTCCTTCTCCTCCTCATCCTCCTTCTCCTCCTCCTCTTTGTCCTCCTCCTTCTCCTTCTCCTCCTCCTCTTTGTCCTCCTCCTACTCCTTCCTCCTTCTCCTCCTCTTTTTCCTCCTCCTCCTTCTCCTCCTCCTTCTCCTCCTCCTCCTCTTTGTCCTCCTCCTTCTCCTCCTCCTCCTCTTCATTCTCCTCCTTCTCCTCCTCCTCCTCTTCATTCTCCTCCTTCTCCTCCTCCTCTTTGTTCTCCTTCTCCTCCTCCTTCTCTTCTTCTCTCTCTCTCTCTCTTTCTTTCTCCCTCTTTATAAATCCTTTATTATCTACTGGTAATTGATTCTTCTCCACTCATGTCTTGTTTTGATCCCTACTGTTCTTCTTCTTCCTCCTCTTCCCTCCTCCTCCTCCTCCTCCTCTTTCTCATCCTCTCTCATCCCATCCCATCCCACTCCATCTTCATCTTTCACATTCCTTTTCATTCTCTCTACCTTTTTTCCCCCAATCCCTTGGCATGCTTCTAAAAGTCCAACTTTGGCGGTTTTGTTGAGAAGTCTACTTAGTCATGGCCGGAACATGTTTGTTAAATTTAGTCGAGTGATTCACTTGAAGACTGAGCTAGAGCACTTGACTTTGATTCAAACTCCCTTAGGAATTCTTCTTTGTCAGGATGTTAAAGGACAAATATTTTATTAAACGACTGTCTTACATATTTATAGCAGTATTAAAAACATCCATGTATATTGTCCTACTTTTGTCTTATTGAATTGTAAGTGCAAAATGCATATATAACCAGGCCTTGCCTCTGTGGATTTTTGTTTTAAAAGCAAAGTAAGATCATATTAAACAGTTTAAGTAATGGATGTTTTTTTATGTATATATCCAAGTAGTGGAGATGGTGCACATTTCACACAGCAGTTTCAGTTCAATTTTGATCACCGTATTTGTAATGAATAATGTTGCGCATGTTATAAATTCTGGTACGATGATAATAAGTTGTTGTTTTTCCTGTTGTTAATCAGATTATTTGTACTTATTTTCTATTTTTATTTCAGACCAGAATAGCTCTCTTGACTGTTGGAATCATAGTCAATTTGGCTTTGTAAGTTTAAATGTTTTCATAGTTTGATGGTTGCTGTAATCCAGAATTGACTATTGCCGACTTAATTCAGATAAATATCGCCCCATTGAATCCCTTTTGATTGGGAAAAGGCCATTTGTTCTGTTTATTGTCTAGGATCACAAAAATAAATTTCCACTCATATAGGGTACTAATACAGTTTTCATACCGAAGAGAGCAATGAATGCTGTTAATGATGCAAATGATGGTGACCGATGATGATAATAATTAATATTAATTAGGTGCTGGTAGTGGTGATAAGGAGGAGAAGGAGCAAGAGGAAGATGGTCATGATGATGAAGATGAGGGTGATCTTGATGTTGGTAATGATAATGATAGGGATGATGACAAACATAGTGAAGACTATATGGTGATTGTGATTCCCTTACAGAAAAATTGGTAAGCGAGTTGCTAGCTTGTGATAAGCGAGCACAGCAGCTAGCGGCTAGCCAGCGACTAGCTTGCAACTAGCAAAATATGTAAATTAGGGAAAGATTTCATCCAATTAAAAATCAAGAACTTGTGACCGCAAGCTAGTAAGCGTGTAGGCTAGCAACCCAGCACCCCCTGCAAGCATGCAGGCTAGCAAACCTGCAGCCCTGCAAGGGTGCTGGCAAGCATTCCTGCTAGGTTGCAAGCAGCCCTGCAAGGGTGCAGGCCAGCATTCCTGCTAGGTTGCAAGCAGCCCTGCAAGCCTGTAAGGGTGCAGGCCAGCATTCCTGCTAGGTTGCAAGCAGCCCTGCAAGCCTGTAAGGGTGCAGGCCAGCATCCCTGCTAGGTTGCAAGCAGCCCTGCAAGCCTGTAAGGGTGCAGGCCAGCATCCCTGCTAGGTTGCAAGCAGCCCTGCAAGCCTGTAAGGGTACAGGCCAGCATCCCTGCTAGGTTGCAAGCAGCCCTGCAAGGGTGCAGGCCAGCATCCCTGCTAGGTTGCAAGCAGCCCTGCAAGCCTGTAAGGGTGCAGGCCAGCATTCCTGCTAGGTTGCAAGCAGCCCTGCAAGCATGTAAGGGTGCAGGCCAGCATTCCTGCTAGGTTGCAAGCAGCCCTGCAAGGGTGCAGACCAGCATTCCCGCTAGGTTGCAAGCAGCCCTGCAAGCCTGTAAGGGTGCAGGCCAGCATTCCCGCTAGGTTGCAAGCAGCCCTGCAAGGGTGCAGGCCAGCATTCCTGCTAGGTTGCAAGCAGCCCTGCAAGGGTGCAGGCCAGCAGTCGGGTGTAGAAAAGAAAGATAATTAAGGGATCAATAGTATATAATGTCCATGCATAAATCAAATTTGCTTCGATAAATACCAATAAATACAATGTGACCAGTTATATTCAAAATAACGTGTAAAGTTATATTTTTCTTTTTCATCTTACAGTTACTCAACATGAAAAGGCAGTTTATCAGAACTAATGAACATGTTACATGTACAGGCAAACACGCTTTTCATTTTAAAAAAATGTTCTCGTCACATCCTTGTGTCGATGCATTGCAAAGGATTACATATGTTGCTGAAAATATCACTGTATTTAGGCTAGTATATGTACATGTTTATAAATATTATCTTGCATATATTTATTGCTTGCCAAAATTTACTACATCACAATGTTGTGAATGTGTGTAGCACAGATTTTAGTCAGGAAAAACTTTTCTGACAAAGACAAAACTATGTCTGCCTGAATCATAATGGCAGATGCAGTAAATTTTAAAAATTATATGTAGTACATGACATGGTTTGAAAAATGGTGTATTTCAACAATAAGTCCTCAACAAATTTTGATTTTGTGCTTATTTTTTTCAAGTCGAGTTGCTCTTTCCAAAAATGCAAATGTCAGTAATATAGCCACTTTGCTCAGCCTTTTTTGGTTACCTCATATAATATGGCACAGATTTTTTTAGCACACACTAAAAATCACACACTTGAATGGAGCAGACAACTAAAGCTTCTGAATTGTAGTATAATATTACTGTAATAATGTACATGTATATGATAATTTAACATCTAGAGGTTAAACTAACTTCTGCTTCCGATGACAAAGAAAAAAACTATTTTTACACTAAACCCGTATGAAACAAATCTATTCCTTCATCAAAAGTACTGAGCAAATGAGCGAGGAGCTCGCAATTGCAGATGCCGATGTGCCAGGCTTATGGTTGTTGAGATGGTAGTAAGAAAAGTGGTATTTGGCAGTTTTAACCTTTTATTTATTTACAACATGCTATAATTTTTGAAAATTGGAGTGGACTAGGCCTTTAATTTCTCTGCTTCTTTCAAAACCAACTTGTTATCCGGGCAGATCAAATGTTATAATCAACAACGATTGTAAATATCTTTGATTTGAAGCAATAACAAAACTTTAAAAAAAAACTTTAAAAAAAAATTGTTATCCAGGTTCTTTATCGATTTTTTAGAAAAAAATGTTTAATGAATTTAAAAAAATGTATTTTGTTTGTTTAAAGGTACTTACTATGTATATCCCATTTACAGGCCAAAAAATGAAAAGATTAAATTCCAAGGGCATTTGAAAGACAATACTAATTTAGAACTTCCCTTAAAACGAGTGGGCTTGAAAATGGCTTTTAGGGGGTTATTTTATTTATTTTTATTTTTTAGAGCCCTACGTGCGGACGCGCACTTTGAATTAATTTTTGTATTAAAATCCTTTGGGGAAAGGCACGCCGCCCCGGTTGATGTCCTAAACTTCATCAGGATGCATTCTGAAAAAGGAAAGAAAAATAAAGACAAAATTGTTAACTTGCATTAACTTTAATACATGTACAGTGGAAACTCAATATAAAGAGATCTGATATAACAATATTCCTGATATAACAAAGCACTCCTTGTCCCAGCTCTTAACATTCTATTGTGTTTTAAACCTGATATAATTAGATTCCTGCTATAACAAGGTAATTTGGATAGTCTCAAAGACTACAATGTAAACCACATCATCAAGGAATCTGGTTTAAAGGGCAGGTTTAGACTGGGTTTAAACCACACTTAGACTGAGGTTTAAGTTAAACCGACGTTCAGAATTTGGGCCTTGGTCTTTAATACCCAAATCTATAAGTTCCAGTATATGGTAACACACACACAGACAAATAATTTTGCTTTAAAATTCATTGTCTTGTGGAAAAATTTGATGACAGTTACGAGTACCCACAAGAATATTACTTGTCCCAGGGATTTTGTTACGATGAGAAAATACTCTGAAACACGTACCTAAAGTTTTAAAATGCCAATCACACAAAAAATTGATTTAAAGGGCACGTGTGTCATGTTGGACATTAACCAATAAAACAATGCTTGTTACCCTTTATCTCCACCAAGAGCTCCGGATCCAGTGGCACAGTTTCCTCCTCCGAACTCTTGTTCGGCGCCACCCTCAGCCCGCAGGCTTTCCCTTTGGCCAAGGTCTCCTGGCCGAAGACGACCTCCAGGAGACTCACTAGGAGAGTCTCCTTCGTCTGGCCTTTGCGAAAGGCCTGCCGCTTCAACCCATCCCTTAGGATGGGTTTCCCCCCAGGGTAAAGGGGCACCAAGGTCTGATGTGGAAAAAGATAAAGAGAATGAAGTTCTATTGTCAACTGGCACATGCAAAACCAACCAACACATTTTACCCTAAACCCACTGGCGCTTATTAAGCCTACATGTACATGGTTTCATGACTTTTGCGTTGGAATCTCGGGCACATTTTCAGACTTAATATAAGGCACACAGGGAAGTGGTTCCCAAATTAGGCAACATTTTGTATATGCATGCTGGTCTGAAAATCTTAAATTTGCATTACAATTTAAATTAATCTTGATACTGCATGTAAATTCTTTTTCAAGCACCATTATTGCTGAGGATGTTACAATGGGTATCTATGCAAAAAAATCACAGAGCTTTACGGCGTGATTCATAGGCAAGAATATAATTCCTTGCATAAATTGAAAACTATTTCGTAAAATACATGTATGACTTTCCAATGTTGTAGCTTACATTACCCTCTATCTTTGTGTGAATTTTTGTGCTGAGACCCGAGGGAGGGGCCTAAAAAATCCCCCCCCCCCATGCTTTGAGATATACCCTAATAGGATTAGGATTAAAACATATTCAGATGAGCATTAAAACAAAAGATTCTTTCATAGCAATGTATAATTCATTCCTGCATTGAAGGTCTCAACAAAGTTGATGTATTACTGTATTAGCTATTTTGATAAATCTTTTCAACGTTCAGACAACTTCAAGACCCTTGGGCCACTGACACATTTTTTGTTATGCCTGCTTCACTCTCTTTTATGCACGTTAAAAATATCCTAAGGCACGTTTCATTTCACTTGATTTTCCCCAATTTCCAGAACCTAATTTTTTCTGCAACACACATTTCCCTCAAAACCCAAACTTCAGATATCCCAAGTATAGCAGTCCAAGTTTTAAGAAAGGATCCTACCTCATCAGGGTACTCCAGGTGTGCATGAGAGCTCTGGGGAGAAAAACAAAATAAAAACAAGTGAAGTTCATAATAGTGTATTTCCTGCCTACTGTACATTTCATTGACAATATCAAAGCAAAAAATTCAAAGACCTTTGAACAAAAGAAACATGATACAGCGGAAACTAGGGCTGAGTCAAAACGTTTAGATGATGTTTAAGTGTAGAAGCTCAACTAAACAAAATTATTATCCCAAATGAATGAAAGTTTTCTGCATGACACAGAATATTAACAACAAAACCAAGGCCTACTGCCAAAAGAAAAAAAAAAATCTTAATGAGCCATTGCTACCACAAACATGTTTAATACAGTAGTATAGAGTATACTTACAGGTGATGATCCCGATGCGGCAAAAAAAAGTTGCTTTGGCTTGGAACTTGATCCCTGAAAAACAGTTTTTTTTTAAGGGAAGACAAATCAATACATATCTAAATAAATATAGCACCATGGATTTTGAAATAAATTAAAGTAACACATGCAGCCTTTTCACACACAGCTAAAATTCATCGTATCTAGAGATGATTAGAATCACTCAACAGTTTTAAACATGTTTATAGACAAAATTTCCCAGTGTGAACATCGTTTATACGATGTTGGGATAGATACAAAGTCGCGATCCATACGCCCCTAAAAGCAGGCTGCAGATACGAAGTTCGTATCTAGAGAGCTTGACATTTTGTGTGTGAAAGGAAATTTGTGTTTAAACGTGTTTAGACTGGATGGAGCGTGCGCTTTGATTGATATGACATGACCTTCAATGCGCAATGGCACTACTGCGCATTTTACGAGCAGTAGTTAATCACGAAACTATGAACGATCGCAACGAAATTTCTGTGTGTGAAAGGCTCGTGATTAGTTTAAACACGTTTCAAACACGTTTATACTAATCATGTTTATAGAATTTTAGCTGTGTGTGAAAAGGCTGATGGTCTCTTGCATAAAGCTAATCAGGAGTTTTGGTGATCAAAAATATTTTCATTAAAATTATAATTATCATTATAATTAGGGTTATGTTAATATATTGTAATTGAAAACATTTGATAAAAATAAAAAAGTTCAATGTCACATTTAATTAATGGCAGAATCTTAGTTTAGAAAGTGATGCAATGCAGTTCCAACAAAAGACAAATATGTGATTACATGTACAGCTGTATATAAAAAATGCTCTTTTTAATTTCTGGCAAGATTTTTTTCTTAATAATGGTAATCTGTGATAATCTTCCATGTATTAATATAACAGAAAATCAATATCTTTGAAGTCAATTTTCTTCCCACCCCCCCCCCCCCCGACCAGAACTTTATTGTAACTGTAATACAATTTTCGGGGGGGGGGGGGGGGGGGAGGGGGGGTTAATATTAATCCTGATCAATAGATCAATAGCATACAGCAATAATGTCTGATGAAAACTAGATTTTAAGCAACAGAAAACAGGTTATGACAAACCCAAGACCACTTTAATTAAAGGTATGCCTACACATGTACTTGCTAACTGTGTTGAATTGTGCAAAACTACAACAACGTTGGGTCACTTCTATATAGTTAACTTGGAGAAAATTTCCAAAATTGATAGTTGACTAGTAATGAATGAAATTGAAAAAGGAGTTCTGGTTTTGAATATATCTCAATATTCATTTAATTTTTCACATTCCACCCTCTGAATGCAAGACGATAGCAGCATTTATCTTACTTACTGATACTGAGGCTTTTGGAGTTTGGACATTCAGAAACTGGGCGGTCAGAGTTGGGGGCGGAGGTGCGGTCAGCGTTGGGGCCAAAGGGGCGATCAGCATTGGGATCGGAGGGGTAGACGTGGTCGGAGCCAGAGGGGTGGTCAGGGTTGGGGCCGTAGAGGCGGTCAGCGTTGCTGTAGGTGGGTATATAGGGAGATGTTGAAGTGGCCTCTTCTCAACTCCTTTTTGTTCCTCATGTACCTTAAAAAAATGTTTTAAAAAATCCTGTCAAACTTGCTTAAGTCGAATCTACTGGAACCAATTAAAAAAAACAAATTTGACTTACATGACACAAAAAAAGAAGATACTATTAAAGAGAGGGGTCTCGTGAATACCTTTGGCTTATGCAACATTTCTACTTATGCAAGGATGACTGAATTGTTGACTAGTATTTTATTCATATGATCATGATTTTTTTCAAAATATATTTCAGTACTCCAGATATTTAAATGTGCAAAAACTTGGGTGGGAAGATCATTTACCCATGCGTGTCCTCAATTATGGAGCTCCCTTAAAAATTATGTAAAGCATTTCTGTTTGCTTCTTAATTAATTCTACATGTGCCTTGTTTACTCCACACAGTGGATTTGCCACAATGTACATACAAATTGTATTATTTAATATTACTATTATCATTATTATAATATGTTGGGCCCATAAATTTAGTCTGTGACATTCCAGGATTCTAATTCTATTATTCTCACTGAATTTGGATGTGTTAAATCAACAAAAAAAAAATCATTCTTTTCATTAAATTAAGACAAATGGACACAAATACCGTAACTTAATATATATATTACAATGGAATAGAAAACACAAACCTTACCTGATTGGACACAAATGAAGTTATCTCCTTCAGGAGCTTTATCTTCTTAGGTGTAATATCTGTGATAAAATCGGGGAAAAAAAAGAAGATAATTGATTGCCTGGACAAGGTTTAGATACTGTACATGTTAAAAATGAACTACCGGGGGTACTGTTTTTTCATTATTCACTGGCATAATGAGCCAAATATGTTTGAAGGTCCAGCTGCTGACAAGCAAAAAACTTGATGCAAGTGAAAACATTGAAGAAATACAAACAATGATTTGAAGAAAGAAAAAGAAAACAATCAGTACGCCAGTGTCAGTGTTCTTTTTTTTTTAATGTTTAAAAATAGAGACAATTGCAGTTTACCTTTGTAAGATACAGTGTAGGCAATGGAAAGAGTAATGTACATGTACGTTACTTACCCATTGTGAATGACTGGTTTGACTGGTTTGACTGGTTTCCTGTGTTTGCTTTCAGCCGCTTGTTTTCTACTTCGAGTTCTGCTACTCGCCTCTTGAGAGTAGCATTCTCCCTTTTTAGAATGGAATGCTCATCCTCTTTCTGTGAAACAAAAACAATTACAGTTAACGTTGCATAACTTGTTCTTTAATAGGAAATTTAAATAACACATGTTTTGCACAGTTTGATTTTTTTTTTTAATAATTGATTTTACTTGGGGAAATTTCGCCTCATGTGACTTCTAGATATGCAAGGTTAACTGTATATATTATCTCATCAGGATTAGTGTGAAATTTAAGATACATAACTGGACTAGTATTTATGAAACAGGTTTTAAAATATAAATAAATGAAAACTACATGAAAACAATCAAATGAATGAAATGCTTATTGATATCAATTAGACTCAAGGACAGTTGTTTAGAGAGAAAGTTTGGATAATTTTCAGCAATTATCCATCAAAACCAAGAAATTTTAGGAGGCTTCTTCCCTTTTGCCAATAAAAAAAGACCAGAATCCTTTGCAGTCAGATTGCAGAAATATAGAGATTATTATTTGGTTGAATCAGACATTGGTATGATTTTATTTGAGTGACCATTGTGCCAAGGAAATTGAAGTTCAGCATTTTAAGTACAGTTCACGAACCTGTGCTGACAGCATCTGTCTGCACAGTTCCTTCTGGACCTGTGCAGCCGCCTCAACGGCTTGGACCTTCTGAGTCTTGGTGGCTTTGTTGGTGGCTTTGGTGGTGGCTGTGGTGGTGGCTGTGGTGGTGGCTGTGGTGGTGGCTTTGGTGGTGGCTTTGGTGGTGGCTTTGGTGGTGGCTGTGGTGGTGGCTGTGGTGGTGGTGGCTTTGGTGGTGGCAAATTCCACACTACCATCCTCATGAATTGATACCATCTTCATTTCCGTGATCAATTCTTCTTTGTTTTCTACACAAAAACACAAAAAGAAAATCATATTGTAACCGGCTGTACTTACTGAAGCGCTTAGAGACTTCGGTGGCAAGCGCTTTATAAGTAACGTTTTTATTATTATTTATTATTATTAATATTAAGTGACTTGACTTCACTCGGCCCTAACACAATATAATCCAAGTTGCTGCGACCGTGCATGCACCCTGACCTGAAACCTTGATCATAATTTGCCCATTTGAAGCGTAGGTGCTTTTTTATTTGTCCCTTTCCGCACAGTTGCTACAGCCTTTTATGCGGAAAGTTCTGGATGTCCAATAAAGAGAAAATCCTTAGTCCTGTTTAAACCCTGAACATAACCTAAACTAATATAGCTGGAGGTGCAAACATACATGTACCGGTACATTTTGGAACAATATTTTCAAAGAATATGGTTGCTTCCTTCCACTGTTAGAGGGGATTCTAGATAAATACCCAAACCAATTTACTCTGGGAAAAATGTGCATCCAATAGATCTAGTAATATTAGTATAACATTACAGCAACTGACACTTGACAGAGTATTCATTTTACAAAGAAGGGAACTCCTTGGAGCAATCATTAGGCCATGTAAGAAAATATACATGTTTAGCGTCCCCGCCCGCTTCCTTTTTGGGGGCCGCCTCCTAGACCTCTATTATTTTTTTTTTGAAATTTTTTGAAATTTTTTGAAATTTTGTTTTTAAAGAAAAAACATGAAAAACACTGCTAGTCTAAAATGGATCTAGATCTATTTCTGATTTAAAAGAAAAAAGAAAAAAGAAATCTTGAAAAATAGCCCGACTGTCAGGGAAATTGTACCGAGCAGCCATTTTAAGTCTTTAAGAGAAAGAAAGGACCTCTTCCTAACTTTGTTAGACTCTATCCTAATATTAAAAAAAGCTGAACGCTAAACACGTTGTTTTTTTTTTTTTTGCCTAAAAGTCAGATGCAGGAATATTGCCTGCGTCAAAAGACTAAAATAAAAATGATAAAATTCAATGTAGATTTTCTAGATCTAAAACACACACAAAATTGCTAGAAAATGAATGTAGTACTTACCACTTATCTTCAGGATCTTTCCATGATATGGTTTTCCTCCTTGAAATTTTATGTCCGAGGCTGAGCCCACGCTCCTTGCCTCTTCCGGCACATTTTTGAGGTTTTCGATCGAAACTTTTCTCTCATCGACCCAATAAACAATGCAAAACTTCTTCATTATCTATATAAACTGCAAACTAAAAGTACAGATAAAGCCTGAAAATATCTACCGACGAAATCGAAACAGAAACAGAAACAATCTCGTAAAGAAGAAGAAGAAACGACGTATAGCTAGGAGTAGTACCGCGTGTATTGTCATGCAGATGAAAAAGTTTTCCTTCACAATACATGCGTTGCACTTTCTTTCGATCCGATCGATTCCTTTCAAATTTCGGCCGAGACAGGAAGTAATTTCCATATCCGCACGTAGGGCCGGGGAATATTTCAGCGATATCAAGCGATCGAAATATGGGTTAAGAAGTAATTATTTCGAATTTGGAAACCATATAAATTATTATTTAAGGAGTAGTGTGTCATTGAAATCTATTTTGAATACAAATTTGTAGCGAACGGTGTATCGTTAGAGCTTGCCACTCTCGAATTAACCCATGAGCGAATGGAATAGTCCATCCAGTCTTCGTAATGTGGTCATCTCCTCGACCATGCCTACCTACCTGCCGCCGCTCGAGCCGTGGACCCGTTAGTCTTGAATACATCCGCAGTTTTTTTTCTCCCACGAAATAAAAATCATAACCACGCAAATACATTTGGATCTCCTATCAATGCGAACGAAACTCGCAAAATAAAATACAGCAATAACTTAAATGTTAGCTTTTTCATTAGGACGTGATAAGTAAAAAGTTCTGCATGGAAATAAAATCTTGAATGACTGTCTAGAACTGGTGACAACGTCGTCCAGCAGTGACTGAACTCAGAATTTCGGACAAATCTTTTATAAGTCTTATCTTTAATTAACTTATAGACTAAGATATTAAATCTAAATCATTGTTGAATCTGATTTTGTTATTTTTTGAAAATATTCTATTTAGATAATATTAGATGTAAACGCCACCACGCCTTCGCCTGATAAGGGTTTTTATTTCGTGGGGACGGAACCGCGGATGCATTGTAGACTATCGCTGATTTTGGTGGTAGCATGTTCTTAGTACATGTGTACGCAATTATTTTATTTTGTTATTATTTACGGTCCGAGGCAAGATTAGGACTGATTCATTATCAATTTCGGGTTTGTGTTTTCTATGAAAGGTTCAAATTTGTAAATAAGTAAATTAGTTTCTAAGCTTCTTTATTAAAGTGGAAACAAATAA
Organism: Strongylocentrotus droebachiensis; assembly: GCA_035222895.1. Classification (NCBI taxonomy): domain Eukaryota; kingdom Metazoa; phylum Echinodermata; class Echinoidea; order Camarodonta; family Strongylocentrotidae; genus Strongylocentrotus; species Strongylocentrotus droebachiensis. Next base: position 177,452 of record JAVYIG010001612.1, on the reverse strand, counting down.
CAAAATAATGGGACTGACGTCATGGATAAAGGAATCACAGCTCGTGTGTAAGGCTAGCTCTCTACGCACGCACGTCATGTCGCTAGCGCTTCAATTCACGCTCTGTACAAATTCATGCACTGCATGCATGCCACCGCTACCGGAATTTTGAATCATCTATTTTCTTTGACTGGACTTGAGATTTACATACAGGTACATTGGTTACCTCATCAAGATTTGGACCCTGATTCAAAGTATATTTTGTAAAATATACAAGCGATTACCGGCAATAATTAGATGTACGAAAGTCAAACTTGTTCATTCTCAGACTCAGCTCAGCTCAGAAAGACGAAACTGAATCGTTCGCGTACGTAAAAACGTAGTAGTCCCGTAGACTCATCTTCGTGTCCGTTTGTTGCAACACTTGAACATTCTCTAACTGAGTCTAGACTAGGTCCAAGTCACCCTAACCCTTGCTAACGTTAGCTCTCTTGATCTCGATCTCAAGCTCGATCTATCCTACACCTTTCTGATCATCAAACATGAATTTTGACAATAAAACTAGTACACCTAAAGCTAAGCAGACAATTTCACTGAGAAGGGGAAGAAGAGGACCTTATAATTATTCTTCACGAAAAGGAAATGTGTCCAACGTGAGTGTGACGTCTGAAAAGGAGCTGGATCAAGTTCAACTTCCAGAACAAATGAAGAACTTGCTGGAACCCAGCCAAAATCAAAGCTTGGAAGGAGACAAAAGAAAGACATGTGGTAAGTTCCGAATTCAGATTATCTCATGAACATAGACCCCTACTTTAATTTACTTACTTATGATTAGCCTAGATCTAGTAGTACAGTTACAATTTACATGATGAATCTGATGAATTGGTACATACCTGACTAGACCGAATTTTCTGTCTCTTTCGTTCGTTAGCCTCTTAATTGGGGTAGGGTCGGCCGGCTCTCTCTTTAGAGACGGAAACCGTTGATACACATTCCCTTGATAACGCCACGGCCATTTCAGGTCGTATTGTTATGTTATGCCCCCCAAATCCCCCAAAATGTCATTTTACCTCATGCATGTTATATTGTAAATTAGGCCTAGGCTATAATATATCAGTTCCACTTACCTACTTGAATGAAATAATCAGTTTAATGGTCCCTTTTTAGGAAATTATGGGTCAAAATCGAAATCCATGTTGAAAAAAGATTTACCTTAATTTAATTACACAGATTCTTCAGAGGCAGTCGGCGGTAACTGGTGGGATGTTCCTGAAAGCTTCACTCAATCTTCTAGTTCCAAAGTTGGTAAGTTCACTGAAAGTATGGTTATTTTATTCAGCGACTGGAGCTCCGCGTTAAGCTAGATCACCGGGACATGCCATTGAAACTTTTATTCCAACTAGTATTAATAGTAGTAATGTATTGTCTTCAATGATCAAGACCTACTGCTTTTAAAATATGCAATAGATCACACTCCTAAATGTCCTATTGAAACGCCAAATTGTAGTTATGATACATGTACAACAAGTATTGTCTTGATTTTTAGGTGTTTGTGGGTGGTGGATCATGTAGTATGAACCATGGTGGGGGGGGGGGTCATGATATCTACATTCTCCGCTACACTACTCCCTCCCCCCCCCCCCCCCCCCGAAAAATGAAAAAATCTGAAAATTAAGCTCTCCAAGAAAAAAATTATTGCTAACTTGCTATGGTGTCCTCAAAACCATTACACCATTCTCAATACAGTCAACCTTTCATGCATCACACTTCATCAAACGACCCCTCTCTTTATTGCCAAAGCTATTTCATAAGTCCTGGCCGACTGTGTTTTTTTCTTGAAATTCTCTCTTGGACCATTATGGATCATTCTACCTAATCTCCATTTGCAATACCCATACCAATCATGTGAAGTGCAATATGATGTGTATATAACACATAATTAGAAACTGTAGCTGTAACCTTTCAAGTTTGGCCTAATCACTTTGTCTTGTTTTGTATGATTTTCTTTGTGGATAGACGAGGGTTTTGATGATCCCGAACTATCAGTCACTGAGACCCAGTCAAGGAGTGCACATAAGAAAGGAGGTAAAGTTTCACACACACATCGCCAATACTTTTCAGCTCTTTAATTTAAAGCTAACTTAATATACAATGCAGGTGTTGTGTTATATGATTTAATAGTTGATGACATAGAATATATAACCACTTAATTGAGATTTTTTTTTCCCGCTATTTTATGCTTCAGAAATCAAATTACAGCCAATGTGCAAACATTTTTAAGTCGAAGCTATTTCATCAGTCTCAGCAAATTTAAGGCAAGTTTGACTGTGTAACAATGTTGTGTTAAGTCTTTAGAAAGTAATGATACAGTCACACTGACCATGTTTCATCTAAATTTTAAACATATCAATTGTTTTGCAGGAGCTGCAGAGGCAGTGGATACTGAGTGGTGGGATGCCCCTCCAACTCTCGTAGAGAGTAAGTACGAAATATGCTGAGTGATGCTTGTTTGGTACCCTTCAAGAATTTTATGTCTGTCACCCCACCCTCTTTTTAATCTACATGATCATTCTCTTCCATTTGAAGCGAATAACTTCACGGCAATTAATCTTGGAAGATTAGCTCATATTATAATGTTTAATGCATTCAGTTATGTGCAGTGCATAGTCATTTCAAGTATGTGTCAGGGATTGAAATTTGTTAATGTAATGCAGAGTGGCAAATCCGGGAGACTCCCGGAAAATTAGTCGATCCCCCGACACGTACCCAAAATCCACAATGATTCCACAAATCAAAAATCAGCTCTGGTCCTGTAAAGTATTAAATCTTCTCATTGAAAATCAGGTATCCTCTTTTTTATAGTCCTGTAAGTTATTAAGTGCACTGGCGTGTGGTAAAATCAATGTTTCCCTAACAATGATTTTGATAATCTTTGCTGTAATATTGATTTCAACTTAATATGCATGTGTATTGAACAAATAAGTCACAAAGTGATTAACTGGTATAATTTTCTCAAGGCTCAACAAACTTGCAAAAATTTGGCTGGGGCAAGTGCAATCACTGCAGATAAAGTCAGTTTCAAAAAAGCAAAATGTTGAGATGAGTATCTATTAAAAGGAATAAAGGCATGATGAGGATTAAAGAACAATCATCTGACATAACTTCATTGAAACATTCAATTACAATTATTTTTGACTTTATAAAGAAATTTATATTTCTCCTGTTTTCTCCTTTCAGATGTGAGAGATGCTGATCCACCAGGTGAATGGATGGCCAATGCTGTCACTGCTATGTCCACGGACAACAATGAAGAGGAAAAGGAAGAGGATGGGGATGACATACATTTTGATGTTCTTGGTGATGACTGGTTCGATGCTGAGGAGAGCTTTGAGGACATTCCTGCATCATCAGATGATTCACCATTTGATAGCAAACCATTGTATGAAGGAGCCCCATTGACCCTTGCAGAGAGCATGCTTCTTATTTTAACCTTAGGGTTGAGGCATAGCTTAACAGGGTCATGTCTTGTTGACATTTTAACTCTTGTGTGCCTGCATTGCAAACACCCAAACCTGTGCAAGACTACCCTTCATTTGTTTAAGAAATATTTCTCTAACTTAAAGATGCCCCTTGTATTTCACCAGTTTTGTTCAGTTTGTGGTTTCCTTTTAAATAAACAACAAAACAGCTGTCCATGTTGTCACAAACAAATTACAAGTAAGAAAGACAAGACATATTTCATTGAAATCCCCATTTTGGCACAGATACAAGCTTTGTTTCAACAAAAAGACTTTAGTGGTGATCTGCAACACAGATTTCATAGAAAAAATGATGGTACGATTAGAGATATATATGATGGTCTCTTGTACAAGAAGTTTTCACAACCTGGTGGACTTCTACAAAACCCCAATAATATTTCATTTATGTGGAATACTGATGGCGTTCCAATTTTTAAGTCCTCAAAATTTCAAATTTGGCCCCTTTATTTTTTAATCAACGAATTGCCCCCAACTAAAAGATTTCTGAAAGAAAAAATGGTGATAGCAGGTTTGTGGTATGGTGAAGGTAAGCCACACATGAATACTTTTTTGAAACCTTTTCATACATCATTGCAAGACTTATCATCTGGAGTTAATATCTGTAATTACCTGGGAATGGAACAAAAGGTTAAGGGCATTTTATTGTGTGGGACATGTGATATGCCTGCAAAATGCTCGGTCCTCAATATGACCCAATTTAATGGGTTATATGGATGCCCCAAATGCACCCAACCAGGGGAAGTCATAAGTGTTGGAAGAGGGCATGCAAGAGTGTTCCCTTGTGATTTGACCACATTAGATGACAGCAAAAGAACACATGACCAAACAAAAATGTGCGCAGAGCAGGCTTTTCAGATGGGAAAACCAATACTCGGAATAAAAGGTCCATCCTGGTTTTTGTACCATATGCCTGATTTGATAAATGGTACAGCTATTGACTGGATGCACCAGGTTCTTCTTGGAATAGTTAGAAGGCTTTTAAAACTTTGGTTTGATAGCAGCCATTCCAGTCAACCTTATAGTATATCCCACTTACTTTCTGCTGCAGATGCCCGTTTGAAGAATCTGAAACCTCCAAATTTCATTGGTCGAGTACCAAGAAGTATTAGGGATCACAGAAAATACTGGAAGGCATCAGAGTGTCGGTCATGGCTCTTCTACTACTCCCTACCAGTATTATCTGGTTTACTCCTTGACATGTATTTTCAGCATTATTTGCTTTTGGTGGAGGCTGTGTATTTACTTAATGTAGATTCCATTTCCCACGAAACTATCGATCACTGTGAGCAAGTTTTACAACATTTTTGTATGATGCATGAAACCTTATATTCCAAAAGTGAGATGACATCAAATATTCACCAACTGCTTCATCTATGTGATGTTGTCAGAAATCTTGGTCCCCTTTGGGTTTATTCATGTTTTACCTTTGAATCGATTAATGGAGAATTATTGTCTTTGTTTCATGGTACACAAAATGTTGATATGCAAATTGCTAACAGTGTGGCAATTTTCTTGAAGTATCCATTGCTTGTGCAAGATTTGAAACTGGATTCTGAAGTTGGAAAGTTTTTCTCTAGAATGAGATTCTCCTCACACAAATACAAGAAAGGTAAGCATATGTTTCATGATTACTATATTCTTGGTGTCACTAAGAAATACACCCTAAAAAGAATGGAACAAACTGTAATACGGAGACTAGTCGGCCATGCAGTCTGCCGTGAGGTTCAATCTTTCTTAAGAGTAATGTGGGATAGCACGGTAATATGTTCAAAAGAATATACTTTGGCCTACCAGCGAAATTCATACACTGTTATGTTTTATCAGGATGAAACCTTATCATTTGGTCGTGTTCATAAATACATAGAATTAACCCCTTCAGCTCCTTGTTCATGTGATGGTATCTGTTCATGTTCAATATATATTGCCCTTATTGAGAAGTTCCAGGTTGTAGATTTTCACCTATCAAATGATGACATGACATCTGCTAAAGTAAGTCACCTTGTTCCTTGCAGAAAAGATGGCTTTGAATTAGTAGCAGTTGAAATAAAGGATATAATTGAATTATGTGTTTTCATGGAGATTGATGATTGTGATTATTTGTATGTCGCTAAACGCCCCAATCAAGTAGAGAGAGATTAGCATGATCATCAGTTGGCATCTGTATACAAAGGTGTTCGGACGCTTTAAGGCTAAGACTTATTTTGCCATACCTCTTTGTTTTATAAGCTATTTATAAGCTACATAAAAACGTGAGTATTATTATTATGTATTGTGTTCATTACACTCTGTATATAATTGTATTGTGACTTGTCAAACCCTGAGTAGTGGTTGATTGGGTAACTCAATTGAATGCATGGTCTTTGTGAAGTGCTTACATACAAATGATTCCATTCACCCATCATGAATAATTGTATTTCAAAAGGCAGAATGTGAAATTGCATAAAATGCCTATAAAATCTCTTAAATGTAACTTTATGTCAGCTGACATTTGCAGCAATAATTATTGTGAGAGCACTGAATAATCAAATCCATAGATACATTCTGTAAGATATAAAGTAAACTTGGTTCCTGGAAACCATCATTTTGTTTCTCTTTTGTACGAGTCTCGAGAAATGTGTGCGACTTGATCATGTACATGTAACAACTTTTCCCCTCTTTATTGTACATAACTTATTGAAGAGTACTACTTGAAATGCAGATGCTTAGTATGCTTTCTAAAAGACTGGTAAGCTTAATTGCAATTAACTTCTCAAATTGTAGAATTGGTTTGCGAGTTGCGACGTGCCAGCTTGCAGGCGTGCAGTAGGTTCCATGTAAACAGTCGACTTTAAAATAGCAGGCTTGCAAGATTTCAGTAAACTTTGCAAGCTTTCTGGCATGCAGTAGGTTTCATGACCAATCTTGCAAGCCTACAAGCTTGCAGCCGTTTTTAAAATAGCGTGTTAGCCTGCAAGCCTTGCAGGCTTGCAAGATTTCAGTAAACTTTGCAAGCTTTCTGGCATGCAGTAGGTTTCATGACCAATCTTGCAAGCCTACAAGCTTGCAGCCGTTTTTAAAATAGCGTGTTAGCCTGCAAGGCTTGCAGGCTTGCAAGATTTCCGTAAACTTTGCAAGCTTTCTGGCGTGCAGTAGGTTCCATGACCAATCTTGCAAGCCTGCAAGCTGCAAATGGACTTTAAAATAGCTTGCAGGCATGCAGCATTGGTCCTCGCATGCATGCAGCAGGATAGGGCAGAAATTTAAAGCGAGTTTATAGCGAGCAATAAGCGAGCGTGTACAGTGCGCTAGCTAGCGATTGCTTATTAGGATAGCCACTAGCTAGTCACTAGCTTTCACTAGCTAGTCGGTAACTGCCGGCATGCCTAAATTTCTGTAAGGGTTGTGACTGTGATGAATGTTTGTAAAGATCACATACTTTTCATTGAAGACACATTAATTTTGACATGGTTATTTTCTTTCCATATGTTTACAGGAGCATTTTAGGCCTCGTGACAACACCACCAGACTTTGCATCCTACCTCCTTGCCATTATGATAGTGAACATGCTGTTATACCTATCATTCTACTTCATTATGAAGGTGAGTAAGGCTTTAAAGAAAAGTTGATGTATTGCCCTTTGCGACCGACCCCAAAATCCAAATCTATGCCGACATGGACATGTACCAAATTCAACCTTCACCTTCCCTATCCGTACACTCCTTACTGCACGTTTTGTTTTGTTACCATTTTTTAGAGAAAAAAATTAATGATTAAAAAAATATATGTATTATAAAGCATTCAAAACTGAAAAATATCAGCCCAAAGAGGGAAAAAAAAGAAAATAAACTGACCGACCTAGGTGCTGGCACCTAAAGGGCAATACAACATATTATTTTTAAGGCGCAATCTTGGAAACTGTTATGGGGATGTTTAATTATTTTGTTCTCCATTTTTCTCCCTTTTTTCTCTCTCTTTCTCTTCATCTAAAATTCCTTCTCTGCCTCTGTATCTGTATTCTTCTTTGCCTGTATTTGCTTGTATCCTCCCTCTCTCTCTCTCATTGTTCTCTTTCTCTCTTCATGTCTCCCTCTCTTTCCTTTTTTTTCTTCACTCTCTTCTTTGGGATAAACTGCAGTGATCAAGTTAATGCAAGGCTTTCAATTATGACCTGTTTTTTTGCAGCTTATTTGTCGAGAGAAGATTCTCCTGGTGGTTATTTTGCTCATAACACTGACGCTCTTCCTTTGGGGAGCCGCTCTTTACTTCTTCATGATCAAGAACACTGGTTGGCAGGTAAGATCAGAGGTCCAACATTATCTCCAATCAGAATTTAATTCAATTCAATTCAATTCTCATTTATTTCATTCTTGGTTAAGAATTATATTTGATACAAAAGATGCAAAATAATTCATAAACAAATTTAGAAAATGAAATGTGGAACTACCTGAATAAAGCACTTAGGCAAGCGTAGATTCCAAAGCATTCATAGGATAATAATGTAAAGCAACGATAACAAAAGAGAAAAACAAAAAACACATTTATAAAAAAAAATTAAAAAATATATAACACAAATATAAACAAAAGATTAATAACTACCGGTATACATATTTCAGATAAAGAAACTGCTTCAATTTTGTTTGGAAAGAATTAACTGACTTGCTAGTCATGTTTTGTTTTTCCCCCTTACTGCAGGTCTCAGCAGCTCAATCCAGGGAACTGAACGCTGACTGTACAATAATGGGCTTTTATGATGGGCACGACACCTGGCATTTCCTCTCAGCGTTCGCTCTCTTTGTCTCCTTTGTTGTGAGTATGCAACCTTCTTAAACTATGCTTGAGATTTGATCTTCGTTCACTTTAGAGGGAGTTAAAAGGGAGTGTAGCTTAGCAAATACTGGTTAACGCCATCTACGACTTCTTTTGGACAACTGCACATAAACGAATGGTAGTAAGCAAATTAATCTCTACATCGTCAGCGCTTGCTAGCGAAACAGACCAAAGTTCTCCTCATGCTTTGGTTTCGCGTATGTTGCATGCACGTGATTGTATTATACCAAATTGGCCCAGGTCAGGCCAAGGGAAAGTTGGTTGTTGCTTCCAAATTTTGAAATTACAGAGTAGAGAGTACAATCTCTCATAAACACATTTCAACTCCAACTGAAAATCACACCTTACAAATTTTTGACTGTTTTGTGGTGCCTGGTCATATTTATATATATATATATATATATTTTTTTTTTCCCCTTCTCTTTTATTCTCTTTCACAGGGTGTACTTCTCCTTGATGATGATCTGGACCAGACCCCTCGAAACAAGATCCGGGTCTTTTAAGGCCAGCTTCCAGAGCCACGCCCAAAGATGGAGAGAAGTGATACAGCTCCGGTATGATAGAACCTTCTGAGACGGTTGATGAATAGGATCCGAGTCTTCTATCTTAAAGGTGTTCATGCATGGGTAGATAGTCGTTTGTGAAGTAGGCAACTTGACGATCACTACATAACACTGAGCCAATGGGTATTACGCTCCCGTGCAAATGTCTGTGTGCTGCCCTCTATAATCCCATGCTTGAGCAACTTTAAGCTTATCTTCCAAAGCCTCATCCACAGATAGATGAAGTGCTGCAGCCCCGATTTGGTTCAGATTATAATAAGAATTCTTTGCACATTCGTTTTGGAAACATTCATCCTCTGGGATATCTGTTAATGATACAAGAGACTTGTATTGCTCGATCTACATACCTCTGCCAACCATTGGTGTTCCAGCCCAAATTGGTTTACAGGTAAATGTTTTGCTCTTATAATTGGCTATATATAAAATTAACATCCCAGTTGATTGGTCAAGAGCCGATACAACCAGAATATCAATATACAAATATTCTGATTAAAAAAAAACATTCAAACCATTCCAACATTTGTTATGTACCGTACATTGACATTTTTTGCCTGTACACAGTGCATTCACCAAATCCATTTTATACTGTGTAGAGGTCTAATGCATAATACCCGGAAAATATAAACTTGCTTTAAATAGTACATGTACCTGTGCTGATTGAAAATGTTGAAGCTGTACACGTATGCTGAGGCCCGTTGTGGACATGTTCTCTGCATTTTATCTTCGTATGTCTTGCCAGCACATGTTAGCTGCGATGAACATTTTGTTACAGATGTCTTTTGTTTTACAATGTGCTATTGATGTGAAAGTATCTGATTTTTCTTTTGTTCCGTCTTTTTAAATGAAAAATAAACTAAGGTAAATCGTCTCTGAAATTTGAAGGTTTAGCGAAATCTAGTGGAAACCTTAGTTTAAAAAAATAACAAAATAAATAGAATAAAAAAGCAAATGGACAACTATGAAATGCCGATGCCATTATGTATATTGCCAACATTATTGTACATCTTGTTTTAAATTTGTGAATAGTTTTTCTGTGTAGAGATTTGTAGTATTGAAAGTAAGTATTGCTTGAGGTACTTGTAAGTATATACCCAAGATTATTATATTCAGGTTTGTGCAATTTGAATGTGGAGTATGCACATGTACATGTATGTAGTAAATTTTATAATTTCATGTTAACGTCATGTAGCATGCCTGAATTTCAAAAACAACATTTAATTTTATGTTGATTTTTATTATTTATTTGTTTTTTTAATTTTATTTTTTATTTTACTTTTTTAAAATAATAATTATTATTGTATTATATATATTTATTTTTTTTGTGGGGGAGGGGGTATTTTTTTTCTTCTTCCCAACTGCTGAATTGGAACAAGTTTCAAGCAAATAGTTAGAACAAGTAATACACTGTTCATTCTCTTGATTCTAAGTTTGTAAAATTTTATATTTTATATTTGTCTTGTGAATAAAAAATTTGAAGATCAATATGATTTGCAAAATAATTTGATGTTTCCCATGCACTGTATATTGAGCAATGTCATTCTGAAAGATAATGGTTTGACAGATACTTGTATAGGAACTTAAAGCACAATGGTTCTCAACAATTGTACTAATGTGCCTATTGAAAATGAAATCAATCATTCATTGGTTTGAAGAAATAGCAGATCTATGTACCATCACTTTTTTAAAACCTTTATGATAAGGTTACCTGTATAAAATCTTTCTAATGGAAAAATATATATTGTATTATGTATACAGTGAATGTTGAGAGAGAATATTGATGTGTTCGTGTTTTTATTCCAAGAGTCGACTATTGGAAAGATGATTCTTAATGTTTTGTCAATTATGAATAATTAATGTACATGTTTGCATGTGAAAGACTTTTCTATTTATTCAAGAGCATTATCACCTTATACAAACAGTGTGTAGGTTTGTTTATATTTTTCTTGCAAAAAGATGAATTTAATTATACCAAACTGATGCTACAATGTACCTATGGATGTTCAAAATCAAAATATTTCTTTCCGCATTATAAATAATTTTATGCATTTATGACTCGTGATTCTTCCAAAAGGCCTAAAAAAGAAGATGTTGCATTGCCCTTTAGGTGCCAGTAGCTCCTGGGTCGGTCGGTCGGTTTTTCTTTTTTTGTGTGCGCTTTACTTCTCTCTTTAGGCTGATATTTTTCAATTTTGAATGCTTAAATACATATTTTTTGATTAATTTAACTTTTTTTTCTTGTAAAAAACGGTGGTCGCAAAGGGCAATACAACCACTTTTTATTTTAAGCCTAACTTCAGTACTCTATCACTTTGCATGTGTATTGGATCATTACCGTGAAGTATTAATTGTATCAATTGTAATGTAACGGCTACATCATATTTGTTTTAATACTTGTATATATATGGGACTTTCAGGACAATTTCAAGCATAAGTAAGGAATAACATTTCCAGCAAATTTTCTATTTTTGATAAAGAATATCACATGTATTTTAATGAGAATCTACAAATTAATTATATAATATATGAACTAATATAAGTTACTTCCACAGCATTTGTGTTTCCTATCAAACCATTCATCAAATTTATAAAATATTGAATTTTATATACTTTGTTGAGGAATTTTGTAGAAGGTAATTTTTGGTCATTCGGTGAAAGCTATTTAATATTACGTTTTATAAATCAATGAATGGTCGATAGGAAATATTACTATAATATCTGTAAAGTACCTTATATTAGTTTATATATCATATTAATAATTTGTACATTTTTATTGAGATGTTTATAATTATTCTTTTCTCAAAGTTTAAAATTCTCTCAAAATGTCATTCCGTAATACTTGGAATAAACGAAATGAATGAAATGAAAATTGACCATTACACTGTTAAAAGAAATGTACATGTACAGTATATGTATTACACAATGGGGTACCTGAAGTACATTTGTATAGTGATTTATAATGTAGTAAAGTTATGTGGTGATATATATGAATCTTTTAGTTAACACTATTTAAACAAAAATTAAACTATATGTGGAGCTATCACAAATTATATTGTATATGTTATGTAACAATGGGGGACTTGAAGTACAAGTTTAGTGAATAATCATGTTGTAAGAAATACTTTTACAATTAAAAGGCGATTACTGTAGTTGTGTGTAAAAGGTTGCATGATGTGTTAAGCATTACAAAGGAATAAGGCCTAAACACTCTTCCACACTCACAAATCTACTGGACACGTATTCTTTTCTTCTGCATTTGTGCAACAGATGGAGCTGTTCAATATCCAAAGTCAGAGCCATCTATACACAGAGTTTGGCCAACTTCGTATCACTTGGTCACAACATGGCATATATTATTTCATTGTGTGCTTCCCAACCTGAAAGCAGTATTAACCATATTGTGCCCAACTCCAACTGAGTTGGCTAAGCTCTCCTAATCATTGGCTCTGGTTTTGAATAAAGCTTACATAGGAAAAAAGTATGTTACAATTATAAGTAAAGATGTTCTTTTAAATTATCAATGTTGCCTTTCAATGTACCGGTAGTTTATTTCACGAGATGAACAAGCAGACGAGAAAATAACCATACAAGACAATTTTTTTCTGAAATGAAAGAACATTTATTTAGCATAGAATCCTGTATGGACGGAGTTTGTACAATATGGTAGATAAATATCAACAAGAAATGCTTTTAAGGTTTCTGAAAATAGAGAACATGTGAAGGCAGTAAATAGGCAGAGTATGTGAAAGAAAAAGTGATAAATTCTAGATTTTCTTCCTTGCATATGTATAATTCTAGTACAATATCAAAGGTGTATAGTGATTATAAATTCTTGTCTAATCTTTGCAATATTGTATGTACACTTAAATTGCATAACTTTATACACTTTTATTATAAATGTGACTATCGTAATAAATTAAAATCTATGAATACGTTGTCAACACAATGCTACTCGTTAGGTTGGTCTGTTTCTTAAAGTATTTTGTGTGAATGTGAAGTGAAATTTCTTGTACATGAAACCGACACTTCATTGACAAAATGTAAGGGCATTTGGGGGCCACATCAGTTCACTGTCCGGTTTTCGTGTGGGTACAGTTTCCAAATCTGCCAGTCTCTGATCGTATACATGTAGTCTGTTTGGAGCAAAAAGGGTGTTTATTTGTACGCTTTAACACAGGGTTAAGGCCCTTCTGGCTTTGAACAGTCGATATCAAAATGCCTGAAAGATCTTAAACCCAAAATTTGTGACAGATCAGTTTGGAATTGTTTTGTAAAAGCACAGAGTATCTACATATTCTTTAGAAGTAGGAACTAGGTTTCGCAATATATTGCTCATATATACAAAACAAGATATATATAGATATATTCATTAATAATGTAGTGTGCTGTGGCTTTTGTTTTGTAAAAGCACAGAGTATCTGCATATTCTTTAGAACTAGGAATGCGTTTTGCAATATATTACTCATATATATATACAAAACAAGATATATATATTTATATATTCAGTAATGTAGTGTGCTGTGCCTTTTGGGGGGCATAGCTGCCTGAATTTTTTGAATGAACAGGAATGCATCATAAAGACTTTATCACAATGGAACCTGCTATCTGCACACTTGTGTCAACCATCCTAATAAGACCAGAAGAATTCAGTGTTACGAAATATGTAATATCATTCTTTTTGCATACAGACAAACACAATGGAACCTTTGTCAGAATAGAAAACTCAGATATGTGCTCTTTAAACGGATACATCTACATGTATCGTAACATAATGAACGAAACGTTTCAATTTCCGTTCGCTATTCAATGTACAGCCAAACCTGTGATACTGGCCCCTTTTTATAAAACGCAAAGAGCCCTGCACAGAAGTACTGCTTTCCATTACAATAGTTCATCATACATGTACAGTTAAACCTGCTTTAGTGACCACCCATCTACAAAAAACTAATTTTGTGTTTCCATTGGGCGGTCACTATAGACGGGTTTGACTGTACACGCATCAACTCGTGAAAGTTCTGAGCATTTCACAAATGCTCCCGATCAGCAAAAGTCAATGTTGGGAAACTAATGACTTCAATACCGTGGGTGGTATTCTGAAAACGATGTACCTTTCATGTTAGCAAAACCATTTGAATTGTCAATAACAAATCAAAATTCGCACAAGCACCAATGGTAAGTGATAGTCCCATGCATTTTGATTTTTTTTTCTTCCCTGACATAAAAGATAACATCGTTTTCAGAATACAGCCCAAGATTTCCATGAATTTTGGTCATGGAAAATGATCCTCGACTACTGAATTTTCTCATTTCCAAGGACTTCAAAACAGGGACGACCAGGGCCCCCGTTTCATAAAACTTGTTATCAATAACAAGATATGATAACTGTTAAAAGCTACTGAAATCCTTGCATTTGATAGGCAGAGAACAGATTAGCCATAGATATGTGGCGGTTGTTATTGATAAAAAGCTTTGTGAAACAGACCCTGGTTCCTGTAGGCAAAAGATTAACAATTCACACATTTGTTTCAGGTAACAACAAAAGTTACTGGTTTCGCAGAGCGCAGACAGCATCGCCTAGTTGTGACCGTTGACTGCCGATCTGACGCCGTGGGGGGTATGCGGGGCGGGGGGCTGGGTAGGGGGTAGGATGTGACCCCCTTTCCTCGAGAGCAGACCGATCTCTTCCTTGAGGGCCTCGATCTCTTGGGCTTGGAGCTGCAGAGGATGGAGAGAAAAAAAGAAGTGGTGGCAAATTCTGTTAAAACCTTGTTCAATTTAAATTTCATTCAGACTTTTACCTGAGACAGAACACATATCACTAAATATTTGAAGGAAATTCCTAATAAAAACTCTAGCATTGATTTAAAATATACCTATCCCCATAAAAATAAAAAATTAAAAAAAATAAAATAAAATAAAAATAAATTTAAAAAATACTTGATCCATTTTGATACATTTTGTCATTCACACAATAATTTACTGTAATAACAGACACTTTTGCTGCAATAAAATTCTTGTAAAATGCCAACAGCAATTAACTGCAGCTGTAGTATTACAGTGACAAGCAAAGTGAGGAGATTTCAGAGTTGTGCTTTTAATTTGTGTTTCAATTATTTGCACAGCATGTAATTTTGAAGAATCTAAATCGCAATGTACTTGAGAAGCTCGCGAACATTTCATGCACGCACGCATTTCTTCAGCAATGTTGCTAATTTTTAGGCAAACAGCTCATTCATCAAGCCGTCTTCAGCAAATAAGGGGGGGGGGGGTCTAGACATCAAAATGCTCTAATGATATCCTTGTGATTCAACTTAGTTGGTGGTCTGAGTATTAATGTATCATCTCTTTCTAAAAATATATCACAGCAAATTTATAAAAAAATGAAAAAGAAGTTTAGCCTCCTTCCCCTTGAACCATTCTGCAAATTCATGTTGAGATTAGGCGACGATAAGAGGAACATTCAGCGGTGAGTCTCGATGTGACTGATTTGGGAATTCTGCTCGTATTTCTGGCCTTTTAAGGTCTATTTTGGGAGACGGTGAAAGAAGGCACCTCAAGAAATTTGGCTCTGATTTTAAAGGATGCCATTTATTCGGAGAAGTAATGATATGACTCTGTATGGATGGCTTTCCTTCTACCGGTACTCATTTTGTTGCACATTGTATATGTAGAGGACCTTTTCTACCATTATAATTGTAACGCTTTCTTTATCCAATTTTCAATCATTTATTTTTTGGCCCTCTCATTTATCATTTACCTCATCTCCAACTAATTCTTTTTCAACTCTCCCTACATTTATATCTTTCCCTTCCTTTTTTTTCTTTGAAGTTATAATCTCTATCCTTTTTCAGAAATCCTACTTCCTTCTTCAGTTCCTTATCATCCTAACCCTCCATTTTATGCAATTTTTGTGTGCAACTTCTTGAAGAGTCTCCCCCTTAACTCTTGTAATAGTAATAGTAGGACAATAAAGGTGGAAGGAACAAGAGGGAGATCGAGCCTCAAGATAACGTCCACGCAGAACCATGCCCTTCTGACTCAGGTAAGGTCATGTTGATCATCAGACCAGGAGGGGGGAGGGGGAGGGGGGAGGGGGTGTTTCACAAACATCCTGAGTTGAACTTATCTCTATTAAAGTTGGATTTAACAATTATTGAAAGCTGTTAGCATCTATGAAAACATTTTTATAAAGGTTATTTTATAAGACATAAAATGTTGGTTTAAATAATTCATATATTCTATTATCAAGGAGATTTCATGTTCTTGATGTGTAATTGATGAAAAGTCTAAAATACTTGAAATGTTGATTTGAACATATTTTATTTTAAGGCTACATATGGCTCTCCATAATATTTAAGTCCAACTTAGAGTTAAGTTCGACTTAGGATCTTTGTGAAACACCCCCCAGGAGGGGGAAGGGGTGAGGGGAGGGGGTAAAGGAAGATGAGGGCTTAATCTTGACATACACTTGTTACGATTTACATGTAACTCAGAGAGAGATCAAATCTAAGTCTAAAGTCCTGAAGAGAAAGAGAAGGAAATGAAGTCTCAAGAGTTTGCCCCAACTCACACTGATCATTGTCTACAGTATAAGCACGCAATAAGACTGAGGGGGGGGGGGGGGGGGGGGGGGGGGGGGAGGGGGGGGGCGGATTTTTTCCAGTTTTCTAAAGGATTATGTATAAATACAATTAGGGGGACAGGCTCTTTCTCTCCTTTTTAATTTTTTTTCTAGAAGTATCTCTACATACAATATTTCTATCTGGAGGAAGACAAGGAAATTGAGTAAGCAATCATTGCATCACTCAATACGACAAGACACGCACAACAAAATGATACAGAACCCAGGGAGACAAGGGGATTTTCATCATGTCATTTTGTCATTTTTCCTTTTTTCTTTGAGAGAATGTACATTACAATCGGGAGGAAGAGAGGGAAATTGAGTACGCAATCACTCGATGCCGCGCACCGCAAATCCTCATTCCGGCATCGTTTCCTTTATCTATCTCTGATCCGATCGGGATAATGGGTGGATTTGCAGAGATTCCACCCCGCTTAGTCCCATCTGTTCGTTGAAATGTGAGCTTCAGGCCTAAGCCAGAACCAAATTTAGTGTTTCCCTAAGTAGTAAAGGCATTGCAAAGTTTTCTTTTTGTGCGAGTGTGTCAGGAAAGAAGTGTTTTAGCCTGGAAATATCAAATCTTGCCTGTCATGTCCCTTTTCTTTAGTTATTTGGGAACGATGTCTTTACCAAATGAAACAAGATCGAGCGACTTTTTATAAAAGAAAAGTTGTTAGACTGAAGAGTGGGTGTCTGTCAAGTTGAACAAGTATTAATTCTACAGCCTAGACATATAACACCTCTTAAGCAGAAACATCCTGTCTTTACAGGGTGATTTTTTTTTTCTCCAATCAATTCATTTTACTGCAGAAAATGCTACAGGTATGTGTAGCTAAAATGGAATCAACAAAAATGTGGTCTCTCTATACAGGTTAACACTACCTAAAACAATTTTGACTGAAAAAACAACAACAATTGTCCTCTCTGAGATATGCAATATAAGGCAGAAAAGAGTGTTTTTTCTATTCAATAATAAAGTAGGATGGACTGAGCATGAATTAATGACAGATTTCAATCAGAAATTTAAAAGCATCCATAAAATGTGGTCTTTCTATGCAGGTTACAGTTACAAGCAAGTCTTGACAGTATAGTGAGAATGTATGACAAACCTGTACAAGTTGGATCAAGCGTTTCCTCTCCACCACGTCGGCTTTCCGGCTACCCTGGAACTCACCGCCCTGTAGAATTGTGGGATAAAAGAAAGAATGAATTGTCATTAACAAAATTAGCATAATTGTAAAGAAAATACTGTAATTCATATGAAGTAATGTCAAATAACTTTTTGTATATATCATAACAATTCAATTGGATTGATTTCTCCTCTGCATTAAAAAAAAGAAGTAATTAGTACCTACAGGTACATATAGATTTCAAGTTATTTCACCAAAACTGATGAAATCTTTGTCTTGAACTCTTCAAATAAAAAAATGGAAAGCTTAAATTTTAAAGAAGAAATATAATAATTCAATTGGATTGTTGGATTGGATCTTTGTCTAGCACTTTTCAGATTCAAAAAGGTAAGATTTTTTAAGAAAAGTGAAATCAAACAGCATACAATGTAAATACGGAATAGTCCTATTGCTGATGTCCAGAAAAAAAAGTAACTTCTAAAATAAAGAACTGAACTGTGTTAGTACAAAACTCTTTCAAGAAAACTTATATTGTAAGTAAGAAAGAACAATCATTATATCTTTATTAATTCTCTCTAAACTAACAAAAATATATCTAAAAAAATAAAAATAAAAATAAAAGGTAAAACAGTGAAGAGAAAGGAAAAAGGAGGCAACAAAACAAGGGGAGCGGGAGAGTGGTGTGCTGACAAAGGACACAATTTGTCCTTAATGTACTATCAGTACCGGCCTCCATGGAACATTCATGATACTCATAATCATGTCTGTCTCGTATCCAAATACCAGTTTATGACTGAGTTCCTACTTAGATACTTCCCTGATATTCCCAATACATATACTACGTATCATCTTTTGGGACTGCATGACACCCACCAATTAATACCCGTAAGCACCCCTGTCTCATACACCCAAATACCAGTCGATGAATGGGTTCCTATTTATGGACACATCCCTAATTTCCTCTAAATCTACCATCTCTATATACATGTATGGAGTACATACATTTCATAGATTCAAATACCAGTTAACAAATGAGTTCCTATTTATGAAATTGTCCCTATTCCACTAAAATGTACCATTTTAATAATAACAGATCACATTTATAACACGCCTAATACTTTAATTGTTTCTAGGCGCAGTATATATTATTACCCCGGTCATCGGATTCAGGCTTCATACCCGCACACAATGTATGCACATTCTTCACTCCCTGGGGAGTATACCACTGTATCGCAAGGGTATTCTGAAGATGCATGAACTGTAAGCGTATCACGATACCCATAGTTCTTAACATATTATGACACCATCAGCCGTCGTAAACATCTTGTCTCATACCTAGGTACCAGTTTATGAACGAGTTTTGATTTACGGGCACGCATATCCTAGAGTCTACATGTATATCCTTCATATCAACCACCTAGTTATTAAGGTTTGACACCCATCACTCATGTTAACACTCCTGTCTCCTTCCTAAATTCCAGATTATTGAAGACTTCCTATTTTTAGAAATGTTTCCAAGCTTCCCCACGGTTACAATGAAGTTTCAAGGTCATACTACCCTCAAAAACCACCCAAACTACATTGACGTCGACCCCAAAGTTGAACGCCAAATCCCCTAAAACTTATTCCTCGATTAGCCCCGATTACTCGCTTATACCAGTGAAATACACCCCGCGTCAATGGATATTACCCAAGGCGACTAAAAATAGCAGGGATTTTTTTTCTTTCTTTTATGCCGGGATGTTTCTTGCCGTCATTTTGAATCATGAATTGATAATCCTGTCTTCCTCCTAAGAAAGGTGTGAGGTATCAAGTTTAGGTTAGAGCAGTCTCAAACTGAAAGGGCTTGTGAACTTTATGACACTTCAGATACGGAAAAGAGCCATATCCTTGCCAAACATCACTGAAGTATTACAAGAAGTGTATTCTTTTGATTCATTTCATTTTCACCTTCAGAATCTTTCTTTAAAAATTGATTTCATGCCGGGATGTTTCTCCCCTTCATTTTTAATCTTTGCCAAACATTGATAACTTCAGGTATTACAAGAAGTTTTTCCGTTCAAATTCATGCAACTTCAAGTTCCTTCTTATTCAATATACTGTAAAATCGGAACCCTTGTGTGCATGAAATCCTTGCAACTTTTGTAAGTGGTCCGGATCCACAAAATTTCATGCCAAGAAGTAATTGTATAGCTAGTGACACTCCACTAAATTCTTGCAATTTCCAAGAGTTTTTTGGTGCAACAATATTAAAGTTAAAGTTCTATTTGGTGAAAGTTTCCACACAAGGGTGCAAAGTTAAGTTGGAAAAAACACAAACAAGATAATAGAAAGAAAGACATGAAAATAACAGAGTATATCGGAAAGAAAATGGGATTTAGTTTCAATTAATACATCGTAAAAAAGTGTCTGATATTCTAGAGGGGGAAAAGGAAATATTAAAAGCATTATCATGTAAATTATAAAGTATGCTATACAAGTTAAATTAAAAAAAAAACAACACTATTTACCGATTTTTCCCCAGTCTGATGAGCATGATTAAATTGTTGAAAAACAATGTTATTGAAAATAAAAGGAACAATGAAATAAGTCAAATAAAATTCAAAAAGTTATCATGTACGCTACATTAAAATTAAAAAAGATCAAGCAATGATAGCTAATTACACTAGTTGATATGTAACTTGATAAAATGTTCATTAAACTCGAAAAAGAAGACAGACAATATTATTTATTTCCCATATTTTGTAGCAAAGTGGTATCATGCATGTGCACAAATGCATAGCATGCTCTGATCTCCTGGACTATTTAAAAATTAAAATCATGAATAAAATAAAATATTTTTTTCTGTCAGAATATAAATAACCAATGCCACCCAATTTATTTCTTTTTTCTTCTTCCTCTATTTTCCTCTCCTCCCCCCCCCCCCCCAACTATATCCATTGAGCTTCATGCGCAAATATGTTTACTATCATACATTTTAATTTTGCAAGCACATCGAATGCAGCATTACATGTTTACCACCAATTTTGGATACAAGAAATGGCTACTTATGAAAATAACTGCACAAGACATGGACTTTTAAATACAATGTACATGTTTATACAGTGTATACAATCTCTCTGCAAATCTCAAACATGAATTACTCAACAGAATTCTTCTTCTACTTCTTCTACTTCTTCTTCTTCTTCCTCCTCTTCAGCAGTTACTCTTTTTCTTATAGATTGACATGTTTTATATTTTGCTTTAATCTAAAAAAAAACACTATTTAGAAAAAAACTAAACACAAAATATTTTTTACAATCAAAGCTGCATGAAGAATCATCTTGCTAAACACATAACCATGCAAGTAATGATTTAAGAAATAGGCTGTAATTTGCTTTTAAAAAATCACTTAACTTGACTTCTACATGTCTTATTACACTTGTCATGGAACACTTTAAAACTAAAGTCAAACCTGTCTATTAAGGCGACCTGAGGGAAACACAAAAAATGACCATTATAGACAGGTGGCCTTTATATACAGGTTCTTCATCACATGTTTCCTCTTTAATAGAGGAAGGCAATACCATTGACCACTGATACACAGGCTGCCTTTATAAAGAGGTGGCTACTAAGACAAGTTTGACTACACAATGAATTCTGCTATCAAATGAACAAACTCACAAACAACTAGATGGAACTTCGACTGCGCGCAGTCGAAAATGATGCCTCCGTCATAGAGCAAGTTTACAAACCAAAACAGAAGAAATTTTTCAAATTCAAGTTTCGTTATCCATTAACAGGTTCTTAGAATATCGTGGTTACAAGCAATTTCTCATATGACCCTTTGATCTTTGACCTCATGACCCTAATATCTACTCAGTTCATTGGCTCTGCAAGATGTCCTGAGTTAAATAGTAATCCATCTGTCAGTTCTCGTGAGAAAGCGTTCACAAGCTATTTTTGCATACATAATGAGCCCATGACATTTGACCTTGACCTCATGACCCCAAAATCTAATCAGTTCATCGGCTCTGCAAGTAACATACATGACCTAAGTTTGGCAGGAATCCATCAATCTGTTCTAATGATAATGCGATCACAAGCTATTTTTGCATACATAATGAGCCCATGACATTTGACCTTGACCTCATGACCCCAAAATCTAATCAGTTCATCGGCTCTGCAAGTAACATACATGACCTAAGTTTGGCATGAATCCATCAATCGGTTCTTGAGATAACGCGATCACGAGCTGTTTTTTCATACATAATGAGCCCTGTGACCTTTGACCTTTGACCTCGTGACCCCAAAATCTAATCAGTTCATCGGCTCTGCAAGATACATACATGACCAAAGTTTGGCAGAAATCCATCGATCGGTTCTTCAGATAACGCGATCACGAGAACGGGACGTACGGACGTACGGACGGACGGACGTACGGAACGACGGACGGACGGACAACCCGAAAACATAATGCCTCCGGCTACTTCGTAACGGAGGCATAAAAATTGAATAAAATGCTGAAATTTGGCAACAGAGATAACTATCTATCAGTATGCGAACACACAATGTAACGTTTATTGAACCATTGAATTTAAAGCAACATAAACAAAACTGAACTTGTTCCTAACAAGGAAAGCAACACAGCTAAATGCATTGTAACATTGACTAAACTGTCTGATAAACACATATTAAAAGCAACAAGCTTTATATCCATCTAAAATTATCTTACCTCAACACTATGCACATCTAAGTCATATTTATTCTGATTACAGAAAGAGATACAAATTATTTCTTTTCAATATTTCAGATATCTTGGCACATTCGTAAAAGGGTATTACTTAAAATGACTAGCTTTCATATTAGAATGGGATGTAATTGATATGATGGTAATTCTTGCAAACTAAATGTATCAATCATGAATTACACGGACATTATATATTACTTGTTTAGACATGGCACACTAAACCAGCCACCCCTCCCCCCCAAAAAAAAAGCTATGACAACTTGAAAAACATTTTACATGGAAAGAAAGAGCAGGATGTAATATTGTTTGCATGGGGGGGGGGGGGGGGTCATAGTTGCTTACAACTACATGTATGACCCAATCTTGCCTTTATATTTTGATACAAAGATACTGGAATGGGATTTGGCGATATAGTTTGTTTGTAAGCACAGATCCTTTAAATATTTTCCACACATATTACATTTATGCCATCTAAATGGGGGCAGTATGATTGAATATAGGGGGTAAATAAGTACGCTTCAGCGAATTAGCAGACGTTAATCTCTATACTTTTTCATAAAAAGATCAATGCATTGTAGATGATGCAATCAGATGCAATCTTCCAGTTGAAATATCCATGGAAGGGAGCAGTAAATGGGACGGGAAATGAACAGAGAGGGAGGTATATACTCACGAGACTGGTCTGCCGGGAATCAAGCGCCTTCTCCAGGTCTTTATTCTCGCCCACCAAGAACGTGAGCTGCTGGAGCCGCTCCGTGTTGTCCCTCGTCAGCTCCGTGATCCGCTTCTTCTTGGCTAAGATCTTTTTCTGCGGAGGGGAGGAAGTGGGGCAAGAATTATAATTTGGTCTTACAAAGAATTGCGATTGATCCCAATCAATCGCAAGTTCTGTAATCAATCGCAAGTTTGCAATCTCCTATCTCTTATGCACATAGTTGCGATTGATATCAACTCTTTGTAAGGCAGGGCCATGATGTTCCTGTTTATATGTGTACATGTGTCAGTTCATGGACCTTTGTTTCAGTCTTTCTCAAGAATGTGTTTTGTTCGATTAGAATTGCCCTACTACTAGATCTACCATTAAAGGGATCCGGTAACTTTGTCTCAGATACTGAAACAAAATCCTAGATTGAGCTCATGCTGCAATAATAATTATAAACCTATAGGTCAGTCAGAAACCCCATGACTTTTACAAGACGATCGCCTGTCTGATTATCAAGATATTTATGATTGGAAAACAAAATCAAATGTTGTGTTTTCCTCATGGTTTTCATAACACTACAGTCTATTATGCAAAATGAGTATGGTAAAACCAGTCACTCAAAGATTTTTACTTTTTGGGGGCACTTTGGGGCATTTTAAATGTGAATTACCTTGAATATACATTTGTTAATTTGTTGCAAACGAAAGTCAATAAACTCCCTGTGGAGGGAAAATATGGGAGGAAAAACAAATCATTATCATCATCCTCATTCTCTAGCTCCTCCTCCAAGTGCCAACTAACCTCCCACTTCTGTATCTCCTGGGCGTTGCCCCCCTCGTTGATCCTCAACTTCTCCTTGAGTTCCTCCACGTTGCGGTTGACGCCCACCGTCTCCATCTTGTCCAGGTCGACGATGCGACCGAACTTGAGCCTCATCATCTCGTTGCTCTTCTCCTCCAGCTCGTTGATGCGCGACTCCATCAGCTTGCGGTCCTTGATGAGTTGGACGTGCTGCTGCCGGTGTTCCCTACGTGAAAAAACAAAGTGTGTAAGTCAAATGAAAAACACAATACCCAGCATCCTAATACTTAGCCACCTGTCGGCCACCATGTTTTTTGGGGAACAGTCATAAACGAATCTTCAAGAGAAAAATTGCTTCACTGATAGATATGGCATGAGAAGATAGTTCACCTTTCGTGGATAAAAATCTAAGGTTACCGTTACTCTTTCTAGAAGTGAAATGTAACCTTCCATGTCACCTACAGTAGTAAGGGGTTAAGAAAGGGGTTGCCTCTCCTAGGGCTATAGGGTTACTATTGAGTTTAAGATTAGTTTTAGGGTTAAGTTTACAGTTATGTGTACGTATAATGTTGGATCCAAGGTTGAGGTTAGGAATTTGGCTAATGTACAAAACCACTGTGGAGCAATTGTTTCGAGGGTCATATTTATTGTCCTCTTAACAATGGAAATTTATGGTCTTTACATGAATACTCAAAGAAACATGTAAATCGATACAAAAAGAGAAATTCAATAAATAATCCTGAGTTGACAGAAAACATTTCTATGATCTACTCACTTGTAATGTCGTATCTGCGCTCTCTTCTCTTCCTTCAGTTCCCTGATACTCGTAGCTTCCTGATTAGGTTTGTACTCATGTATCTATCTGTCTATCTTTCTATCCATCTATCTATCTATTTATCTATCTTGTCATCCTTCTCTCTCACACTCTATCTTTGATCAACTCACTTGTAATGCCGTCTCTGTGCAGTCTTCTCCTCCTTGAGTTCCCTGATCCTCTGCTGCAGCCTCCTGATGGCCTGGTTGGTAAAGACGAGGCACTGGCTCAGGTCCTGGGGCACTGCGCCGTTGACTACATGCTCCACCTGATGAAGCCGCAGGGTCACGATCACGTCCAGCTCGTTCAGCTTCTGCTGTTTCTCAAGCTACAGATTGAAGAAGAGAGGAATGGAAGCTTAACATCAGTCATAAATAGGTCATAAATGACAGGTCAATCCTGAGGCCCACTTTCATTGAGATGGTTGTACCGTAATTAACGTTGTATAAACCGCCCTCGTGTATTAACCGCAACCCTCTTTTTCGCCCTTTAAAAAAAAAAAAAAAAAATTGTGTAAAATCATTACCGGTAATGTAAATTAAAAAACAGTAGGGGACCTAGGATGGAACCTTGTGGTACACCATGTAATAGAAGAAAAATTGGAGGAATTATTATTATAAACTACATATTGAGATCTACAGTGTATCAGAAAGATTACTTTCAAACCAAGATGACAGACAAATTTGAGTGTTGTTCTAGTTTCCGGGTGGTGAGTCAACACACCGATTACTGAGCTGGGAGACATTGCCAGGCATAGCGCCAGGTAGAGGGGAAAAAATCGAAACTTAAATTATTATTTTTTTTTTTTTTTTGGTGTACCGTGTATAAACCGCACCCCCGACTTTGAATTTTTTTCGGCGGCAAAAAGGTGCGGTTTATACACTGTTAATTACGGTAGTTAATGCGCCCTCTATATAGCCAACAATGCCTTTAAAGCGGTACCCGTTGGTCCCCCATGATCCCCTTTTTCTTATGTTAATTGGGAGCTGATTTGATGAGATAACCACCTGCCAGTGACCATGCAGGGGGGTCTAATCCCTCCTGGCCAAACTAGTGCAGATATGCTTTAAAATGTGTTTGACTAAAGGCCTGTCCAGTTATGAAAATTAGTGATTTACAGCAATGAAAGTTTCTGATTTTGTGGGACTTCCAAAACTCACCTGGAACTGTTCAAGGTCAGCCTCGGCCGTCTTGAGACCGTTCTCGATGATCTTCTGTTTCTTGATGAGGGCGTCGGTCTCCTTCTTGAGGGATTCAGCCGTCTTCTTCTCCTCGGCCATCAGCTCCTCAATGTCCAGGCGCTTCTCACGGAGAGCACAGGTGTTGTCAAACAGTGCCTGATGATGGAGAATGAATTGTTGTTAATGATGGGTATTTCTATGCTTTTGATGATTTTCACTGGCATTGCTGTCATTGTAATGATTAGCTCCTTTAACATCAACAGCATCATGCATAAATTGTTAAATTATCATCACACTCAATATCACCATCATAATTTCCCCATCATTAACACCAACATCGTCATAATCATGACATTATTAACATCATCACCATCACCAGAGGTGTCGTGGTCCAGTGGATCACAAGGTCCACGGTTCAAGTCCCGCGGCAGCACTAATATCCTTTGGTAAGACATTCATCTACATTTGCTACACTCAACCCAGGTGAGGTAAATGGGTACCTTGTAGGATTGTTCCTTGAAAAGCACTGTGCGCTGATTCGGTAGCCGGAGCTAAAGCTAGGGTAATAATTTCATAAGCTCTTTGGAAGGGCATATAGGCGAAGTATGCGCTATACAAGAACGGATTATTATTATTATCATCATCATGACATCCTCATCATCATCAGCATCACCACGTTCATCATCTTCACCATCATCATCTTTGCCGAACTCTTTAATATCTCACCTGATCACAGCCAGGAGGGCAGACAGAATCATCCAGCTGCTCTTCTCCCGACTCATCATCATCGCTTGACCAATCTGACTCGTCATCCGAGCTTTCGTCGCTTTCTTCATCAGACTCTGCAGGGATTTAAAAAAACATGTATAAAGTGAGAAATATTAGAAATTATCACAAAGTCAGTCATAGCAAAAGGTCCCAAATTCCTGCTTGTCATTAGTAACAGAGCAGTTTTATTGACTTCATAAAAAATGATTTGCCCAAAAAATAAAAAGATTAAAAATAAAATCTGTTCCACGTACGAAATACACACAGTCTTGCTCTTTTTTTTTCTGGGCTCTTAATTTTCTGGAACTCAAAAGTTTCCTATTTTTTAACATTATTTAAGTGTATTTACTGGTCTGTAATCTCTCTCTCTCTCTACCTACTTATCTATCTATCTATCTATCTATCTATCTATCTATCTTTCTTTCTTTCTTTCTTTCTTTCTTTCTTTCTATCTATCTATCTATCTATCTATCTCTCTTTCTTTCTGCATGTCTGTCTCTGTATATCTCTCTATCTCTTTCTCTTGGCAACCATATCCTCTTGTTAAATGCGACATTCAAACACTTCTTCATGTCATCTCTCCTTTCCTTTCTTTCAAAACCTATAACATTAACATGTACTGTACACTCCAAAAAGATCCAATCAAACAAGATCTTAACCCGTTTACTACTGAATTGTAAGTCCCATAGGCTTAAACACAGGGACCACCAGGGGCCGGTTTCACAAAACCCTTTTTTCAATGACAGATAACAAAAATCAGTGACAAATCTGCTAATAACCAATCAGAAGCAAGGATTTCAGTAGCTTATAACAAAAACTGTCATTTGTCACTGATGAAAAGTTTTGTGAAACGCCCCCAGGTTCCCGTAAGCAAAGGGTTAACAATAACAGGAGCATGTTGAACATACCTCCTTCCGTCTTCGCCTTCTTCTTGGCTCTCTTGATTTTCTTCTTGAAGACTTTGGTGAGGAACTCTTGGAACTTGTTGTTCTCGCCGAGGGACGACTGGAAGGTGGCGTAGAGGGCCTTCTCTCTCTCGTTCTGCTTCTCAATGTCCTTGCGCTTGCCGTCAAGCTTCATCTGACATTCAACAACCTAGAAAGGAACACAAAGACTGAAGTTAAGGATGAAG
Organism: Strongylocentrotus droebachiensis; assembly: GCA_035222895.1. NCBI lineage: Eukaryota > Metazoa > Echinodermata > Echinoidea > Camarodonta > Strongylocentrotidae > Strongylocentrotus > Strongylocentrotus droebachiensis. The sequence continues at coordinate 149,689 of JAVYIG010001612.1, read as the reverse complement.
TTCTCTTTAAAATGTACACATGTCACATATCTTTGTGCTGCACAGTATGTTTGGAATTTGTTTTTAATTGGTAATATACATGTACATGTATGTAAATAAAAGTAAATGACGGATTGATTGATTGATTGATTAATCGATCATGCATGTTGCCTGACTGCTATTAGGTGCGCAACTCTAGGGACCTAGAGAAGGTTGAGTTCTGGGAAGAGGTGAAAAATAATTTGTGAGCGTTATCATATTTTATTATTCAAGTGTGGAAGAACATCAGATAAAACATGTTCCCTGAAAAGCATGGCTCTTCAAATGCCTTAACATTCTAAATATGTCATGTAACATCATAAATATCGAAACAGATATTTATGCCACATGTTCGTGGCACATTTCAAAGACTATTCTTATCATCACCGTGTGCCATATCTTATAAGGACTATTCAATGACTTGGGGGATGATCGAGGCTGAACGTACCTTGGCCTGCATGTCTGAACGCTCAAAGACCTATCATTACTGCGTGCCATATCTTATAAAAAAAGGACTATTCAATGACTAGATTGATGTTGAATGTACCTTGGCCTGCATGTCTGAACGTTCCTTGATCTTGATGTCGACCTTGGCTGCCAGGACGTTCTCACGCTTCTCAAACTCCTTCAGCAGCTGCAGTTCTTCAAACAGAGTCACACGTCTAGGACACACAACCAAAAAAAGCATAGATTTAAAGGTAAAGACCGGCGGTAAAATTGCGGTTAAAGGGTTTTGGGCGCAAAATATCCATTCAATATTGTTTAAATATTGCCTTCAGAGGTTTAGATGGCGTTACTTCAACATAATTTCGCAAAAAAAGCAGAAATATATGCCTGAATGTTCAATGTTGAAGTGCATTTGCGATATCTGTCCAGGCCATATCGATAATATATATCAATTAGTAGACGGTTTCCCGGCAAAATTTGTATCATCACGTATTAGTCAAAACATATTCTTTCACATGATTGGTAATAAGAGCTTCCATTTCATTTTTTTGAGAGGGGGGCGTTTCCAAAACAGGGCTATTCCTTTAGTTGAAATGAAAAGGCAGTGCAATGATGAGGTTAAACACCCCCCTGGATGACCAAGACAAATTACCTCAGATCAGCATTCTTGAGGTCCAAGTCCTGGTTGAACTTCTCGTGTCGGAGGAGACGAAGCTCGGCGTCGAAGTTGACGACCAGTTCCTCGATGCGTCCCAGGAGCTGGTCCTGCCTATAGAGCATGTCGATCATATGGACCTCTTTCAGCTGGTATTCCAGAGGGGAGAGGAGGGTGGGGTCGGACGGAATCGGGGTGACCAGGTTGGCCCCGCTGCGGTAGGACATGGCTGACTTGCGCATCATGGCAGGGCTGGGGCCCTTTGCATCGGCTTTCTGGAAGGTTACAAAAAAGATACAGGTAACGCCTGGCTGGAATGCTCCCCAGGGAGTGGAGATTGTGCACACAATGTGTGCGGGCAAGCACTAAATCCAATGACCGGGGTAATAGTATATCTGTAAAGCACTAAGTGACATTGTATAAGCGCCATATAAGCGGAATATTAATTATTATACAATGTATATTTTAACATGTTTCAGATGTTGAATTGCCTAAGTGACAATTTAAATTTGTATTATGTTATCAAATCTAACATTTAATGTATACAAAGATATGTATACATGTTGAGGTGCCAACAGTGCATAACACATGCTCATGATAGGCCTCAGGGACTTTGTAAAACAAAAAAATCCCATACTTCATGTAAAGTCTCCATGACATAGGTATCAAAAGAGCCAAATACATAGTAAATATTTTGTATTATACATGTGTCAATGCAAACATTCAATCTACAAAACGGGAACAGTCCACCCATAATTATTTCCGTCAAATCACTCACTTTGGACAAAGGACAAGCCATTTCTTTCATTTTCTTAATAAATGAATGATAATAAAGGAATGCCTACAATAACAAAATTTAAAAATGAAATAAAACTGAATTATGCAGGATAAATAAAACTGAATTATGCAGGATAAATAGAAGAAAGATGAAATATGTGAATAAAAATAAGTTCTGTTTAGTACTTACAGGGGGTGCAGCGTTGCCCCCTCCCATGCCTCCAAAGCCCCCTCCAAATCCTCCTCCCTCACCCCCTGTGAGCTTGGCAAGCTCCTTAGCCTTCATCTCCTCTCTGAACTTCATCAGGGACTCCCGGGTATACTCATACTTCCTGAAATATCCAAGGTAATGTGAAAGGGTTATGACATGCAGGCCTAGATTTCTTGTCATTATCCTGTTGCTGGTTTACAGGAATCACAGTTGTGTGCCAGCCAGCCAAGAAGGCACAAACCCAAAGATTGGAATCAAAATATGTTCAATGTGTACTTTTATACTAATGAAAGTGTTTCATTGTTTTTTTAAGTTGAGAAAAATCTAAGCTATAACTATAATAATCAATAAGCACAAATGAACAAACTTAAAGATTGGGATCAAATTTTAAATGTAAGCTTAACTGAGGAAAATGTTTTTAAAAAGTTGAAAAATTGTTAAGCTATCACTATTAAAAGATAAACAATCTACAGGCTGTAGTGTTAACATTTATACTGACAAGCCTTTCAGACATTATATAGCAGCATACCATTAAACTTAATGGGTACATGACATTAAACAAATATTAACAATAAAAAAATATATTAAAAAAAAAAAAAAAAAAAAGTAAATAAGTACATAAATAAATAAGTACAAAAATAAATAAATACATAAATAAATAAATAAATGAATAACAAAAATAAAAAATAAATAAATGAATAAATAAGTAAACAATGAGATCAGAGAAAGGAGCTTTGATCCTATGCAGTCCATGTGCATGCATCTAAAAGGGGCATGGGTGATTAATAGTCATTCATATTTATAAGGAGACAGTGAAAGAGGGAAATTGTGTAATTGACATGTACATGTAGTCATAATGTGAATGCAATTAGAGAATACACATAAATACAGTGAAACCTGTCTATAAAGACCACCCAAGGGAGTAAAGAAAAGTTATCTTTATAGGCAAGTGGTCTTTATGTACAAGTTCTTTAAGTACATGTTTCGATGAGAAATCATTTTCAAGGGAAACAGAAAAACGGTTTTTCTATACAGGCGGCCACTAAAGCAGGTTTGACTCTATGTATACGGTATTAGAACTTGGTGCTGCTAACACTTCTACCTGTCAGTGGATTTTTGTATTGGTAGATTTATGATATTAATGGTGACAATTGTGAAAGCACTAAATGTTGTCTTCTACTTGCATTACTAATCAATAACAAGTTCTATTTTCATGATCTACATACATACTTGTCATGAAGATGCGCATGGGCTCTACATGTTCAGTTAACATCTGAATTATTCATACCCCTTGTAAATTTGTGATGCTTTTTGTGTTCTTCGTATCTGAACTGGTTGAATTATAGGGCCTTTGCTAAAAACACACATTGTCACATTCTCAAAAGACATAAATAAGGACAAATCTATTTTTCAAATGCTTAACAAATTACAAAACTTGGTAAGGGTATGAAGAATTCAGTTGTTAAATGAATATGTGAATACTTGGGTTATCAAAGTCTGTGTAAAATTGTACATACATGTTATATAATATTCATTATTCATAAATAGCTACATGTACTGTACTCCAATTCCATGTGCATGCATGCCTATGGGTATCATATAATACATTGGTAAATAGGGACTAAAATGCTCTATACTGCATTGATTTGATATGATTGGGATAAATATGTTTGTATATTAAAGTATAGGGAGGGGGGGGGCAGTGTACATATACATTCATATGTGTGAGTAGAAATACCCTGTTTTTGATGGACACTTGAGAAAAATTTCCTTAAATTTAACCTTTCGATTAAACTCAAGGAGGGTTTCTCGAGAGCAGTCTAATTTCCTTGAAAAAGAAGAAGAAGATAGAAAGTGGAGAAAATAGTGTTTAACAATAGATCATGTAGAAATGAATTCAGCTCACCAATCTTCATGGAACCTGATGAGAGAAATACCGTCCACTACAACAAAATCAGGGCCCTGCTTCATAAAACTTGTTATACAGAACATATGCTCATTTTCTATGGCAAATATGCTCTCAGCCAATCAAACGCCATGATTTCAGTAGCTTATAACAGTTATTGTACATGTAGCTTGTTATTGATAACAAGTTTAGTGAAACAGGGCCCAGGATATGGTAACATCAGAAGGAGGATTCAAATTTAAAGCCACTCTCTCTCTCTACACTAAGAAATTATCCATCAACTGCTATCTTAGCTTTCATTGCTCACCTTTGTGGAACCTGTAAAAACTTCATAACATCTATTTTTCTATTTCTGAGAGTTATACTTGTAAATTGGGTCCGTCCAGAAAGTTGGGGCAATTTTTGTGACATACCAGAAGTGAGAAACTGTCTCCTTATCAACTGTAACAATGTTAGCTCAAATTGAGTTTTGCATAAAAAGCATAAGTCAACTATCTTCAGAAGAACTCAAGCTTCATGGAGAATCAATATTATGGACCCAAAGTTTGTGTAATGTTATATGAATATGGTGTCCATGAAACGCTGGTAAAAAGAGAAATGTGTATTGAGCAAAGATTTTGAAGAAAAAGTCAAAAGTAAATAGATTCAAGATATTTGCAGGGAGGCGTGATGGCTCAGTGGTAGAGCAGTGGTCTCGTAACCGGGAGGTCTCGGGTTCAAAACAAAGTCAATGCGATAGTGCCCTCTGGCAAGCATTAATCCTCATAACAAATTAAGTCCCTTGTAGAGGATTAAAAGCTGTCAGTCCCTTGGTATCTTGATAATCAAACAGGCGATCGGCTTGTAAAGTCATGATGGGATTCCTGACTGACCTAAAGGTTCATAACTATGATTGCAGCATGAGATCAATTCAAGATTTTGTTTCAGAATCTGAGACAATCATACTCAATCCCTTTAAAAGCTGTCTGTTCTAGTTTGGCTTGGAGGGATTAGACCACCCAGGGTGGTCACTGACAGGTGGCTATCTCATCAAATCAGCTCTCAATTAACATAAGAAAGAGGGGACCATGGGGGACCAATGGTCACCGATTAGGCATTGTTTGCTATAAGTAGCTATAAGTAGTGCAGTGGGGCTTTAAGGTACTGAGAGTGAAAGTAGGACCGCTTACTTCTCTGGGACCTCGAACGGGTGGAGCACAGGAAGCTCCGGGACGGATTTGGTCTGCTCCTGCTGGAGACTGGACTGGATGTCCTCCAGCTCCTCCAGGATCCCCTTGATCTCCTGGATCATGGACACCTTCTTGTCCCGGAGACGGATCACACGCCGGTTGATCTGCATCTTGTGGGTGTGGATCTGGAGAAGGAGAGAGATAGAGAGATAAAGTGGATATTGGATTGGATTGGTTTGGTTTCTTGCAAAAACACATCAAACAAGCAGCTCGCAGGCTGAAAATGTTCAATTTACAAACAAATTTAAAATATAGAGAGATATAAACATATACAAACTAAAATACATATAGTAAGTCAACTAAATTATTTAGCATACACTGTAGGTTAAAGATGAAATCGAAATTGCAAAACAAAGTTTTTAGTTTAATGTAGTAATACACTTATATGTTGAAATACCAGGACGGTGAAAAGGAGAGAATGGAGGGAAAAAATGGAAGTTGTTTATAAAGCGAAAGAGTTAAGAAAGTATTTAGCAATTGCTATAAAAAAAACTTTCTATTACAAAAATTGAAATTAAGAGAGGGGGGGGGGGGGGAGGGAGAGAGAGAAATAGAAATGGAAAGTGTTATATGTGTGTTTTTAATCAAACCTCAGGGAGGCCTTTGTTTTGGAATATACATCACCAATATATTTTTGTTTTGTTAATGTTTGAGGTTCCCACCCAATTATTCTATACCAATACCAGCTTAAAATATCGTGTTAAAGCAACTAATAGGTAGAGCTACTCCATGGTTTGAAAGAGCCACTGAAATTTACTAAGCATATCTCCATGTTCATTTTTTTTTGTACTGTTCACAAAATTAAGAAATTTCTCTCATTTCCAAGCAAAAGACATGATCTTTTAATATACAGTACTCAAACATACTCAAACATAGACACTAGCATTAACGAAACAAAAATGAGTAATAAATACAGAAAAAGAATTTGGGAAAGTTAGAGGCTTCGTTGGAACTTACCAGTTCTTCCAGAGTGAGCAGCTGATTGCGTTTCTTGAGTGCATTCATGCGGAGGTGTTCTGGGACGACGTAGTCCTTGGCGGTCTTGAGCTTGAAGTCTCCCATGTGGTCTTGCGCATCCTTGATGGCGAATACATCGGCTGGGTCTTCGTAGTCTTCTGGGGGCTTGCTCTTGTTCAGCTCATTCCACTGTTTGTAGGAGGGATTCAAATTCAAATTTGACAATGATCTATACAGGGAGATGTGAGTTGGTCACTTGGTCAGCTCTCTGTCTACGCCTACAAACTGGCTCAGGCGACCCCGGTTCGAAACTGAGTCACGTCTTTAGGATGGTGACGTTAAAGGTCGGTCCCGAGACGCAAATATTCATATCTGATTGATACACGTTTTAAAAAACTCAATGTCACACACACACACACACACATGGTATGTTCTGTTTACAACAAGGTTAAAGCACTTGTGGTCATATCAATCGAGCTCAGTTAAGGTCATTTGTCAGGTCAGCTAAAGTCAAGTTTAGTCCTTTTGTCTTGCGCCTCCTTGATAGACGCGGCATTATCTGGAGCCGTGCTCTTCTTGAGCTCTTCACAAAATAATTACATTTAAATTTGGTCAATCTACTGTAGATGGTTGACTTTAAATAAGTTCAAAGCATTCAGTTTATTTCAATCTAGATCATTTTAGGTCTTTTTTTTTCCAGGAACAATTTGGGCATTTTGGACTCACCTGTTTGGCTCTGGCCGTCCTCTTCTGCTTGACCTTTTCAGCTTTCTGCAGGGCTTTGTTGACCTTCTCCCCGAGTCTACCGGTCAGTAGGGTGGCCTTCTTGGTCTGTGTGCCTGGGACTCTGCCAGCATCGATCTCTGTTTCACTCAGCTTTGACTGATCTGAAATAAAGGATATGATGAATGGAAGAACATTGTAAGTGAGGTGGAAAGGATTGGGTGGTAGTGAAGGAAGGTTTGGGAGTCGTCAGACTACCAGGGGCCCATTTCACAAAACTTGTCATCAGTGACAAATGTCAGTTTTTGTTATAAGCTACTGAAATACTTGCTTTTGATTGGTTATCAGCAGATTTGTAACTGATTTTTGTCATTTGTCATTAAAAAGGCTTTGTGAAATGGGTCCCAGGCAGAAGGGCCTTGACCCAGGGTTATGAGATAAAAGCCTGTCTTGCTTTAAGCAGTATTGGTAATCCTTCAAAACCACATGGACTTTCTTAAGACACCCTTGTCAGCAGGTGATTTTCACATTAACTTTATCTTTGAAATCAATGCCATTATCACATCCAATATAGTCATCACCACCACCATCATCATCATTCTATTCATCAAAACCATCATCATCATCACCATCACTATCATCATCATCACCATCATCATCATCCTTATTCATCTCAACCATTATTAGTAACCTCACCATCAAAATTATCTGCATTATAATCCCCCCCCCCCCAATCATCTGCATCAAAATTATCATCAACGTGTCACTTTTTATTGTTATATTTTCATCATCTCCACCATCAGCCTCAGATCCTTAACCCATCTACACCACTACCAACATCACCAACATCATCTTCATCACCACTACCACCACCAATATCCTACCAGCAAACAGCTTTTCCCTGGTGGGGTCCCTGGACAGGCTTTTCTCTGAGACCATGGTAGCCCGCCTACTCCACTCCTCCTTCTGCAGCAGAAAGTCCTTGCTGAGTTCTGCCGTACGATAGGTGGCCACCTGATGGGAAGACCTGACTGCTACGACCACGATGCGCTCGCACTCTAGTTCATCCTTGAACCTGCGGGTAAGATGGAGATAATAATAATTATCTGAATTTATTTAGCACTTAATACAAAATACCGTCTCTAAGCGCTTTACAGATTAATGAGATATTATTACCCCAGTCATCGGATATATTCACGCACAATGTGCACCATGAGATGGAATGGCTCATAGCATAATTAGAGAGATAGTTGCGACAAGTGCATTTGCATGTTTCAAAGGTCAATTGATAGAGCTCAAAATAGCTTCCTCCCACATACAATGTCTATGGAAGGGAACTGTTGTGGCACTCCATGAATTTGACCTTTGAATGTGTACGCTTGCGCTTGTTACATGACGTAACTCTGTCTCCTGTACTAACAATGGAATAGATAGATGCAAGGTGAGTTACAGAAAGTTGAGTACTAGTAAGGGGGAAAATATGGTGACCAACAATTTTCATTACTTTGGTTTCAAATAAAAATTGGGTCCAAACTTCACATGCATCGGTTAGGTGAGGGCAGTGTTGGCTGGTAAAGAACCTTTAGAAGGCACATTGAATCAAGAAATATAAAAAAAATATGTTTTTACAGAAAAGTGTACTTTATAAATTAAGAGGTGGAGGGAATGAACTTCGAGTGCAGTATCGTTAAATAAACTCTGATGACTGGGGTAATAATACACTGTAAATATACTTTGATCATGTCTGGTAACTGCAAAGGCACCATGAAATAAACAGTTACAACCATCACTCAGTCATCTCTATAAACATAAGAAAAGGGGACCATGGGGGACCAACGGTCACGGCTTAGGCATTGTTTGAAATATAGAGGGCGCAAGTAGCTATAAGTAGTGCAGTGGGGCTTTAATACGCATTCATTGGAAGTTAATTACCTTTGCTTGAGTTTCTCCAACCCAACGCGATGTTTATCCGCCTCCCAAGCTAGCTCTTTCCTCACCATATCTATCTTCTCGGCCGTCTGTCTCTCAAGCTCACGCCTGATGCCTGGATCCATCTCAAATTCCTGCAAGAGATTAATTATAATAATTGTAATGATAATATGATATTCTCAAATAATGGAGTGTAAAGAAAAGTTTCATGGAGATCTAATTGTCTAGTGGAAAGCCACGAAGTAGTCCAGGGGGGTGTTTCAGGGGGGTGATCCTAAGTCAAACTTAACTCTAAATCAGACTTAAAAATTATGAAGAGCCATTTGTAGCCTTAAAATATATTCAAAAGAGAAAATCAAGTATTTTAGGCTTTTTATAAATTCCACATCAAGAATATGAAATCTTCTTGATAATAGAAAATATGAATGATTTGAATCAACATTTTATGCCTTTTAAAATAACTTTTACAAAATATTTTCATAGATGCTAAGTCCAACTAAAAGATGAGATCAACTTAGAATATGTTTTGGGTCGCTCAGCACAACAAATTAATCATGCAAAGTAATAGCGTTTACAGTACCTTTCTCTCTAGCTGGAGATGGGAAGGCAGTTCATGATTCCTCTCAAGAAGCTTCTTGAACTGCCTGCGGAGCTTGGCGATGGTCTTGCGGGCCTCTAGTTTCTTCTCCTCGGCAATCTTCATCATCTTGTCGTGTTCGGCTTTCTGCTTCTCTAGCTCAATGCTGTAATGCTCCTTGTTTTCAATATCAGACACTGTCCGTTGCTCGTCCTCTTTCTGTTGGCGAACGAAGACATAATGGAATGTTAGCCCCAAATATAATAACACTGATGACAATACCTACATGTATAAGTGGTACTCATAAGGTACATTTCCAGTTTATAGTGTTTTACAATGCATTATAAGCACGTTCATTGAATCCTCTTTATACGATTATCTACTTGCAGTGCACATTCTCCTACCCCCCCCCTCCCCCATTACATTCTATTACTCCAACCTTTACCCAAGTTTCACACTCATGCATTTTTTTTAGCAGATGGAATCATGCTTATTCCTTTTGGAGACAAAACTGTTCTTGCATCAAAAGATTGTGATCAAAAGGCATACTTTCAAATTAAACATGAATCCCACACAATTCTTGATATATGAAAGTCTGATTGTGATGAGTATTAAGTGTTTGTATTGCTTGATATTAACATGAATTTGACAGGCAGCTTAGAGTTGTGAACTAAATGTATGATCCAAGACTACACAAATAAGCGATGTCAGACGGAGGCCGATTGTCTAGAAAATAGCTACCGGTATCTAGAATATTCCCTGTCTGTCACCAATTATCCTGCAATAAATCCTCCAACGAACCAAGAATATGCTTCCTTATTGACAAATTTCACAGGATTTTTCGTCAATGATGTTAAAATTTCTCGCAAAAATTCCTTTTAAAGGTCAGTGTAAGGTATAAGTATAAATCATTGTTTTAGTTTGAGAGTTTCACGAAGCCAATTTATCAACAGGTTGTCACTCAATATCAAATAAGTTTACCCTTGCAGAAGGAATCTTGGCCCTGGCCACCGCCTTGGCCTCCTCGATCTTCTCATCGCTCATCATCTCAAAGATGAAGAGGTTTCCATCGCCTCCGCTCGATACGACACACTTATCATCAAAGCTGGTCTCGATGGTGCTGATGCTCCCGTAGTTGTTGTCGTGGACGTTCAGCATCCAGTAAGGGCCGAGCTTGCTGAGGTCGGCCTGGGAGGAGGTGAAGGGTCGCTTCTCGGCGTTCTTGGGGTCGTCGTCCTGGACGACGAACTGGATGCGGATGACACCGTCTTCCATTCCCATCAGGGCGTGGGTACCTTCGGAACTGGAAGAATTTAAAGGAAGAAAGTCAGAATATTGCATGTTTGTTTCCCTGTTTGTTTGTTATATTTATGTATGGATTGTTGATCTTGGGGTCAGTATACTACAGTCAAACATGCTTTAGTGACCACCTGTCTACACAGACCACATTTTTTGTTTCCCTTGAAAACGGTTTCTTATTGACACATGTACTAATAACTAATAAAAGAACCTGTCTACAAAGACCCCTTTTTTATGTTTCCCTTGGGCGGTCGCTATAGCCAGGTCTAATAAAGAAAGAAAAGAGGGAAGGGGAAAGGAGAAAAGGGGGAGGAGGATAGGGGGTATTCCTTACTTGAAGGTGATACAGGTGATGGGGATGTCACCGCTCCCTGGGACGGGGATAGCCCTCTTGGCTTCCTTGATGGCATTCTCTCGGCTGTCCTTGATCAGTGCCGTTTTCTCCTCCTCGCTGTAGAACTTGCATTCGTAGAGGTAACCAGCATCAAACGCTCCCTACATGCACAAATGGAAACATACATTTTAAAGCCTGCACTGCTTGTATCTACTTAGATTAAAAACAGAGTTGGCCCTAATGCTGATCCTTGTGCAACATCACATCTTATTTTTTTCCTTTCTGATAACTTTTGACTTGCGCCCTCTATATAGCAACCAATGCCTCAGCGGTACCTGTTGGTCCTCCATGATTATCCCCTTTTTCTTATGTAAATTGGGAGCTGATTGGATGAGATAACCACCCGTCAGTGACCAAGGCAGGGAGGTGTCTAATCCCTCCTGGCTAAACTAGTGCAGACGGGATTTATTTAACATTTGAGATCTGAAATATTCGCCAATGATATCTGCTGCAGGTTGTTTTCATCTCCTTTTTCTATTTCATCAAATAGAAAGATCTAAGGCTAGGTTTGCAGATTGCGTGTAGCTACTTGTGCCCTCTATAATATAGCAAACAATGCCTAAGCGGTACCCGTTGGTCCCCCATGATCGCATATTTCTTATGTTAATTGAGAACTGATTGGATGAGACAACCACATGTCAGTGACCATGCAGGAAGGTCCAATCCCTAGCTAGCTCCTGGCCAAACTAGTGTAGACAGACTTTAAGATTTGAGATCTGAAATATTCACTAATGATACCTGCTACAGGTTGTTTTTATCTCTTTTTCAATTTCATTAAATAGAAAGGAGTATAAGGATAGGATTGCAATTCCGTTTATGTTAGGTTCACTTTAGAGTTACACTGTTTGTTTGGTGTTCAGTCCAGTAGTGACCTTAATAGGAATTTACAGTGGACCAATGGTCGCCAGAGTAAAATTCCAATATAAATATTAATGCATTCCTATGTGATGTGTTATATATATACAGGGGAGTGTTTCACAAAGACTAAGATCCACTTTAAATTGTACTTAATTTAACTATGACAGGCCGTTCATGCCACTGGTTGCTCTCACCATTATGATCTGTAGATTTTATCTTTTCCTTCAATAACGAATTTATTGAAAAACAAAAATTCTGTAGATTTGTGACCATGATATATCCCTTGAAAGACCAATGCAAGTAAATGGTGAGAACAAACAGTGGCATGAACAGCCTGCCATAGTTAAGTCCAACTTAAAGTCGATCTTAGTCTTCTTTGTGAAACACTCCCCAGAAGTACATGTATATAAAATATTATATACCTCTCTTTAAAAATGACTGCTTTAATATTCAAGGAACAGTTGTTTTATAGGCTCTCAGGGACATTGCATCTCGCCATTACTCCTTGGCACGCCTCGTGGTGATATCAGGATGCAACATTCCCTTGAGCCTATAAAACAACTATTCCTCTCACAGCATTCATTATACTGTATCTATACTAATGCCTTAAATCCAATGTACCATAGTCGAACAAATTTGACTCACCATGGAAACCCAGAAAGTGTCTGGATCGTTTGGAGCGTACATTCCAAAGAGAATAGGACTAGGCTCCTCTGGGAAGTACAAGGGCTGTGGCTCCTCCTCTTTCTCCTCTGAAAAAGAAAAAGACAGAAGAAGAGCAAATGAGAAATCTTCAAGAATAACTGCTCCGCACCATTCCTGGGGGGTGTATCACAAAGACTAAGATCAACTTTAAGTTAGACTTAACTTTGGCAAGCCATTCATAACACTGTTTGCTCTCCCCATTTACTCAACATTTATCTAAAGATCATAATGGTGAGAGCAAAAAGTGGTATTACAGTGGCCTGCCAAAGTTAAGTCCAACTTAGAGTCAATCTTAATCATTGTGAAACACTCCCCTGATTTGTTTTTTTACACATTTTTTTACACTAAAATAGGTCTTACCCATGTCCGACATGAGCCTTTATAAATATCTAAAAGAAAATGTGCTTGTACATATATATTCTTGACCAAACAATTAAGAACACCTTTTCACTTATTTAAATCATCTGTACAGAGTGTGCATGTATATATCTCACAGATTTATATACAAAAATTCTATGTAAAAGACGTTGAATGATTTATTGTATAATTTGTCCATTGTTATATTTTACATAGAGTACTTTCTCCCTCTTTCTCTTGAGAACGAAAATAATGGTGTAAACTTCTGCATATGTTTCATGCAAGGAAAATAAGACGTTGATTTGTTAATCAGTCTTTGCAGCAATTAAAACAGTTGAATTTGATTTTTACCTTCTTCCTCCTCCTCTTCCTCATCTTCTAGGCCACGTTCCCGACGGATACGTCTCTGTCTCTCCTTCTCCTTCTGTTTCTCCTCCTCTTCGATTCTCTTCCTTTCCTCTTCCTCTTCTCTCTATCATTTGTAAAGTGTAAACAAAAACATGAGCAATAGTTTAAACGTCATATCATTGATTCCTTCACTAATCTCGTCTTTTATGTTGTAATATTCTTTTTTTCCTTCTGCCTCAATATAAATACTGCTACTGAATAGAACGTGTCTCTAGAGCCTGATGAAATCCGTATATCGATCAGTACTCACTCATTGTAGAGTAGGGGCAGACTGGCACCCAAAATAGAATATAATTTATTTACATGAAGAACAAAATTTGGTATTTTGATGTGGTATTTTCTTCAACTGAGAATGGAACGTAGAGGCCGGAGTACAAGTTTTCTTACCCTGAGTCTAGACTTGATGCTGGTAAAGGAGAAGGACCTGGTTTCCAAGCCTGTGATGTTGAAGGTCTTGGAGGTGTCGTAGCTGCCTGGCTCTGGGGCCGTGACCTCCATCACCTCACCATTCGCACAGAACACCAACAGGGTGTTCTTCTCCTGCAAAGGTCAAATATCAAAGGTCAAAGGTCATAAATTAGAGATAAAATCCAAAAGGCATGTTATTATTATTAGGTAAGTGATGTTGAAGGTCTTGGCGGTGTCGTAGCTGCCAGGTTCTGGGGCCGCAACCTCTATCACTCTCGTATCCTAACAGAACACAAGCAGGTGTTCTTCTCCTGCAAAGGTCAAAGATCAAAGGTCATGAAAAAGGACAAATGGTACATGGAATGCTATCTTTCATGGACATTAATTATTTTAGTGCCTTTATCCATTTTTGTTTGTTTTCAAGAAAAATGGCAGTCAATTGTGCAAATACATTGTCCTACCTCAAACTTTTGGTAGGACTTTCCCACCTATGACACTGAAAGGGTCAATATGGATTTGAAGCTGTACTTACAAAGTTGCCGGGAGCCCAGGTGAGGTGCGTTACTGGCCCTGGCATCTCAATGTATCCAACAGGACTGAACGTATCACTGACAGACATGAAGAACACTGTTCCGTCGGCTCCCTGCAGCGAAAAAAAGACATTGAAAAAAATAGCTATTAAGGACTGGTAACAAAACTGGCATGCAAAAGATATCAGCACATTGTAACGGGGCCTGTATATGGAACAGATATTCAATTCGTAATTGCTTTATCTAACTGTAGGTTGTTTTTTTGTCAAAGTGGCCTGTATGTTTGATAAAACAACAAACTAAGTAGAATACATAGTGCAGAGGAATAGAGAATGAGATTGAACTGCCACATAAACACCGAGATGATTTCCCTGGCGCTTGAACCATTTTTCAAAACATACATGATGCGTAGAACAAGTAATCAAGAATAGTACCCCCAAAAAAAATCATAACAGTTGATGCTTGAGTCATTTCTTTAGGAAGAGTCAGTGAATCAAACAATATGATGGTTAATGTAATCTGAAGCGTGATGCCAATATAATTTCAAAAATTGTCAACCCTATTTCTTGACTTATATTGTCATGTCATGTATATTAATCAATACATGAATTCAGCTTTCAACTGAGCAGCAAATGTATGCTTGGATAATCGAGAACCAAGCTTAAAGGGAGTGTAGCTTGGCAAATACTGGTTAACGCCATCCAGCGTATGTTGCACACACATGATTGCTGCGGTCGCATCGTCTGTTGTTGTATGATACCCGATTGGCTGAAAGGAAAGACACATACTGTAGTCTCATCAGTCTACACTCCCTTTAATTATAAGTACTCTGAATACAAAAAAAAGAAGATGTTTTTACCCCAGAAGCGAGCAGTTCTCCCTTGTTGTCTAGAGCCATCGCTGTGACAGCCTTGGTGTGAGGTTTAAAGGCTTGCTTGAGGATGAGCTGGGCCTGGGGTTGGTTCTGACCCTTCTTATGGTGGTCTTGATGGTCCTGTCTGGCGATGACCAGTACTCTGACCACGCCGTCGTTGAATCCGGCCAGGATGGTGGCCCCCTTGGGGTCAATCTATAAATTACAAGATGAACTGATTATTCAGCTGGCATGTTCACCATAGGGTAACAGGCATATGTTTGGAATCAATCTGAAAACAGGTATCATAATATTTAATCCAGGTTCAGTTCAGTTCAGTTTCAGTGTATTTTCATATTTCACATGTTGTATAATACATTATTACATTTGGCATGTAACATCTTTTTGTTTGTGGTATTAATACAAGCGAATAGAATAATACATAAAATCAAGTTAAACAAAGGGAGAAATATAATGGAGCCTAAAGAGAAAGCATATTAAACCAAGTCATTACCATGATTTTTTTTCTTCTTCAATATAATGAAATAAATCAAATTGAAAAATATCATTGAAATAAAAAGTTATACTGGGATCAATCTGTGAACAGGAATGTTATTAATCATAAACTTGGCAGTGTTATAGATTTAGGAAGATACCTAAAAGCGTTGGGCTATCTGTAAACAAATAAGGCGTTTAATCATTTATTTGGCATTTTCAGCAAAGCCACAATTTATCACGACTTACTTGACATTTGAATTGTTGGGGGTAGTTAAAAAAATAGTATATTTTTATCTACCTTATTTTATTTATTTTATTTTTTCTGTTACATTAGTAATCAAAGGTTGTATTCATGGATGTACATGTAGATGATAACAAACTGTATGATTACAATTTTATCAAACACATATAAATAACAAAATATGACCAACTTAATAAACATATTTATTCCTTATCTTAATCTATATCCAACTGCAATCCTTTGTCTAACTTACAATCTGAGGCAACCACAACAGGGAGGTGGATCCAGCGTTGAACTTGGTATGGCACAGTGGCGTCTTGGATGCATTGTCATACACACGAACAGTAGCTAAACAAAGCAAAGATAAGCACAATGTGTAACAAGTGGCATTTCTGTACAGATTATATCTCATAAAGTGGTGGAGTCTGATCAGAGAGAGAGAGATCGAGAGAGGATTTTCTTGAGAAATTGAATCAATCCCATGAATATGTATTGGTAAAAACGATTTATAATGTGGATGTATATTGATCCTGGTGCCAAAAGCTCTGCAGTTGATTTCAAACTCTTATCCCATTCCTTATATCAACCCTAACACTATAAACCACTCTGGCCAGTACTAACATCAAATTTAATTGCCACCCGAAACACAAGCTACGTCACTGTTTGCCCATCTCAAGCATGAGTTTGAATGCGAAGACAAAGTATTATTTCAAGAAAAAAAAAAGCATTTCAGCAAAGCACATTTACATCTGTGCATTATTCAAATTGTTAGCAGTGATATTATTACTTCAGCAATAAGAGCTAAACAGGTTATAAATTCGACCAAAAAATGCGTTTGCACCCCTCTGTCTAGTAACACATGAAACGTAAATTTTGACATTGAAACTCAAATTTTGAAACTCAAAGAAAAGTTGCATCATCCAACAAACGGGTGAATATTAATTATGGGGTATTGAGAATAGAAAGGCAGTGTCACTTACCATCATGGGCGGTGGAAGCAATGAGCTGCGAGATGGGTGACGTCGCTACGGCAGTGATCTCTCCTGCATGGTACGAGAAGAGCTTCTCGGGATCCTTGGTGGTGTGCGAGAAGGACAGGTCCAGCTTCCAGATCCCACCGTTCGCATCCTGACAGAGACGAAAAAATCGAATGAAGAGCATGAATTACAGGAGCAGGAGCTATCAATTTTCATATCGAACGACTTAATACGCGGGAGTTGTAGGACGATCATCAAAATTGATTATCTCTGTCAATTTGCTAAAAATGACTCTCTTAAAGGTTGGATCTCAGTTGAGACCTTGCAGACATTTTTTGTTTTCATTTTCTTTCATCTTGTCAGAGAATTTCAAGTGAAAAAGCAACCAAATATATCTGATCACCCTTTATTACATATTTTTGGTCATCAGAAAATATTGAAGCACTCTCCCCCCCCCAAAAAAAAAATCAACAAAACAAACAAAATCTTTTTTTTTGTAATCTTGTATTTAAACAGTACATTTGGACTTTGGCACGACTTCCAACCTACCCCTGTATCAAACTTGCAGACTCCTGGAACCCAAACAAGACATCCTTCGACAATTATTTCAAGAGACTTGTATTAAAAGGAAAACAAGTTGACCAGAAGATGGTTATAGCAATTGAGTACGCTTTCCCCTGGAATCATTTCTAAATGTAATTTCTTAACAAGTTATTATTACTCACCTGGCCGTACCACAGGCTCTGCACCTCAGGGTCAACTGACTTGACCATGGACATGAGATGGACGTCGCTTCCGACCTTGAGGTCATTCATAGGTTCCATCTCAAAGACACCGGACTCGTCCATGGAATCGGCCGTGTCAATCGACTCAAAGTCCCACACCTAAAGAAAAAACAAATTATTTCCATTTACTATGGTTGATACCTTTTTTTGTAAAGAGTATCACATATTTAAGATCTTGCAAGTGCTATGAAATAAATTGCACTTATAAGGATATTACAAGAATACATGTAAATATTAATTAATCAGCAAAAACGGGGTTGAGCTGACTACATGTATGAGAGACTACAAAAAACATAGAAACTACAGAAGGAAAACATGGTTTTGAAAAACAGGTACAGGAACATTATAATCTCAATTAAGGCAAGGCATGAAACAATGAACAACATGGAGGGGAAAAGACTTCCAAAAATATGAGCACACAAGTGGAAGTGAACATTTTAAAGAAAAAGATCATGTACCAAAAAAATACAAATACATTAATCCACAAGAATTTTGTATCTTATTTGAGTAATATTATAATTATAATAAATAATTTTCCTCTCTCTCAAGGGGGTGGGGCTTGTAATTCTGTTTAAATGTTTACATTTTGAAATGGGGAAAGGGGGAGTGTTCAGAGTGAATATCAAGGGAAGGGCATATGCACCCCCAACCCCTCTTACTGGTGAGCCCTAGCTGCATGAAAACTGTGACTTACCCTGATGAAGCCATCAGCGCCGATCGTGATCAACTCCCCCTCATCCATCACAAACTGTTCAATAGCCCCTTGATGGCAGGGCTTCTTGCCCTTACGACCGATCTGGACCTTGATCAGGCCGCCCTCCCAGAGCAGCATGTTGCCCGAGTCTGTCCCGGACAGCACCTTGCCGTCCGGCAGCTCCACATAGCCCCGGATGTCCGAGATCTCGGTGCGGCCAAACTTGCCCAGTGCCCCCTGGAGCTTGAGGCCGGTGAAGGTGTCGGCCATCTTCCAGAACCTATTAGAATTTGAGAAAATCCATGAAATAAAGTTCCCACATGCAAAGGTCCGGTAGAGTTAAAGGCAATAGTAGCATGGCAAATACTGGTGAACGCCATCCACATCTTCTTTTGGACAACTGCACGTAAACGAATGGACTTAATAAACGGGAATCAGCGACTTAATCTCTACATGGTCAGCGTTCGCGAAACAGACCGAAGTTCTCCTCACGCTTCAGTTTTGCGTATGCATCGTCTGTAGTCCTATTATACCTGATTGGCCCCGAGTCAGGCCGAGGGAAAGACACATTTAGTCTCGTCAGTTTACACTCCCTTTAAGCGGAGCAGAAAGATATTTTTCACACATGTAGAGTGACCGTATTCATTATTTTTGTAGAAATTTCAATCACAACTCAACAGGCTACAGCACTATTAATCTTTGTGTTCATCACTTAGCATAAATAATCTAACCCAATATTCATCACTGTAAAATTGCGAAATTTATTGAGGGGTTCTTAATATTGTGTTAACCTCATGTACATGCACAAGCTGCTCAGGTCCTGGGGAGTGTTTCACAAAGACTATAAGATCGACATTATCTTTAGATAATATATTTTCCTTCAATAACGAATTATCAACAATTGTTAATTCCTCAAATTTGGTGACCATGATTTGCACCACCCTTGGAGAGACCAGTGCCAGTAACTGGTGAGAGCAAATAGTGGCATGTACAGTCTGCCATAGTTACATGTAAGTCCAACTTAAATTCGATCTTAGTCTTTGTGAAATACTTCCCTGGGCTATTATGTACAGTCAAACCTGCTTTAGTGTCCACCTGTCTACGAAGACCAAATTTTTTGTTTCCCTTGAAAATTGTTCTCTTGAAACATACACTAAAGGAACCTGTCTACAAAGACCACTTTTCTTGTCTCCCTTGGGTGGTCTTTATAGACAGGTTTCACTATATTAAACACTAACCTGATGTGGCCGGTGCCGCTGGTCGTCAGCTGCCCCTCGTTCTCAGGGGAGAACGTGACCCTGAAGACATCCTGGGAGAAAGCCTTGGATCTCAGTTGGATCTTCTCCTGCTGCCAGTCCCATAGGGTCAGCATGAAGTCAGGGTTACAACCCACGGAGGCCAGGAGGGTCCCGGCGGGGTTGAAGTCCACAAAGGCGTAGCCCTTCTCCGTGCCGCCCCTCAGGATGCGGTAGAGCTTGAGGGAGGGGAACTCGTAGAAGATGATGTTGGGCATGTCCCCCTTTTCGGCGACCACAAAGTATTTCAGACTGGGGTGCACCTGTCATTGAAAAAAAATCATTGAAAAGAAACATAAAATAAGTACAAATGCTGCTCTTCATGGAATGGCAAAAACCTAAACAAAAACCTATATAAAATGTTTTCAGTGGTGCTAAACAATGTAGATGAAAGATTGTTTGCAGGACCAGAACTTCTCTTCTGTGTTTTCAATTCAATTCAATTTTAACAAGGTTTATTAAAACATGACTGGCAGTCACAGACTATATTATACATGTTTTGACAGTGCAAGTAAACACAATATATATACATGTTTATATACAAACTGCAACAATAAGAAAATGTGTAAAGTTGAAGTTGAAATTGTTTTCATTGACAATTCAGATAAAACAGGAATCAACTATCTTCACTCACAGTTATAGCACCAACTCCACCACCGCTTGTAGTCCTGACGTATCGTTGCTCCTTGGTCACGAGGTTCAAGATTTGGACTATGTTACCAGCCGCAAAGAGGACTGTGTTGGCATCCAGCATGTACAGATTGGACAGTTTCTTGCAGTCATATCCAAAAGAGTGACTGGTGAAGAAAAGCTACAAGTCAAGGATAATACTAGGCTTAGGTGTTCATAAACTTTAATGTGGTAAAGATCCTGTCAGATATGAAAAATGAAAAAAGATGATTTATATATCAACAAAAAGCTTATAAGCCATAGATAACAATAATAATAATAATAGTGTCTGTCAGCGAAGTCAGCTCTCTGAAAGACAATATCTAAAATTGATATCGGAAGTTGTCGACCTAAAATCAAGCTATCGACTTGATGATATCATCTCATGTGGAGTACACATATCAACAATGAATTTGCATTAATTTAGGATGGATCACCGCCTCAGCTATATAGGTGAGTCGATCGGGTCCACATAACAATCAGACAATATATTTTTATCATTTCCAAAGCCAGATTCAGAAACCACAAAGTTTCAAATGGGTCAATGGTATAATATCCTTTCAAATATGTCAACAGTTCTTGATTAATAATTGCTTCTTCTCTTCCCCATTTTCACTTACAGTGTATATCATGTTAATCTTTGTGGAGTGCATGAATCGTTAGGTACTTTTGTCTTTATCAACTTTATAATTCTGCGAAGTAGCTTTTGCTAATATTTACATTAAATTATTCAATTTCTTGGGTAAGGTTTCGAGTATTGAATTGAATACATCTTAAAATCTTCAAAGGATACAATAGTTTGAGCATGTCGTTTGGTAGACCGGAATCCTCAGCAATAACTGGCTTGGAGCTGTGTTCTTCATAGTCGTAAAAGAAATCTTTAGGTATCAAATTCTCATCCTCTTCCTCCTTAGAATCCTCTCCTTTCTCTCCCTCTGTCTCCTCTGCCCCACCTCCATCGACCTGTGTCTCCTCACCCCCATCGGCATGTGTCTCCCCACCCTCGGGTTGCTGCTGGGGCTGGGCGTCCTGGGGCTTCGGTTCTCCGTCCCCTCCAGTGTCTGTTTGCGGTTGTTGGGATTCTGCAGATTCTGTCTGGGGTTCTGCTGCTGGTGTCTCCTCGGGTGCTTCCCCCTGTCCTTCTGCCGGTGCATCTTGGGTTGCGTCACCTTGTGTCTCCTGGGGTGCGTCACCTTGTGTCTCCTGGGGTGCGTCACCTTGTGTCTCCTGGGGTGCGTCACCCTGTGTCTCCTGGGGTGTGTCACCCTGTGTCTCCTGGGGTGTGTCAGCCTCTGTTGCTCCCTCTGCAGCTGGGGCGGTGTCATCATCTGCGACAACCTGTTCCCCTTCTGCCTGGGCTGCTTGTGCTGTGTCTTCGGCGGCCTGGGGTGCATCGGCTAAGAGTGATATCATAAGATCATTCTTGTTGAAATCGACATATAAAATCTGTTGTACTTGAAATAAGGAACAGATCTGCAATATACATGAAGCTCATCTATCATTGGCATCTAATGCATTATATTCACTTTAAAAAAAAATGCATATTACAAATTCAGACCAACAGGGGATGGGAATTACTTTGCAAACATGTATATGACACTGGTCGTTTAAGAGTAATTTGAATCACACTGCAAACAGAAGTTTCATCTAGTGCTGTAATATCACGGATATCTCCAATTCCGTTTAACCGCCAGTCAAAACCGGACGGTTTTCGGTTAAACAAATAAAAAATTAAATTAAAAAAAAAAAAAAAAAAAAAACGATTTTTTTTTTTTTTTTTTTTTTTTTTTTTGTTGACCGACTCTGTCGGCAGCAAGCCAGGACTTTCATTTAACTGCGAGGTGCATTTGAAGGCGCTGATTTGTGCTTGTGAACTTGTCACAAATAATAGTAACAATGTCGTTTTTAGAAGAATGTGTAAGATCATTAATGTAAATAAAAAAACAGTAGAGGACCTAGGATAGAACCTTGTGGCACGCCATGTGTAAAAGTTGGATGAATTTTTATTATAAAGTACATATTGAAGATGACAGACAAATTGGAGTGTTGTTTTAGTTTCGGAGTGGTGAGTCAAAAAACAGATTACTGAGCTGGGAGACATTGCCAGGTGGAGGGGCATAAATCGAAACTTAAAAAAAAAAAAAAAAAAAAAAAAAAACAATTTTTTTTTTTTTTTTTTTTTTTTTTTTCGTTTAACCGAAACCGTCCAATTGAAAACGGAATCCGCCATCGGCGGTCGGATACCGGACGGTTAAACGTTTGGTTACAGCACTAGTTTCATCGATATATTAAATTTCTTATTTTCCCCGAGAATGAATAGTGATTGTATCTCACAAAACTTTGTCTTACGATTTTCTTTTTTAAATATGTTGTTTTATATTTGTCTTTGTTTTGACCATTTTTTATTCTTCATATTGATATGTTATTTCATTTTCACTTTAAAATGTCAGCATTTCATCATTTGTACTGCAGGGGGTGGGGGGGGGGATTTATTGAACTATGAAGAACAATGACTACATCCATCATGAATAATATCATGCTTTCCTTCCAAATGCGTCAATAGAGTTGAGATTGGATGAATTTCAATGAAACACACCTTCGGGCGCTTGTCCATCTTCAGGAGCAGTTTCAATCGGAGGCTCTACCGCATCGTTATTCTCTCCGCCATCTTCCTGCTCCGCCTTCTGCTCACCATTCCCCTCTGTGTCCTGTGGGTCATCCGCACCCTCAGCTGCTGGGGCATCTGCCCCACCCTCCGGACTCACTTCAGCTGGTTCTGCATTGTCATTGGCAGCTGTAATCAAATAATGAAATGGAATTAGCAGTTGTACTGTTGCTAACCTCCAAAATAGAATAAATCTGAAAGATTTGTTTCATTCCAGGGAGTACAGATGAAGACCAGAAAATCATGTACGAATGGCTCTGGAAAGAATACATGGGGTCTAGACCTATGTCTGAATTATAATCATTGTCATTTTAAAAACTGGAAAATAAATTATCTCTTTATGACATCCACACTGAATTATTATCACTATCATTTTAAAAACTGGAAAAATAAATTATAATCTCTTTATGACATCCACACTGAATTATTATCACTATCATTTTAAAAACTGGAAAAATAAATTATAATCTCTTTATAACAGTCACACAACCCCCCCCCCCCCCCCCCCCCCCCTCACCCCTTCCTTTAGATCATCATCGCATAAAGTGGGGTAGTTAATCATTTCAGATGAAAGACTTCATTTGTTTTCATTTTTCTTATTGACGACGTTGGATTGCCAAGAAAGGCTAGCGGTTAATGCCGCAGAGAGTTTTATAACGTCTTCTGGCATTCTTGAAGTGTACCTTGTGCTGTTGTGTCTTCTTGTGATGTCTCGTTAGTTTCCTGCTCAGCATTGGTCTCTTCCTGCTGCCCATCAGTAGCAGCAGGTTCTGCAATGGAATATAAAAATTGATTTTGAATCTGTACTATTTTGAGGTGACAAACATAAAAATCATAATTTGTAAAGTTAGAGTTCGCTATTTCATTACAACTTCAACAGATCCATCAGCGTTTGAACTTGAACATCTACCTTAGCATGTCAAAACAGTGTTCAATTACAAATCTCTTCAAAAATTCAAGCTAAGCCTTCAATTTGATTTTTAGTTTGATCTGTCTTTCTTTCTTCAATTCTTGTTTTCGTTTCAGAACTGTTTCACAATCACATTTTCATTGATTGCTGATTTAGAAATCAGTCTAATATCATACATAGATCTAATGTCTAAATTCAGGTGAAAGCAATCTGCCTCACCCAAATAGACCAAGAAATAACATGAAGCCTAGGCCTACACTACAGTCTAAAAAAAATATCCAACCTCATTTGTTCGCATTCCACCCCGCCGCGCGCGGCCGACCGTGCACCATCGCACAAGGCTCACGGCAACTTCCCTTCCCCCGTCACTCTCGGCCCATACACTGACCGCATCGCGGCGAACTTCAAAATCCTTCAGAAAAACATGGGCGAGTTCTTTGCTATATTAATACAATTAAGAATGCCCAATAACTAAGAATGTCAATGATAATTATAGCTCTAGAGTTAATACGTACATATCACTTGAATAAAACAAAAATATATTTACAAATATGATATTTATCGGTATAAACAATCACTATTTACCTGCGTTCGCCTGTTGCTCGTCGTCCATTTTGGAGTTACCCGTTGCTAAGGTTGCCATTGCGCAGGCGCAGCAAGCCAGCTGGCTCAACATGTAATTTGCTGCCCTCTTTTGACAATAGGTAAGATAGTCGTTTTTATGGTCGGTGTTTCAAAATGTAGCCGCAGATCAGACAAGAATTGTGTTATCTTCTCAATTCTAAATCTAAGAGATTCCAAAGTGCCAATTGTTTTTTGCTCAAAGGGTGGGGGGAGGGTGTTGATTATTAAAAAAAATAGAGCTCCATACCCCCTCCCCCTCCCCGTTGAGCCAACAAATAATTAGAAAATTGTGCTCACTCCCGAAAAGAGTTTACGAAATCAAAAACAAATCAAAATGAGTAAGGTTATGATCACAATCTTGTTAGATGATTTTAACGCTGTGCCTGTGATTATATTTCTTTCAGGGGCGGATCTAGCTTTTTGCTAAGGGGGGGGTTTGACCAAAATAATGACGATGCGGAGCATCGTCCACGAGCCGCGAAGCGGCGAGCCGATTTTTTTGGGGGTGTTTATTTGAACCCCGTAAGTGATGTTTTCCTGGCATCTATTAACACAATGGAGACCATAAAAAGCAGTGCATGATAACGTCTTTTTAAATCAAGTAACAGTTTAATACACAGTTATATCCAGAGTTATCATGTGTTTGGTTAAGTTACCAGATGAGTTGAATATCTTCTCACAATATTTGCACTTGAAAGGGTTTCTCTCCAGCGTGCGTTCTTTTTTCTTTCTTTTTTTTTTTTTTTTTTTTTTTTTTTTTTTTTTTTTCCCTTTTTTTTTTTTTTTTTTTCTGGGCCGCCCAAGGGGGGGGTTTAAACCCCCTAAACCCCCCCCCGTAGATCCGCGCCTGTCTTTAGTCATACTAGAACTCTTTCTAGATTAATCAAGGTAATTTATTTATTTATCTTTGACTGTCGTATTTTTTTCTTTATCCAAAATGTAATCGTCCACCCTCCACCACCTCCAGTCAAAACTCTTCTTCGGAGTATTTAGGAGGAAAAGAATCCAAGAAGATCCAAAAAGATTAACTTATACGTGAAGATTTTTTCAAACATAAAATAAGATGATCATGCAAATAAATATTAATTCTGATAAGACTTTTCATAGTATATTCTGAATCACCATTCTAAATCGTTATCGTCTCATGTCTGCACTTCACTACTTAGACGTTATACATTTTCTAAATTAAAACTCACATTTGGCCAAACCATGCTTCATTGTATGATATATCAAATTTTGTATATTATGGACTATTCTTGATATTAAAACAAGATATATCTTATCAGAATAACTGTATACTGATCAATAACGTTCTTAGAAAATTTAAACTTGATCTGTCGAGAATAAAGCATATTGTCTTAAACGTATCATAAAAAGAGGTAAGAAAAATCATTCCAACTTTATGGGCAACTATATATGTATGATTTAGGACTGTACCATAGAGATATATACTACTAACACCTTATTAAGTATATAATCCTTATATAATCCTTATTAAGTATATAGTACCTTATTAAGTAGCCTTATTAAGTATATATCTCTATGGACTGTACCGACAACACTCGGGATCTACTCTCTTTAAAAAAAAGTGAATTTTCAAAATCACGGACGTCACTCCTCTGGAGAGTGAAAATGTAGTGAAAATAGAGTGAACATTCACTCTTTTCTTCTTAGAGAGCACTCTAAATCAATCGATTTTCACTCCTAAACAAGTGATCACGGACGTCACTCACAAGAAAGTGAAAATAGAGTGAAAATTCACTCTTTTTTTAAAGGGAGTAATAATGCTGTATGCTGTTCACATCTGTAATTGTGTATGTAGGAGAAGCAATAATATTACTGCGATCGTTTGTTTCTTTTTTATTGATACACTGTATAGGCCTACAATCAAAATCTACTGTGTATATTATGTACATGTATAGACTATTATTATCATTATTATTATCATTATCATTTTTATTAACGTTAACATTAAAGGTATTACAAAGTTTTGGTATGGGGTCCTGAATTTGGTTCAAATGAACATATTGGAAGCATATGCGTTCCTACAATATTCATTGATCGTTGTCGCGGTTGAAATTGAGTCTAAAGTTATGAAATTATAAATAAAAAACTCTTTATGTTGTATAGCTCCCTCTCAAGGTCAAGATATTAATTTAGCTTTGAAACAATGTTTCTTGACTAAAATCGACCGATTAGCTATTCCCGTTTGGAAATTATATACCACAACTACATATTCTGAGAGTTTCATGGTCGCAGCTACCATTGTACGGCCATAGGTGCTATTTGTAGGTGCTATTTGTCAAAATTTACCGGGAGCACCGGTAAATTATTATATTCAATTTTTCTCGAAAACAGAAGTGTTTTAGGGGCTAATTTTTTTGGTGCGTATAATACATCCACAGGGGCATCCAAATATATCAAAATTGTAAAGATTCACTATCCACCCAATTTTCAAAATTTCCCAAAACTTTGTATTACCTTTAATTTTTACTAATAATCATATAAGTGTTATTTCTATTTGTTGTCTTGAAATTGAACTGGCCTGACAATAAATTTTCCAAACGGTACCCTGTTTAAAAATTATCGTAAACATGGTAAAGGGTATAATTTAGCAAGGCATGAACATTATCTACGTCGATGCATAACGTTGATGGCGGCGACAGGACATTGGGGCCTTGCAATGTCACTTAAGCTGGCCAGCCATTAACATCATTAGAGATAATTGTTTTGGAAAATAAAGTGCCCTATTATCCATGTTACACGACCCTCCTTAAAACTGGCTCGGAAACCTCGTCCATGCATGGCGCCATTTTTGTTCTTCTACACTCTAAATTACAGGGATTTAAATTTAAATCTATAGGATTTATTTTTAAATCTTTCATGTACTGTAGGTAGGGACCAATCGATGTGGATTTAAAATTAATCTTCGCTAGGATTAAAAAGTTTTAATCTGTAAAGGATTAAAAAATAAGTTCAAAAGATTTATATTATAAATCTTTCTAGATTAAAATTAACCCTGATAAAGATTTAAAAGCAATCCTTTTTGGGACTTCTTTTTTTTTATATTTGAAACTCGGATTAAGAACCAGTTTAGCAATCTTTTAAGATTAAAAATCAATCTTTATGGATTTAATTTCATTCAAATCCGGCTTAAGATTTAAATTTTAAATCCCTGTAATTTAGAGTGTAAAGAGCAAAAGTGCTTTGCTATTCATGGGGCATGTCCTTGTCAGTCTGGCGAGTAGAATATCTATTTATATACTAAAAATTAAACTAGTATCGGAAAAAAAATTAGACCACGTATATGAGTCATTAACCTATATAAGCTTTGAATTTGTAAATGAATGTACCAACATGGCCGACTGAAGACATGTAAGAGGTAAAGTTATAGAGGCATTGGGGACACAAAATGTTAACAGCCAGATAAAGGGAGTATAGACAGGGAGAGAAAGGATGGCATTGGGGATGGAAAAGAGAAAATTAGAGAGAAAGGTATAGAGAAAGAGACTAAGAGAAAGAGAGAAAGAGAGAGAGAGAGAGAGAGGGAGAGAGAGAGAGGGAGAGAGAGAGAGAGAGAGAGAGAGAGAGAGAGAGAATGTGAAAGAAGGGAGGAAAGGAGTGCGAGAGAAAAAACTCACAAACACGCCATACCTTTTAAAGGCATCGTTTTACAATGTTAAATCTGAGATGCATGGCACTTTACGTGTTATCAGTGCCTGTGATATGGTGTTATATTGGAGCCCTAAAAAATTGCCCTTCAAAATTATCATGACGTGCCTCAAAAGGTAAACATCTTTGAGTGACCGGTTTTACCATATTATTTTTACCCAATAGACTGTAGTGTTATAAAAACGGTTTTTGAAATGTCGATTTTCAATTAATAAATATCTTGATAATCAGACAGGCGATCGGCTTTTAAAAGTCATGGGATTCAAGATCGACCTAAAGGTTTATAATTATCATTGCACAGGGGCGTAGACAACGGGGGGGGGGGGGATGAGGGGGATGCATCCCCCCCACCTCACAAGGTGGGGGGGGGGTGGCATGTACAATCATCCCCCCAGGTTTTGGGGAATGATATTTGCTTACTTAATAAGTCATAATGATGATAATAATAGTAATAATAATAATGATAACAATTATAATATTAATAATAATAATAATTATGATGATGATAATAATAATCCTCATCATTATTGTAATTGTGTTTATTGTTATTAGCCGCATTCACACGGTGAAAGCCAATTCAGACGGTAAAAAAAAGAAAATCTTACAAGTATTTGTGGTTATCTTGTGGTTTGGAAACCACAAGATAACCACAAGATTAAACAGGCGCGGATCTACGGGGGGGGGGGGGGTTAGGGGGTTTAAACCCCCCCCCCCTTGGGCGGCCCAAAAAACAAACAAAAAAAAAGGGGGAAAAAAGAAGAAAAAAAAGAAAAAAAGAATGAAAAAAGAACGCACGCTGGAGAGAAACCCTTTCAAGTGCAAATATTGTGAGAAGATATTCAACTCATCTGGTAACTTAACCAAACACATGATAACTCTGGATATAACTGTGTATTTAACTGTTACTTGATTTAAAAAGACGTTATCATGCACTGCTTTTTATGGTCTCCATTGTGTTAATAGATGCCAGGAAAACATCACTTACGGGGTTCTAATAAACACCCCAAAAAAATTCGGCTCGCCGCTTCGCGGCTCGTGGACGATGCTCCGCATCGTCATTATTTTGGTCAACCCCCCCCCTTAGCAAAAAGCTAGATCCGCCCCTGAGTCATCCCCCCAAGTGTACGAGCCTGTCTACGCCACTGTCATTGCAGCATGAGCTAAATTCAGGATTTTTTTTCAGAATTTGAGACAAAGTCACCCGATCCCTTTAATGGCGGACGTGTTCTCCATGAGCTGCTGCTCAAGTGGTAAATTAAGTCAATTTTACAAGATAATGAAGGCAGTTGAGGATGAGTGATGAGTTAGTGAGTCATTCACCTTCAACATGCACCAGACCTTGACTAAGCACGGTATACACTGGATTATCTGGAAACCCATTCGACGGTACACAATAATATTCGGCTAATGCCGAATTATCTTCACCTTGAAGAAGGGACTTGCTTGATCACGTCCCTGGCCTATTAAACACCTTCGTCGGATGTTGGGGGATGATAAAGCGATATAAATATTATGTGTGTGTGTGTGTGTGTGCGTGCGTTTGTATGTGTGTGTTAATATATATAGAGAGAGGGAGAGAGAGAGAGAGAGAGAGAGAGAGAACGGAGGGGGGGGGGGGGTACATAATGTGACCAAATCATATGTGCCGTATCTGATTTACAACTGAACGATGACTGACTGCTATAGACTAGCTACGGGGAAATTGGAAAAACGTATAGGGTACATGTAATATAATGACCCAACCCGGAACTGAAGATAGCAACAACGGGGCGAGGCTGCATGTGTCCACTAAATGCTATACGTACACGTAAGTCACATTCTTTCGATATTATGCCTTTCATGATGTGATGATATAGGTAATTAGTCCTCCAATGCCGCGGCCTTGTTTACGTTCTATCCCTATAATGCTAAGGACATCTATACAATCTCTATTTCTACATTGCAAACATGCATCGATAAATTAGAATGCCACGGTACATCTAATGCACGAGATAACTGCGAACTGGGAATGATATTGTATAGATTAGCAACGCCTAGCTAATTACAGAAAACGCAAGAGTTTAGGGCGATTGATTTAATAGAGTGAATTATTATTGTTTATGCTGTATTACGTATGTTGATTTAGAAATATAATTTACCCATTATAATCGTCTCCATTCAGGAGATTCAAGCAATTAACCTATAAATGCAGGAAAATCGTGACATGAAAAAAAAAGGGGGGGGGCACAAATAAGTCAACATTATTTGCTCGAAACGTCTCCTTCTTTCGGTGGAAAATGGAAATCAATCGACCAATCGTTCATTTATTTCATTTTTATAAAATAATTATACAATCGAAGCAAATAAACATTCATTAAACAAAACAATGGAAATACAAAGTTATCAATATCATCGACAATGTGTAAATAAGGTTCACTTAAATGTTTATATAAAATGAAAAAGAAGAAGTAAAAAAGGATAGGCCTATATGATGGCTTTGTGAGACAAAGTTCCCAGTAATATAATCGTCGCATTTAAGCTACATCTATACTGTCACTTGTATAGTTTCGAAGAACGCAATGCTAGTAGTATTATTATAATTATCATATTATGCACTTAGGCAGGGAATACATCTAAGCTGCCTAACTATATAAGCATCAACGCCACAATCACGTAGAGCTAGCAACGTGCTGAGTTAGCATGGTTAAGTAGCATTTTAGGATTCGGTTGTGTACACGTGCTATACCCACGCATATGAGGAACCGAAAGGTATTCTACCGCATTTCCAGGAACCGGTATTTGCATGTATAATTTAAACTTTATTTTTGAACAGCAGTTGAACATGTTAAAGAGAAGGTTGAGTTCTGGGAAGAGGTAAAAAATAATTTGTGAGCGTTATCATTGTTATTATGCAAGGGTGGAAGAACATCAGATTAAACATGTTCCCAGAAAAGCATGGCTATTCAAATGCCTTTATATTCTAAATATGACATGAAACATCGTAAAAATCGGGGGGTAGGTTTTTTTCGCCATGTGCTCGTGTAGTCCCATATACATCATTCTGTGTACAGTGCTTGTAACTTTGCCAAGATTTGGCCAAATTTCTTATCATTTTGATGATTCCAGAACCTTGCAATACACACGAATACTTATATTAGATGAACAACCTTTTCTGATAGATTCCACACCGTTTCTTTCACAATGCAATCACATGACCAGAACTCAACTTTATCTGGGAAATGTTTTACATTAATAAAAGTTAAGGTATTAGCGCATCCACTTTTTTTTACTCGATAAAGGAAAATCCAACCATAATAGACAACTACTCAAAAAGAAAACAGAAAATCACAGAAGCAAACGGGTGAAAGTTTGAACGTATTCGTTAGAAGAAAAAAAAATTAAAAAAATTAAAGTTTAAATCACTATGGGCACTTCACATTGGCTGTAAAGGTAATGGCACTGTGATTGTGGCACGGAAAACTTTCCCGTTTGTTTCAAAACAAAAATAAATGACCAAAAGGCAAAAAAAAAGAGGCACACATGTGTAACTCCAGAGGGCCTTTTCTTTTTAGAGGACCTATAATAAAATGTTATCAATGATATATTTTGAGTAGTGACCCAAGGGAGAAGGCACATATTAGAAATTAATTGTATTTTTTGGGGGAAATAACAAGCAGAAAAGTTGTCCGTGACTACGTCAGAAACTATTAAACAAATTGCGAATTTGAGATTCGTATAGATGTCATATTTCAAACATTCATAACCATTATTGGTCCAATTTATTTCAAACTTTCGTTATTCTGTCTTTTCTTAAAGATAAACTTTAGTACTGGTAATGCGATTGAATTGTGAAAGAAAAGGTGTGAAATGATCAGAAACAGTTGATCATGGAGCATGTAAGTATTGGTGTGCATTGCAAGGTTCTGGAGTCATCAAAATCATAATAAATTTGACCGAGTCTTGGTAAAGTAACAAACACTCATATAGAAAGCTATATATGGGACAACACACATGGTGTCGGGGATGGTACTGCCTTGGTTTCCTTGTCTTTCTATGCTCATTACTCAGCCAGTATACATTTTCTTCCAAAATTGTTTGGCACATGTCATTTATTTGTAATCTTGAACATTCAGTGTAAGTTTCGTTTGATTCTGTGAGAATTAATTTCTTTTTTTTAACCAGTACTGGAGTTTATCTTTAATTCTGCCTTCGTGCAAATGAACCCATTACAAAGGTAGGATTGCCCTTTAATATTTTATTTTATTTATTATTATCATTATTTTCATTTTACGTTAAATACTCCACCAATCTCCAACATTCCCAACATAAGAAACAAGGGTCAATACAAATACTTTGATAGGAAAGAGAAGAAGAAAAAGAAGAAGAAGAAGAAGAAGAAGAAGAAGAAGAAGAATAAGAAGAAAAAGAAGAAGAAGAAGAAGAAGAAAAAGAAGAAAAAGAGGAAGAAGATGAAGATGAGGAAGAATGAGAAGAAGAAGAAGACAAAAAGAAGAAGGGGAAAAGAAGAAGAAGAAGAAGAAGAAGAAGAAGAGAAGAAGAAGAAGAAGAAGAAGAAGAAGAAGAAGAAAAAGAAGAAGA
Source organism: Strongylocentrotus droebachiensis (assembly GCA_035222895.1). Classification (NCBI taxonomy): domain Eukaryota; kingdom Metazoa; phylum Echinodermata; class Echinoidea; order Camarodonta; family Strongylocentrotidae; genus Strongylocentrotus; species Strongylocentrotus droebachiensis. Next base: position 116,840 of record JAVYIG010001612.1, on the reverse strand, counting down.
AAAAGAAGAAAAAGAGGAAGAAGATGAAGATGAGGAAGAATGAGAAGAAGAAGAAGACAAAAAGAAGAAGGGGAAAAGAAGAAGAAGAAGAAGAAGAAGAAAAGAAGAAGAAGAAAAGAAGAAGAAGAAGAAGAAGAGGAAGAAGAAGAAGAAGAGGAAGAAGAAGAAGAAGAAGAAGAAGAAGAAGAAGAAGAAGAAGAAAAGAAGAAATGGAAAGATTGTCAAGGCTATGTCATCTCTCCTAGTTATCTATATTTTTCACTTTTTAGGTTTCCACCACCCCGACCTGAGGGCCAACGCCACGACTCTGCTAGGAATGCCTTTTAGAATTGCAGGCCTGTTTTTCTGGTAAGATAACAATGATTGTATTAAACTTAACTCATAAGATTTCGTTTAGTTTGCCTACACGAATCAATTAAATCATTAATGTATTACACAGAATGTCATTGTATTTCGTGTTTGTTCGGTAACTATGTTAATTAAAAGGGGACTTTGAATTTAATTCAAGTATGTCCGAAAGGAATACCTTCAAAATTAGCTAGCTACATTTAGTCAGTAGGCCTCTGACGAAGGTACATAATTTGATTTACAATATTGAAAGTTTGAAGTCGTCGTGGTCTTACTCTTGTGAGCTCCCCACCAATTTGCTTTGTACTAAAAATTCAGAAATTTCTATTTTGGGTGTAAAGACAATTTCCAGTCATACATGCAACTTAAATATAATTGTTGCAAATATGTATTTTTTACACAACCCCTGTATGAAACAAATCTATTCCGTCATCAATAACTACGAAAATGACAGTTACAATGTTATGTACAGGGTAAATGGGAGGGGAGCTCGCAAGATACGCCACAGAGCTACGAATTTATGTTTCATTGATCGCAACTTCAAAAATTCATAACTTTCTTATTTTTTATCAGATTTTGCTCAAACTTTGACTGTCCGGTTGCTCTCATTTTTTTTTTGCTTCTATTAAAACCAACTAAATGTCAGGATGGACTTCCTCTTCAATTCCTTAAAGCCGGGGTAATAATTGTGGAGCGCCACGAGTGTCAAGTCTGACAGACACGAACTCTATACAAGAATCCACTATTGTTGCTTTTTTGTTGTTGTTATCATTATTATTATTATTAATAATATTATCATCATTATTATTATCATCATTACAATTATTATTATTATTATCATCATCATTACAACTATTATTATTATTATCAACATCATCATCTATATATTTTAATTATTTGTTTTATATTTATTATGAACCCGGCGGTATTTCATTGACAGAACAAAAGTATTTGAAGGGTTTAATTCGATCGATTAAAAAACTTGTTAAAAAAAGTGTTATGCAGTATCATACTAGTTCGTTGTTGTTGTTGTTGATACAGATTATGAACGTATTTAACCACGAATTCTGTCCATGTTTCTGCATCCCATAGATCTGATATATCCCGACCGTCGACCGCAATGGCTAGCAAGGTGGAAGGTGAGAAGCTTCAAGGCCTGGTGTGTCCCTTGTGTATTGACGTCTTCGAGAACGCTACCATCCTTGGCTGTGGTCACACCTTCTGCAGGGAGTGCCTGGAAGCATACGACGAGCAGCATCATGATCTTGATCACCTAGTCTGTCCCGTCTGCAGGGGTGTGACCGGTCTTGGTCAGGACCGGGTGGCAGGACTGATTCCAAACTTTTCAGTCAAGGGACTTGTGGAGAAAATCAACTTAGAGGTTGCTGGTCGTAGACCGGTGTACTGTTCAATGCACAGTGGAGTCTACAAGGACATCTTTTGTGAAGATTGTGCGGAATTCATCTGCCTTACTTGTTACCTCAACGGCCACAAAGATCATGTCATCAAAAAGAAAGAAGAGTTGGAAAGGGACCTGAAGGAAAGGCGAAACACTCTTATTCGAAGGAAGGCAAGACGATTCCTACTTGAAAGGTCTTTGAGTAATGCTGATGATCTCACAAAGGATACGAACCAACACCTTGGGAATTTGGAGAAGGAAATTAGGGATGCCTTTGTTAAAAAGTTAATGATTCTCCAGGAAGATGAAGGAATGTTACTAAAAATGGTGAACGAAATACGAAAGAATTCGGACGAGACAGCTGAAAAGAGTGCATTGTTTTGTCAAGCGGATGAGAAGCTTCTTGCCCTAGGTCACATCGAACTTGAAATGAATGCATCGGCGAATGAAAGGCAGCATGACCAAACTGCTTCATCTGTAAGAGGTAAGAATGCAGAGGGGCTTCACACAAGTACTCCAACAGTAAATTCAATGACGATTGTAGGAGAAATTCCGTTACCCAAGGGTTTGGCAGGCATGTCAGCACTGTCCAAGGATGCAGTGGTTGTTGGGTATGGCTGGAACGGCAAGGGTTCGGACTGCTTTTCCTTATCAGGAAACCAGATCACTCATCTGAAGAGCGACGTGGGTAACGTATATGACATCGCAATGCTTGCCGACGGAAGAACGGTCGTTTCCCATGATGTAGATGTATGCCTTGTGTTTGATCGGAAAGGCAAACGAATCGGAGGCATGAAGTACATCTGCAACAAGGCGGGCATGTGCCCGATGATATGTAGCGACCTAGAGGACAACATCTACGCGGTGGGTCGATCCTCCGAGATCAACATCTTTCACGGCAGCAAGTCTAACCCCAAGAGAGTAGTCCACACCGGTAACATCAAACCCTCGCAGATCTGTGTCACCAAGACAGGCATCATGGTGACCTGCACCTGTATCATGACACCAAGTACAGTCACTGTCTTTGACAGAGACGGACACGTCGGAAGCTCCATCACAGCAAGTGATGATTCAGAATATCTTCTAGCTGCAGTAGATGGTGATGACAGTGTGTTGGTAGCCAGGGTGAGGGTCGGGTCCGACACTATAGGACTGACCAGGTACACCCTTGACGGGACACGCCTCCTTGAGGATGTGGCCTTCGCGCCCCTCAAACTCCATAGCCCATGTCAGTCATTTTGGTCTTACATGGTGAGTCTCACCCCAAACATGCTGGCCTTCAAAAGTAAAAGGCGATTGTATTTCATAGAGCTTGCTGCCTGAACTGCCACTCTCAGCCCAGGTGTAGTAAATGGGTACCCAGTAGGAGGCAGTTCCTTTAACTTAGGGCGCATTTCGGATTGTGGCAGACGTCAGTTTTTCGAAGAGCTTGGTGGCTGAAATCATGTTCAATGTCGCACACATTTCCCCGTAGGTTAAAAATATTTTTGGACTTTTGCTCATTCAATAATTTTCTTGTTTTCACTCCTTTGATTACGTGTCTACAGAGGACATTAAAGATACCGTATCCAGTTAAAAGTAATAATGATACACCTTTTTTTAGCAGTGGTAAATTATATCATCACACTGAATGTAAACATGGCGAATGATACCATATAGGGCAATCTATTCCCAACATCGTTGCAAATATCGTGAAGTGCATGTTATAATATTCATTCAAGCCATGATCTTGCATACAATGAAATCATGAGTTCGGCCTGGCTGGGAATAGGATGTGCAGGTAAGTACGTCTTTAACTTGCGCGCAGCACTATTATGTTAGTTCTAAAATGAAATGAAATAACATGATTTTGAACGTGGTGATATTGCAAATGGAAAACAAACATTTATTGGTGTGGCCGCGTGGGCATTTTCTCAGTGTCTGTTTTATTAGAAAATATTAAACATGTATGAAATATATTACACGGTAAAGATAAATGCAGTGTTAAAAATTCAGTGTGGAGGGGAGGGGGTGCCTATCCCTGTAAAAAAATGGTCGAGGAGCCCCTCCCATAAGTTGTAGGAAAAAGGGTAAATGTATAAAATAAAAAGTGATTTAATGCTACCTATATCCTTTAAAGATACTATGTCCCTTTTGCAGCCAACCTCAAATTATGTAGAACTTTGCAGGAATTATGAATATGTCATGTATATCCTATCTGTGAAAGTTAAACGTTAGCAGTGTCCGAATATTCAAATTATGCAAGAAAACCCGTTTACTTGCTAGACTTCACTGTCAGACACTATCATGTCAGTATTAAGTGACTGACTGGCTTTTTCTTCTTCTTTGGTAATAACATACATAAAATGAGCTGTAAAGGATTTGTCTACTACAATAACCCACTTCTTGTAATGGCCAAAATTAAACTGATTGAATCTTTGCGCAACATAAAACGTACGACCATGCGGTACAATCAAGACTATTACTTATTGGCTCTATAGCTCCGAAGTCGATTTGACAACTAATAGTCGTTATTTTCCAACTTAAAGACATTTTCAAGCCCCATTATTTTAAGGGGAGTTCTAAATTAGAATTATCTTTCAAATGCCATTGGAATTTAACCTTTTCATTTTTTTTGGCCTGCAAAAGGGACATAGTACCTTTAAAGTGGCAAGTAAAAGCCTGTGGACGTAATATAAGGATCAGAATTGAATTTGCGTGTGTGATTAAAATTGTACTCTTACATGTTCTACAAAATGCCAATGTTCTTGCTTCGTCCTATGCAACAAGAATGATTAAGAAATGTATTTGTCGATGTCGTTGCTAGTATGTTTTTATAATGAAAAATTGAAAAATCTTCTACTTCATCGGAAGGGGAAGGGGGCGTTGCCTCCCCCGTCTTGGTCACAAAGGTTCCTATGTTCCCCTTACTTGAGGCATTAATTTGGAACAAAATCAATGAAATTTAAACACAACTGTTATTCCTGTTATTCACTATATAAGGACCATTCGCACAATAAATCGTCTAAAATATCAGTACCAAAAGAAAGTGCATTTATCACTGTACCGCACAAATATTTAATCATGTGTCATGTCAATATATTTAGTGTTATTCTAACATATACAGTCACACGTCACCTCTTAGAGAGTAGGTCTTATATTTACAACCAAAAAGTGTTATCATATTTAGCAACTGAATTTTGTTTTCCGTTTAATAACGTGGACACTTTTTAAGTCACAATATTTATGTTTTTAATTTGTATATAGAGGGTATAGAGCAAGTTTTATATTTACAACAGAAAGTGCATTAATTTTTAATCATATTTAGCTACTGGTTTGTTTGTGTTCATTCAATACCGTGGACATTTTTGAAAGTGTGAATATGGATTTTGAAGTACAGGTCACCATATTTATGATTATGGTTTATATATACCCCCCCCCCCCCCCCCATTGGACAAGATTCATCAATATTTATATTACAATTAAATTGCTAAAGAAAATGCATTTATTAGAAATAAACGCTGCAACGTTATTCCCAAGATTTTCATTAAAAAAGAAAAAAGAAATGCCTTCTAGGCCGTTGTTTCACAATTTGCACTATTATATTCTATATCCCCAAAATGTACCAACAGCAAAAAAGAGGTAGTGTACTCTGTATTTCAGTGGCTAGTGGCTAGATGTCGCTCTACTAAAATGAAAAATATGTGGCTCAAATAACAATATAGGCCTATATATAGTATTGCAAGTTAAAATATCCATTCTATAAACACAAAGGTGATTAGTGATGAGAGTAGTCGGCGCACCTGTACGTGCTCGTATTTTTTTAGGGGGGGGGGGGGCGGGGGATTGAGTTTTACATTGTAGCTAAACACACATTATTATTAATAGGTGATTTTAAAAAAATCTCATTTTACACTTTTGCCCATAAAGTTGGAATATTTTTTGATACATCATTTCATGAAGTTATTGTGACAATATGGTTTATTCTTGATATAAACAAGTTTATAAGATGTTCTCAGAACGTTAAAGATCAAACTAAAAAGTAATAGAAACTGATCAATAAAGTTATGAGAAGTTATAAACGTTCGAATTAAATCATAGTATTACATGTACATGACAAGAAATAAGAAAACATTGTTCAAATTGTAGGGGCTACTGTGTAAAATCATTCGCAAATACCTCATAATAATTACCTCGTGAGCTGGTTTTTGTCTTATGTTTTCTTTGCTTTCTTAGTTTTGTCTTACTTGTTGTTTTTTGGTTTGGTATATAGCTACGTCATTTGTTACTGGAAAAGCCCTACCTCATTGATACTATGGTCATACTAATGATTGGCACAATGAAGGCTTTTAATCTTTACTCGTACTGAAATGATATAATTGTTATAATTTAATGTACGATGTTCAGTACTCATAATTCTTCAATCACTTATGCTATTTGTATTTACTATTAATGAGAGTATCCGTTTCTTTTTATAATTTCAATCGATTTTCTGCTGTCACATCTATGCATTTTGTTCAGTACTCATACTCCAGCAATCACTTATATTATGCTATTTATATTACATAGCAGCTTCTGTGTATTATTTTGATAATTTCAATAAATTGTTCGCAATGATATCTACACATTTTCTATTTATTTTGTGACTTGTTACATTTTTATGAGCGATGATGAATTGAATTAAATTAGTGAATGAGAATGGAATATTTAATTATTTTAAGGAAAGTACTGAAAATGTTATGGAATTCATTGTTATGGATTTCTAGAAAAACATTTTATCAATCAAGCCATTTCGGAAACATAATGTGTACGATCAAGTAGAGCAGAGCGTAAGTTGGCGTGGGCTCTAGGGGCATTAGACATTTAATTGTCGTCAGATGAGCATATTTTTATACCATATTTGCGACACCAGCAGATCACTAATTGGTGTGGGGTCGAGGGGCAAATTCTTGGCTGGGGTCGACGGGGCGGAGCCCCCGGAAGCTCAGGGGTTTTAGGCATTTAAAACAAATGTTGTGTGTGTGTGTGTGGGGGGGGGGGGCTCGAGCCTCGGAGCCTCGACGTAGCACGGGCCCTGACAGTAAGGGCCTCTTGGCGGTCCCCCAGAAGGTGTGTGTACGTGTGTGTGTCCACGATGGAACAAGCTGTTTTGTGCACATTATTTGTGTTATGAAATTTCATGGAATCCCTTCCCCTCGTTAACCAAATATCAAGGGAAATGTCAGTTTGGGCTCTAGTACCTCCCGTTTCCCAGGACAACAAAAAATAGCATTTCATGGGTCTTTGAAGATGGTTTGTCCCTTTTGCAGATCTAAAAACCCTGAAGTTCAATAAATCTAGTAATATAGAGAGGAGGTAAATTGTTAGGAACCCCCCTCCCCCGCCCCACCAAATGAAGAAAAAAGAACGAACAAGGAAAATGGGTTTTAACGAATATATTTTAATTGTTCAATCCTAGATATTTATTTCAAGAATTTAACTATATTCTTGCGTAATCAAACATCAATACGGACATTATATCTGTCGATATGAAAACAATATGAAAACAGCGCTATAGATAATCACTTCTTACAAATAAGTTTAACAAACTATGACTGTAAAAGCTTAGATATGATATCTGTAAAGATAATTTTCAACACCTACCGAATTCCATGGAGTTTGCACACGTCTGCAAACAAGACTAGCTACATTTAAAATATGTCAAAAATATATATTTCTTTGTACAGGTGTAAATAATACTTAAAGGCTGTGTTTTGTACCGACACTACTAAAGATCAGAGCCATCTATACATAGCGTTTGATCAACTTGGTTTCACTGGGTCACAACATGGCGTATATTCTTTTGTTTTGTGCTTGCCCAACATAGCAATAGTCGCCTAAAGGCCCTTTTACACTTTCACGGATCGCATCACGGATCATCCCGGATCTTAATCCGGAGTGTTCCGGCGTGCGACACCACGATTTCTTCTCGATGCCGGTGTGGATACGTTCCGAACTGGGTGTATACACGGGCAAGTACGGTGTCTACACGGACAGACAAGGTAGCAACGCGGACCACGCCGGAAACGCATACGGAGCTAACACGGATTTCAAGGAAGAGCACGGAGGCTACTGGGTACTTTTACGGTCCTTACACGGAGGTGTACGTTGTCTATTGGGATATCTCCGGAATGTTGACGGGTGACTTGAGCTTGTAGGCCCTCATTTGATCATTTACCTTCTCGGCAAAATTTACGGAATTTCAAAACCGGATGAAACCGGTGTTAATACGGACCTCCCGGTGTCTACACGGACTGTCCCGGATGTATTCGGCGGCTACACGGAGGTACACGGAGGTACACGGTGCCTACAGGGAAGAGGACTGATTGTTTTTCATCCGTGAACTCCGGGATGAAAAATTAAGCAAGCTTAATTTTTTTCCCCGGATATGCAGGTACGCCAAGGATCACCCCAGATTCCTCCCCGGTGTATACACGGTAATAGCGAGTTTTCGCTCACCAACATTAAGGAACCTTCGCGGAAGCAGAGCACTCAGGTTTACGGCCGCGCACACAGACCGCTCTGGTTACAATAGGCGGTTTCGCTCTTCGGTGAATGCGGACGTATAATTACAGAGTAGCTGACGTCATCACGCTTGGGAATATCCCTCTAGGCTCTAGCTCTCCCTCAAACATGGCGAATTTGCATCGAGTGCAAGATGCAGTTATGGCAGCCTACGCTTTCGACGTTATAGATGATGTAGAGTTCATTCTTCTTATGGATATCAACACATCTAACAACCTTGACTTCCAACATGATGGTGGTCACTTTGAGTTAGACGATTTCAACGATGATGAGTGTAGAAGCTATTTCAGGTTAGAACTCTAAAAGTTAGGGCCTACCCTATTGTCTATTAATTATTAATACTAAGTTAAACCTAGAATCTAGAGTCTAGTAGATCTATAACATTTTTATTCAAAATTTGTATTCAATATATGGGGCCTAGGTCTAGACTAGACTAGATCTAGATCTATAGCTGCATTACTATCTTGGCCTGGCTGTGTATTGAAAGTTGTGCTATTGATTCTCAACATTTCAATAGACCTATAGCGTAACAGTTAGAGTCTAGATCTAGGCCTAAGGACAAAACTCAACTGATTGCACACAAAATTGACATTTGAATTTGATGACACCATTATTTATAGCTAGGTCTAGATCTAGACCGAATTTTCTGTCTCTCTCGTTCGTTAGCCTCTGATTTGGGTAAGGTCGGCTCCTAAATCAGAGGCTAACGAATGAAAGAGACAGACAATTCGGTCTAGGTCTATAGATCTAGCACAGTAGTAGCAGTATTAAAATGCAATTTTTGTTCAGCTCACTGATGTTAGACAAAATAATTTACTGTCATACTCGCCGATCAGCCACATCAGCCACATCGGCATGATTGTGTGCATTTGTGTATAATGAGTCTATTGACTATTCATGTGTGCAAATGCTGCCTATTAACACGTAGACTCTATAGACTCTACGTATTGTAGTGCTAGAGGTCATTTACACGTACAGCAGAGTAAGGCCTATATATTTTCAAGTCGACTCTGGTCAGGTCGGCCCGACAGTAGTTTAGGGAGGCCAATTTTGGGGTACGTTTGTCAAATCGGCTAAGTCACTTTGCATGATATCCTTTGCTATAATATGCACCACTGTTTGTCAAACACTTAAGCTAAAGAAAAATGTTAAATTCAAACTGATTAATGTTCTGATTTATTTCTTGTTTTTTTTAACAGATTCAAAAAGGATGATATATTTCGGCTCAAACATGCTTTAGGCGTTCCAGACAGAATCACCTTGCCAAACAGGTCAAGAATGGATGGATTGGAGGCTCTCTGCTTAGGTCTGCAACGCTATGCCTATCCATGCCGATATGGAGATTTAGTTAAAGACTATCGACGACCAGTGCCCCAGCTCTGTTTAGCCTTCAACTGGGTGACTAACTTCATCTTTGATGCCCACAAGCACAGACTGACAACATTGGAGCAGCATTGGTTGGCCCCTCAGCAGCTGAGAATTTACGCTGATGTCATTCACCAGAAAGGGGCACCACTAAACAACTGTTGGGGGTTCATAGATGGGACCGTTCGTCCGATATGCCGACCTGGGGAACACCAACGGGTGGCTTACAATGGCCACAAGCGTGTACATAGTCTTAAGTACCAGTCCGTCACTTCTCCAAATGGAATGATAGCCAACCTTTACGGACCTGTGGAAGGACGACGACATGACGCCTACCTTCTACGGGAGTCAGGTCTTCTAACCATGCTTGAAGGCGGATCCCATGATGCAGAGGGTAACTTGTTGTGCATCTACGGGGACCCTGCTTATCCCGTCAGACCCCAGCTGCAGGCCCCATTTCCTACTGCAAACATCACACCGGAACAGGCAGCATTCAACAGAGCTATGTCCAAAGTCAGAATTACTGTGGAGTGGTCCTTTGGGGATGTAATAAACTTCTTCAAATACACGGACTTCAAAAAAAGTCAAAAGATCCTGCTAAGTTCTTGTGCAAAGATGTACATGGTGTCGGCCATTCTGACAAATGCCCACACATGTATTTATGGTAACAATACATCCTCCTACTTTGAACTGCAGCCTCCATCACTGGACGAGTATTTTCAATAACTTTGATCGAAACAATTTCTGTTATGAATTTATTTATTTATTTATTTATTTCTAATCTTTTGACAGGGTAGCCCATTCACCAACAAGTAGTGGTCTTCCATGGGGCCCTGAATAAACATGAACATATTTACATCGTTTATAACGTTTATACAAAACAGTTAAAAAAAATAATACTCATTTGCAAAACAAACATATATCATTAACCTAGTAAACAGTAATGTTAATAGGAAAATATTGATTAAGTCGCAATTATGTGAATAAGTCATGTTAATATTACAGAACATGCACGTAGAGATGCTCCATTCAACTTGGATGCACCTCTTTGGATAGAGCGTCTCTTAATAAAATCTTGTACCGTTGCTCTCATGGCCATTCACTATTTGTATAATACCAGAAATGTTGAAAGAAGTCTTTCATTATTCTCAAATTACCTGTTCTTTTAATAGGACCCCCCACATTAATGATGATTCAGCATATGATGTGCAGGTCTGTGTACTGCTTACAGTACATTGAATAAACTCTAATCACCTCTTTGTAACCTTTATTTAATTGTTCCATGTCACTGGCCATGTTTGTGACAAATATTTTTCTTTGATGTCCAGTCAGTATTATTCAATAGGATTTGACAAGCAAGCATCACTGTTACCATTTTAATGTTGGCTTATAAGGATGTAAAATTTCACATCGGGCAAGTGAAAATATAAAATGTATAAATATGAAAAATTGATTCTCAAACGAGAAGAAAGATTTTTTCAAAAGACTAAAGCAAGATAATTTATTTGAATTATTAACCAAAATGGACAAAATGTTCAATACAAAATAATTCTTTTAATGTTTTTTTTTACTTTATTTCTATTCTGGTTATAGTTAATTATTCTTTTGTGAAAGGATAAACTATTAAGTGGTGATTTGAATCGCTCAAAGAGCTAACAATAACAAAAAAGACAGTGTGGAGCACTCAAGCTGTGAATTGGTCATTGCTGTGTCAGTCAGATACAGGAATACAAGCAACAACTGCAAATTGATCATCTTATCTGCCAGTGTTCATGGAAAATATGCACTGGATGTTGATTTGTTGAGTACAACAAAACCTTCTTATATCAGGGTGGGAGAAAGAAAAGAAAAATAGGTATGAGATCAGCAATCACTTTGTAACCAGAACCTTATCTGATCTTGTTCAAATGAGGTTTTGCTGGAGTCAGTTGGATGAACAACTCAAAAAATAATTTGTCTAATACCAGTAGAATACATTCAATAGCATCTTATGACACAGATGGACATGTTCTTGAGGTAATAGGGAAAAGTAGTTTTTTCTTTGTATTTATGTATCATATGTGTGTGAATTTATCACTTTGTGCCAGTTTTTGTATAAACCAGTCTAAATTCAAGCTATATTTCTTGTATTGCCAGATGGTACCACCAAAGTTATGAAAGTCTGTATGTCATTTAATTAGATTTTTACATCTATGAAAATAAACCAACTATAAGTGTTGATATTATAAAATAAATTTACTTAAACTGATATTAATGGCTACAAAAACACATTTTCTTTTACCCAAAAAAGAACAGGGGGAGTGAAAAAAGGAGAGGGAAAGGGAAAGAAAAGATAAAGAGAAAAGGAAAAGAAAAGAAAGAAAAAGAAAGGAAAGAAAGAAGAAAAAAAGGAGAGAAAAGAGAAGAAAGAAACAGTACTGAAAGATGAAAGAATGTGGTGTGTTGTGGAGTGTGTAACTGTATTTATGTACAGTTCTGTAAGTGTATTTTTTCTATCCAGTTCTGGTATAGATATTCGGTACTTTAATTTGAAAATTCATATTGTTTGCACATATCATTTGCAAATCCAAAGGGTTGGGCAGAGACTAGTCATCCATTCTCTCTCCCCCAACACATACACATAATTAGACACACACACTGTACCACATTACTCATACTCTTGAAATTATTAAGCATAAATGCCACGATCAAGGTACAAACGTGAACATTTTTGAAAGAAAAATAAGCCCCCTTTGGTGGGACGACCCCACCCCCTCCTCGCCTTCAATTTGTCCAGCTTCATTAGCTTGGACTGCTGCAACTAACATTGTATTTAGATCATTTTCTTTATCGACAACCTGCGTTCAAACAAGTTAAGATTTTTTGAAAACATACAAACACCTGTGATAAGAAAACAAATTAAAATCAAGTACTTTTAAATTTTTATTTCTCAATAAAATGAACACACATATATATATAAATATATTTAAGTATATACATAATATATACATAATAAATAAAATACCACAACTACATAAAATGCCACTTTCTTTCCACTATTAGCCTGATATGATTTACCTGTGTCACTTAATGTGCTCAATAATCAAACTCTGCATTAAAAAGATCACATTATAAAGAAAGGGTAAACAACAATGAGTAGACACAAACTACTAATTGTATTAATAGTAATCTATTCCACCCTGTATCACCTATTTCAATAGAACTTGTGTAAAAGATTTGTTATCAAAATATGCACCATTAGCTTTATTAACCTGTGTTACGATTGGTACTGAATACATCAATGAGTAGAAAATATGAAGTAATAATAAAACTACAGTGCAATCCACGAATCCACTCTAGCCTATATCACCTATTTCATTTAAATGAAATTACCCATAAAGTTAGATACATTTACTGTATGTTTGGTATTGATACGGAAGTCGACACACATTTGACTTCCATGTAGATTCTATATTAAGTAAGGAATATTTCTAAATAATAAACTCAAACTCAAACTCAAACTCAAACTCAAACTCAAACATGAAATTAGGTGAAAACCGGAACTTTCAACTGATAAGTTACATCTTACATGTACCAGTTACATTATGAAAACACATGTACAATACACCAAAGATCTATTGAAGAATTTGAAGTACCTGTGAAAATAATATTAATTAGTATTGATCCTGAGATGATTTCTGTAAGATCTGGTTTACTTGGATCTCAACTTGTCTAATAATGATATATAATCCGCTAGCTCTCTAGTGATGCATAATTTCCAAAATGAGATTTTCTTCGCGTAGCTACTTAAACAAAACTATGTTAACAAGTTACTCTGAAGGCTACACATGTAAACGTATCAAGTTCAACGACATACTTGCCACAACACCTTCATCAAATTAACACAAGTTGGCATTGTGAAAACATAACATATGCACTACACAAGTAAACATGGTCAAAGTCACCTACTAAAGACCAAGGAGAAATATCTTGATTTCATTTCTTCTACTGCAGCATGTCCTGGGACAACAATAGCATCAACACATTAATAGGGGAGATGGTCCTAGCCAACCGACGAGCGATCGGGCCAGAGCATGGCAACAGGTGGCAGAGGGGATGATAAGGAAGGGATACAAGGTCGACTGCAGGGCAGTGAGGGACAGGATCCACATTTTAAAGGACCAGGTTAAGGCCAAGAACAATGCAGAGAAGGCAGCAAGTGGCATTGCAGTAGAGGAGACAGAGGAGGAGCTGGGCATTCGAGAGGCCATTGAAAGGATGTGATAGCACCAAGTACATTGAAACTAAGGAGGAAAAAGGAAGTCGCACACATAAAAAAAGGCAAGATGTTGTTGAATTGCATATATATACAAGTTAACACAATGTATCTTTGGCATATACATATCATAATGGCAGATGGGTAACTCTTAGGAAGACCATATAACTTAATACACACAGACTTAGCAAAACTGCCAAAGTCAATAGTTGAAGTCCTGCAGGCGTTAAAATAGTACTATACAGTGCGTCCCAGAAAAAACGAAACCGAGAGGTATCGATGTTCTATCATAACTTAATCACAACTATAATTAATGAATGATACATATTTGGAAAGCTTAGAGTCTCCTCTTTCAGTTGATGCTACCCACGTGATGCATATTTCACGCATGAGTGATTAAAAGCAATTTGAAGGAAGGAAACCAAAAAGAGATTTGGCGGGCGGTATCTGAATTTCAAAGAAAAATTCACATTTCTAGAAAGTTGAGTTTCTGCCCTTTCATATGACACCTCAATCAGGAAAAATGAGCGAGGAATGACAAAGTTCTGTTTGTTTAAAGTAGTGCTTGCATTTCCATAATTTTATTAAACGAATTCGTTTTTACTGGCTGCCTGCAGTAGCAACAAGCAAAATTGACAAAAAGACTTAACTCCGTTTCGTTGACAATGAGCCGTAGATGAGAGTCTTCATGCATGGCTGATTGTCAACGAAACGGAGTTAAGTCTTTTGTCAAATCTGCTTTTTGCTACGACAGGCACCCAGTGAAAACGAATTCGTTTGTTAAAATTATGAAAATGTAAGGGCTACTTTAAACAAGCAGAACTTTGGTATTCCTGGCTCATTTTTCTTGATTGAGGTATCATATGAAAGGGCAGAAACTCAACTTTCTAGAAATATGAATTTTTCTTTGAAATTCAGATACCGCCCGCCAAATCTCTTTTTGGTTTCCTTCCTTCAAATTGCTTTTAATCACTCATGCGTGAAATATGCATCACGTGGGTAGCATCAACTGAAAGAGGAGACTCTAAGCTTTCCAAATATGTATCATTCATTAATTATGGTTGTGATCAGGTTATGATAAAACATCGATACTTCTCGGTTTCGTTTTTTTCTGGGACGCACTGTATAGCTGAAAAGACAGATTGGTAAAAAATTATGTCAAAGTAAAATGTTCACTGTTGGTCACTCAAAAATATTTCACTTGAAATGAATGATGAAAAAAAAAGATATTGTTCTTTACTGCTTTTCTAAAGATTTAATGAGGGCCATCATCATCGTTTGCATTTGTTGATTATGCTGTTGCTGTTGTTGTTGTTGCTGAAGAGCTTGTTGCTGTTGCTGCAGCATCTGTTGCTGCATCAGTTCAAACCGACGCTGTCTGATTGCTTCTTCAGCTCCCCGTCTTTCTTCTTCCTCTCGTCTCCTCTCCATCTCTTCAGCTCGCTGTCTCTCCTGTTCCTCTCTTCTCTTCTCCAAATCCTCCCTCTTCATCTCCTGCTCCAACTCCATCTTTCTGTCTAGAAAAGCAAGAGTATCGCGCCCTTTGTTGCGCTGCCTTTTTGGAGTGGTACTGGTGCCGGCTTCGTCTTGGTGTCTAAAATGCAATATTTAAAAAAGAAGAGAAAAAGTGTCAAGCGTGTAAGATATTCAAGAGCCTGCATGATGTGGTGCGGGTACTGCATTCACCTCGGTATCTAACATGAAATATAAAACATAAAAGAAAAAGGAGTTTTAAAGTCAATCTACATGTTGTACATGAAGAACATTAACGAATGTTGGTTTACATAATACTAAAAATATATTAAAGGGATAATTGAGTTTGGTATAGAGGGCACTACACAAAATAATTTTTTGGTCAGATAATAACAAATTCGATGATAACGGCTTTTTACTTAGTCATTTGTAATTTTGTTTTCCTTTCATGCATGTTGAGTTATATTTGTTAGTTTGTAATGTAATGGTGTAGGTTTTATGCATTCAATCAGCAGATGTATGAGATTTATTGTATTATTACCAACGCTCCTTCTCTTCTCTTTCCTTTTCTTCTCTGCAAGTCACACTCTTTTTTATTTATATTTTTATTGTTGTATCTAAGTTGAGGGCTGAGGGCACGTCTAGCTACTTTGCTTATTTCTGTAGCCCTCCTGCATCTAATGTATGTTAATTATGCATTCAATATATTTGTTTAATTTCGTTTATTATCTGTATAAAATTATATACACTTAAAATATTGTATCAAACCATATTATGTTCATGAAAATGTATGATGAAAAAAAGAAAAAAGATGCAGAAACCAATAAATCAAATCAAATCAAATCAAATCAAATCAAATGTGTGTTGAGAGGGGAGCAGAGGGGGTGTTAGGGAGTACACCTAGAATTTGTTAAATTTGAAAAATCTTCTGAAAAATACCTCTTCCTTGTTTCTCCCATTGTCTCGCAGGCCCTCTTCCTCAGCTCTTCACCTTCCGCCTTCTTCTTCTGTTCGTCCCCTCTCTCCTTCGGAGCCAGCTCTATATCCTCTTCCTCTTGCATCATCCTTTCAACGGCCTCTCGAATGCCCAGCTCCTCCTCTGTCTCCTCTACTGCAATGCCACTTGCTGCCCTCTCTACATTGTTCTTGGCCTTAACCTTGTCCTTTAACACGTGGATCCTATCCCTCACCGCCCTGCAGTCGACCTTGTATCCCTTCTTGACCATCCCCTCTGCCACCTGTTGCCATGCTCTGGCCCGATCGCTCGTTTTATAACGAAATTGGAAGGGGTTGGCTAGGGTCACCTCCCCTATGAGTGCGTTGACACTATTGTTGTCCCAGGACATGCTGCAGTACAAGAAATGAAAAACAAAACAATGATTTAGATAAAATGGAATTCTGAAATCATCATAAATGGTACTAGACCTATACATGTGTATCTATCTTGTAATAATGAAAAACATCATATCATGAATGCATTATATTTTGGGCGTTATCATTTTTTGACAAAAAAGGTGGAAAATGATTGTACAAAGGATATTGAGTCGAAAACACATACCCATTCATGCATGTACATTTGAAATTCAATGATAATGATATTGTTCTTACATGTAGGCCTAGGGATCTATAGCTATAATTTAAGATGATGCATGTAATGGAAAACATACCGATTCACAGATTTTGAGGGCTTTGCCTTTGCTGCTTTCACTGGCACGGTAGGCACCACCTCGCCAACCTCCTGTAACAAAAAGATGAGAAAGTAATTTGTAACATTCTGACATTAAAATTTCCACAATTATCTAGGTCTAGAATCTAGTTCAAAGTCATAATTTTGAATGCACTGGTAAGATTAAGAATAGGGTGTCTGATCGCGCACCCGATGTTGTGTGCTAGAATCTTTCCCATAGAGATTGCACACATCCCTATATTATGGTCTACATGCATTGCGCGACCAAGCAAATTTGGTCAATGATTTTATGAAAAATTTGAAATTCAAACCTTTAGGAGTCTATAACAAATGATCCTGAAGGTGAAACTCAATAAATGTGGTGTCATATATGAAAGGGCAGGTTTTTCTCCATATTCCCCATAGCCTAGGGGGCCACCCCCGGAATTCTAAAAATATCTTTCTCAAAACAGCGATTTAAACATCGTTTCCATGGTAACTCGGAGATTTACCAATTTCACGAACTGCCCCCCCCCCCCCCCCCCGAGGGATAAGTTGGGCCAGCTGTAATCCCATGGACTTATTTTTTTCTCTAGAAAGTCTAACAAAGTTAGTCCCAAGGGATCATTTGTTACAACATGCAGTTTGAAAATACCCTTGCTTCACGCTTTGCATATCGTGCTGTGCATTAGCTGTGCAGCTTTTGAGCAGAAATTATAACTCTGCGTGAACCACTTTTCTGTCCATTCTGACCAAAATGATATGAATATTGCACAGTTTTTGAGGGGCTGTATCTTTTGATAGAAACATCCTTTCAAGAATGAGAGTGAGACTGAGTGAGAGAGAGAGAGAGTGAGCTGTCTGACTCTGACTCCGAGTTGAGTTATTGTGAGGTAAAACCAAACAAACCCTAGCCCTAGGCTACTCCTAGGGTCTAACTTTTAGTCTTATTAATATTAGGCTAGCCCTTGGCCCTAGCCCTAGGCAGTAGGCTAGCCTAGGGCTAGGGTAGCCTGGAAAACACTTGCAAACAACACATTTTCAGGGATGTTTAATTCAGGACACAATTTCAAGGAGAGTAGGCCCGCAATTTTGCACGATCAGAGGCTATTAATATTATAGCCATCAAGACTAGGCGAACACTCACTCAGACAGAGACGATAAACTGGCAATTAATGCACAACAACTTAGCAATGCAATGCAATGCCCTGCGCAATACAGTACAGACGGGACTACCGCACGAAGTAGTAGCACAACTTGTCTCGACCAAGCCACAAAACGGCTTTTATCATCTTTCAACAATTCATTATCCAATTTTAAAACGATTCATGTTATATCCATAGTATAGTTAAGAAACAATAATCGATAAAAGAAACTCACCGAAGATCCACTTGCATTGAAATTCATGTTTTAATCTCAAAATGTTAGTCTCAGCTCAGTGTTGTTATTGTCTGCGATAGAAATTTTAGACGAATAAAGTTCCCGGGCCAGCTATACGAGCTCTCTGATTGGCTGCTGATTCACTTGGGTTGTCAATTGAGAACGAACATAGATTTGGCCAAAACCCGTTCTAGATTTTAGGGCCTCAGCGGTCATCCAACTGTTACTATAGTAACTTCTCGATTTTGCACACGAACCGCAGATTCTAATTCCCCAATGAGTTTGCGAAAATTGCCTGGTAATGCCGGAGATAACACGGATGATCCCGGAGCGACGATCCGGGATGATCCGTGATGCGATCCGTGAAAGTGTAAAAGGGCCTTAATTGTGTCCGACTCGCACCGGGTTGGCCAAACTCTGTGCATAGACGGCTCTGCTACAGATCAGTGCCATTGATTGTGTATAGATGGCTCTGCTACAGATCAGAGCCATCTATACACAGAGTTTGGCCAACTTGGTTTCACTGGGTCACAACATATATGGCGTATATTCTTTTGTTTTGTGCTTGCCCAACAAAGCAATAGTCGCCAAATTGTGTCCAACTCGCACCGGGTTGGCCAAACTCTGTGCATAGATGGCTCTGCTACAGATCAGTGCCATTGATTGTGTATATATGGCTCTGCTACAGATCAGAGCCATCTATACACAGAGTTTGGCCAACTTGGTTTCACTGGGTCACAACATATATGGCGTATATTCTTTTGTTTTGTGCTTGCCCAGCAAAGCAATAGTCGCCAAATTGTGTCCAACTCGCACCGGGTTGGCCAAACTCTGTGCATAGATGGCTCTGCTACAGATCAGTGCCATTGACTAGGAGAGTTTGGCCAACCCGGTTCGAGATGGACACAATATGGCGTCTACTTCTTTGTTGGACAAGCACTATTAAAACAAAAGAATATACGCCATGTTGTGACCTAGTGAAATCAAGTTGGCCAAACTCTGTGTATAGATGGCTCTGCTACAGATATACTTATACTGCCATCTGCCGGTCACAATGTTCCCTCCTCCTCACGCTATATTCCCTTTGAGGCCTCTCCCTTTTGGTTCTCTTTCTGACTCCTCTCGACCCCGCTTTCTCTCACTTAACCCATTCTGCTTGTCATCCCCATGTCAGCAGCCCCAGAATGGCAACCGCTGCACCAGGGGGACGTCTTTCTCAATCGGGTTTGCCCTCCATTAACAAGTCAAGAAGCCAATTAAAAACCATTTTATAAGAGCCTTGCCAAGGGTCGCCCCTCTCCGAGCCTCGCCCCTGAAGATTTATTTGACACGGTTGGCGATATTTCCATCATAAATGGAACACATCCCGAGATGCGCAAGCAATTTTGTTTGCGATGAATAAGGTTAAGTACCTGTCCGTTTTATGAATGTTTTGTTGGTCATATAAATAGGTATGGCTATACATATACAATTTTACATGTATGAGTGTGTACCCGAAACCTTCATTCGTGCTCCTGAAGATGGTATGGATTGATGGGTCCTCGTCTCATCTCTCTTAAATTTTTCATACTGTTAGTTCCATTCAGTCGCTGTTTCTCTCTGTCTCTCTATTTCTCTCTCTCTCTGTGTCTCTCTCTCCCATTAAAGTCTATCACTCTCTGTCCCTCTCTCTCTCCCATTAATTCTATCTATCTCTTTCTCTCCCATTCGGTCTCTCTCTGTCTTCCATTCTCTCTCTCTCTCTCGCCCCCCTCTCTCTCTTTTTCTCTCTCTCTCTCTCTCTCTCTCAGTCTCATCTTGTTTAGTCTTCATATTTTCTTTCAGTGCTCTCCCTATTTCAGTCTCTCCCTTTTTTGGGGGTGGTTTCTTTCTCATTCATAGTCTCTTCTTTCCCATTATAGTCGTTATCTCTCTAATATGACGTATCATCACTTCGTTCTTGTTAACCTTTTTACTAAAAATAGAATAAGAATTGTTTTGAAGGGAAAAATCAGGTTAAAGATGCATTTTTGGGTCAAAAGCTTCTTTGAGAAGGGGGCGTTAGGGAAGAATTAAGGTATTAGATTGATGTCTTCCCCGCCCCTATCCTCTGGCTCCGTCTCTTCCCTTTATTAGCTCCCTTAAGTATTACGAAATTCCATGGGAAAAGAAAAAGTGGTCTTGTACGGTTATTTTCTCATCTGTTTGTTCATCTACTTTAGAATGAGTTGTTTAGTTTATGTAGGGTCAGTAAACTACATTACGTGATTACATAAAAGGCCACAATAATAACATAAAAGCACATCTTCGCTTGCAACATCCTTTTTTTTCCTCTGTAAACTTTATTCAAAACTAGGAACAAAATACACGTAATTGGCAAAGCTGAACTTAAGACAAAACCATTTCTTAGGAGAGTTTGGCCAACCCGTTCGAGTGGGGCACATTATAGCGAAGTACTGCTTTGTTTGGGCAAGCACAAAACAAAAGAATATATGCCGTGATTGTGACCAAGTGTAACCACGTTGGCCAAACTCTGTGTATAGATGGCTCTGATTTGAGACATTGAGCAGCTCCATATGTTGCACAAATGCAGCAGAAAAGAATACAGGTCCAGTAGATCCGTGATTGTGGGAAGAGTGTTTAGACCTTAAACATTTGGAATGCTTACACATCATACAACCTTCTACAGAGAATTACAGTAAACATATTCATGTCCCAACTTATAGATAAACTTGAGTTCTGGTAAAAAAAGAAAAATGAATTCTCACATAATCTAACGAAACTTACACTGAATGTTCAAGATTACAAATAAATGTCATGTGCCAAACAATTTTGGAAGAAAATGTATACTGGCTCATTAATGAGCATAGAAAGATAAGGAAACCAGGGTGTTGTCCCATATACATCTTTCTGTGTAAGTGATTATTACTTTACCAAGACTCTAAGTATAGTATCAAGTTTATTTGTCTTCCAGAAAACACATGTGACAAATATATAATAGAGTATAATCATAACAGTACAATGTAGAACAAAGGAAGACGAGGAGACCTTGGTTGAAGCACAGCTTGTTAAGTTAAGGCCCCCTCATATGATGTGACAAAGATAACTTATTTATGAATACAACAACAAATATGGAATATATAAAACTATTTACAAAATACTCTCAGAGAACAACTACCCAACGTTGCATCTAATATGATCTAATATGGACAAACCCAAGCCGACACCAAGTCGAGACATCAATGAGTTATTGCTCTCTGAGTGCAGAGGTCAAGTAGGAATATATGGTATATGTACATGTAGTATGTACAGATGAGAAAGAAGAAGAAAAAAGAAAAGGGATAAAGGGGGTTATATGTCAAAGTCAAGAATTCACGAAAAAAAGATCAAGAGTAGAGTTAAATATGCTACAGTACACTAACAATAAAGCTTGATAACACATTCATGTGTCATCGACATACTTGTCAAGAAAATATGACTTAAAGGTAATACAAAGTTTTGGTATGGGGTCATGGATTTTGTTTAAATGAACATATTGGAAGCAAATGCGATCCTACAATATTAAGTGATCGTTGTCGCGGTCGAAATCGAGTCTAAAGTTATGACATTATATATAATAAACTCTTTATGTTGTATAGCTCCCTCTCAAGGTCAAGATATTAATTAAGCTATTAAACAATGTTTCTTGACTAAAATCGACCGATTAGCTATTTCCGTTTAAAATTTATATATCACAACTACATATCCTGAGATGTTCATGGTCGCAGCTACCATTGTACAGCCGTAGGCGCTATTTGAAATTTATCAAAATTTACCGGGAGCACCGGTAAATTGTTATATTCAATTTTTCTCGAAAGCAGAAGTGTTTTAGGGGCTAAATTTTGTAGTGCTTATAATACATCCACAGAGGCATCCAAATATATAAAAAATGTAAAGAATCACTATCCACCCAATTTTCAAAATTTACCAAAACTTTGTATTACCTTTAAGTCTACGTTTAAAAACTGAGATACTTGAAGCATTTGTTATGGTAGTATCAAGTGAATTCCAGAACCTGGGGCCAGTGGACATTAGTGTATTCAAAGTGAAGGTTGTCCTTGCATATGGTAAATGGAGAGCAGAAGCCTGTCTAGTATTATAGCTGTGAATTTGGTTATTTCTTCTAAAGATTTGAGCAAGGGCAGGAGGGAGGTCTCCAGAGTGAATGCTAAACATGAGCATTCCAAGTTGCATTGAATAGAGATCTTCTAGTTTTAGAATACTGTTTTCATAATAAAGTAGATTTGTATGTGCACGATAATTTGCTTTACAAATTATTCTAATAACCCGCTTCTGCACAACAAAAAGCCTGTGGATTTGAGTTTTGGATGATTTGCCCCATGCCAACATACCATAATTAATATATGATAAAATAAGAGTAGAGTACAAAATGAACAATACCTCTTGAGGTATACATGATCTCAACTTATAAATAACACCAGTATTTTTTGACACCACTTTACTTAACTTGTCCACATGAGTTTTCCAATTCAGTTTCTCGTCTATGTATATTCCAAGAAATTTCGTTGAAGTTACTCTCTCAATTGGGTTATTATTGAATGCCACTTCGCCTGGCAAAATATTAACTGAATTACTGAACAGTATATAATTAGTTTTCTGAAGATTCAAGGATAACTTATTAGCATTAATCCACATCATTACTTTTCGAAACTCTTCATTAACAGTTTTCAACAATGTTTGTGGACATCTATGAGAAAAAAATACACTTGAGTCATCAGCAAAAAATATGAATGATAATACACTTGATGAGCGTTGAAAATCATTAATATACAAGATGAATAAAAGTGGTCCCAAAATGGATCCCTGGGGAACACCACATGTTACTTTTTGGGGACTAGAGTCAATTCCATTTAAGGACACATATTGCTTTCTATCAGTTAGATAACTTCTAAACCAATCCAAGGCGACTCCCCTGACACCATAATGACATAATTTACTTAAGAGAATTTCATGGTCTACAGTATCAAAGGCCTTGGAAAAGTCTAAAAATGTACCAATGGTGTGTAAGCGACTATCTAAGGCAGAAGCAAGTTTATCTATAAGGTGTAAGATTGCATGTGTTGTTGTATGCTTCTCCCGAAAACCAAACTGATAATTACTGAAGACACATGTTTTGTTTAAAAATTTTATAGTTCTTACATAAATAATTTTTTCCAGAATTTTTGAAAAACAGGTTAACAAAGAAATCGGACGATAATTTGTCAGTAATTGGGAGTCACCTTTTTTAAAAATTGGTACAACTTTTGCGATCTTCATGTTTATCGGTACAACTCCGCTTGACATAGACAAATTAAAAATATGAACTAGTGGTTGAAGGATACCGACAATAACTTGCTTAATAAGTTCGTTCCCAATATGATCATACCCAGGACTTTTCTTGTTCTTGAGGGCTCTAACAATACCAAGCAATTCTTCTTCATTTGTGGGCACCAGAAATAAACTTTGCATGTTAGGTTCTACTAAGTAATCATGAAAATCAGTTTGACTGTTAGGAATATTTTTTTTCAGATTCGGACCAATATTACAAAAATATTCATTAAACTTTTCCACTATAATATTTTTATCTTCAACCATTTGGTCATCTATATTCATTTGTATTATACTTGTTACTTTAGATGCTTTTTGAAATACATTTCTTATCACCTTCCACGTGCCCTTGATATTATTGTAAGTTGCTTTAAACTGTGCTAAATAGTATTGTTTTTTGGCTGCACGCAGCACAGAAGTCAGAGTATTTCTGTAAACGGAATATTTCCTTTTTAGAGCTACCGTCCCTGCTTTCTTATACTTATAAAACAGCTCATTTTTCTTATTTATTGATTTCAGCATAGCATTGGTGACCCCCGGCATACGTGGAGTTCTTCTACGGTTGTTTTTACTCTTTACTACTGGAATATTAGCATCATACAACGATAAAAACCTATTCATGAAAATATCGAAGGCACTCTCATCACACTGATTCAAAAGAACATCACTCCAGTTTGTCGCCAATAATGCCTCTCTAAACTGATTAATATTTTCTGGGGTGTTTCTTCTAACAAAATGTTCTTATGGGTGACTACAAGTTTTTTTCCCAAAGGAATTACAGTATACACAGGAAAATGGTCAGACAAGTCCGACACAACAATAGTAGATAAGGGAAAAGGTTGTAAGTTACTAAAGATATTGTCAATTAGAGTAGCAGAGGATTCAGTTACTCTTGTTGGTTTTGTTATCAAGGGCAACAAAGAAAACGACAACATCAAATTCAGGAAATCATCAACATGAGCATCAACATTGTGCTGTAAAAGGTTTATATTATAATCTCCAACCAAAAATAAGGATTTACCGTTAAGTGACTGGCTTTCCAAAACTCTCTGCATTTCGTCCAAAAAAATGTTCAAAATACCATTGGGAGGTCTGTACACGACTCCAATTACGATATTATTTTTACCAGAAATAAAGACTTCAACAAATAAAGCTTCTAGATTTTCAGTCATAACATTAAGCTCGTGACATACTCGATAATCGAGCCCAGACGGAACATAAAGGGCAACACCACCACCACGTCTGTCTACTCTACTATTGCTTAACAAGTTATAACCTGGAATAACAAACAAATTTGCATCATTTTCATTGGTGAACCAAGTTTCAGTGACACCAATGGCAGTTAAGCCTGAGCTGATTTTGTTCACAAATGATGTCACATGTTCAAAATTTCTACTCATGCTGCGGATATTAAAATGAAGAAGGGAAAGCTCTTTATCTGTGGCATTTTTAACTGACTCAAAGAACTGTTGTTCTGTAGAATAATTACATCTTAAAGAAATATTTTCAATGCTGTCACTGATATCACTCAAGCTAGCTTCAAGAAAATTGCAAATATTATGGTCATCTATTTGAGCCATGATCGGTCAAGATAGGTGACATGATAAACACGAGTACTGATAACATAGACATAAGGAAACGGCTAGCTAACTTAAATACAACTAGAAAGATAAACACTTGAGACATATAGAATATGAGACAGCAAATTGGAGAGGAAAAAGGAAGGTATAAACAGGGAAAGGAAGACAAAAAAGAACAGAATGGAAAACATATATATAATTGCGCACAGGATACATTGCGATTATATGATGATTTTGATGACTCCAGAACCTTGCATTACACATCATTACTTACATGCTATATGATCAACTTTCTGATCCATTCCACACCTTTTCTTTCACAATGCGATCGCATTACCAGTACTCAAGTTTATCTTTAACACCACGTAAATCTAAAAGTATTCCCTACACCATGATAAATCACTTCACTTGTACCCCATTGTTACATACATGTACATTTCTGTAAACTATGTAATGGTCAATTCCTAGCATTATACAGGACGACATTTTAAGATAATTTTTTAATTTAGAGAGAAGAATATTATGAACATATTTATTAAAAAAAAGGAAAAATAAATGATATCATATATAAAATAATATGAAGTATTTTTACAACAGTTAAGTTTCCTAATAACCATTCATAAAATGTGTATTGAAAACATTGTATTTTAAATAGCTTTCTGATGGAATGATAAAACTTTCCTTTTACGAAATCATGGAACCGTCAAAGTATATCAAATTCAATATTTCTTAAAATTGATGAATAGTTGATAGGAAACTAAAAAGCTGTGAAAGTACCTCATATCAGTTTTTATAATGTATTATTGATGTGTAGATTCTCATTAAAATGTATGTGATATTCTTTATCAAAAATAAAAAATTCTCTATAAATGTTCCGTAACGTTTGGAATTGACCTGTTAGTCCCATATATACAATGATTGAAAAAACAAAATGTAACCGTTACATTACAATTGATACAATTGATACTTAATGATCCAATACATACGTAAAGATATAGAGTACTGAAGTTATGGAAGAATCACAAGTACTAACTGCACTAAATATATACACATATCCCTATAATATGATTATTTTTTTTTAATCGTTGAGAAGGATTTTATACAGGTAATCTAATCATAAAGGTTAGACAAATAATTGTACATAGATCTGCTATTTCCTAAAACCAATAAATGATTGATGTTACTGTCATAGGCACATTAGTATTATTTTGAGAACCATTGAGCTTTAAGTTCCTATAAATGTATATTACACACTAATATCGCTTACAATGATATAACTCAATATACAGTGGGCATTTTCAGTGCATGAGAAACATCATATCTTTGAAAGGAATAGGCAGAACATTTTCACCGACTAGTTTTTCACCAGTCGAGTATTGTTGATTCACGAGACATCTAAAATCTAAACTTCTAAAACCTTTAAATCAGAAGAATGTACAGTCATTACAGTGTATTAGTTTTCCTAATTATTGTTTTCAACTTCATTTGGACATTCAGCCATTGTGAAAACAAAAACACCCCCCCCCTCCGAATTAAAAAAATAAAATAAAATGGATAAATAGATAGGCCTATTTATAATAACAATTCGATAATGATATCAAGTTAAACAAAACAGATTAAAAATAAATTCAATTCAATTCAAATTAAAAAAGGAAATGAATATCATTAAGTTCATGATAAATATATCAACACAAAATCAACATGAAACAAGTGTTGTTCTTGAAAATTATGCATGTTACATTACATTAACAGAAAATCATAAAATTGACTGCAAACATGTACATGTACATACCCCACATGTAACTCGCACAAAACTGAATATAACAATCTTGTGTACATACTTTCATGTACCTCTAGCATTATTACTTCAATAATCCAAATCTCTAGACTGAAAAACTATTGACAGATCTAAAACAAGATGTACAGTAAATGTTGACAATATAAATGGTAAACAAAGATAATGGCATTGGCAGATTATATTTGTTTGATCAGGGGGGTGTTTCACAAAACTTGTCATCAGTGACAAATGACAGTTGTTGTTATAAGCTACTGAAATCCTTGCTTCTGATTGGTTATCAGCAGATTTGTCACTGATATTTGTCATTTGTCATTGAAAAAAGGCTTTGAGAAACGGGTACCTGGTCTTTATTTAAAGTTGAAAATATCTACAGCCAACAGCACACTAAACCACCTTTCTGCGAACTGATTTTCAAAGAAATGGCAATTATATGATATAAAGAGATCTAAACAAACATCATCTCCCTGATGTACAGTAGGTTCTCAATAACGATGAGTACACTATGAACTGGAATTTTAGTTTAATAAGTCGAATAGGCTTCAAATCTTCGACAATAGCTTTCACGGCCGGAACGAGCAAAACTCACCTTCTAAGAAATTCCGTAATAAGTATAATTATAAAGATCAATATAACATAAATTTGATGAATGCCGTAAAAGTTCTATTTATTAGTTCTTATATCATGAATTTATAGATTCTTATTAAAATATTTATGATATTCTTCATTAAAAAAGAAAATTCTCTAGAAATGTTCCGTAACGCTTGAAATAGACCCGATAGTCCCATATATACAAATATTGAAGCAAACACAGTGTAACCGTTCTATTCCAATTGATACAATTAATCCAATACACATGTGAAGATATAGAGTACTGAACTTATGGGAGAATCAAGTCATAATTGCATGAATTCTTTATAATGCAGAATGAAATTCGTTGATATATTTGATGCCATCTTTTGACTTTTAGTATCTATATATTGTAGCATAAAAAAAAACACAATAATTGCATATTTTTGCACACAAAAAAAACCTATACACTGTACGTATAATGCTCTTGAATAATTGGAAAACCCCTCACATGCAAACATGTACATTAATTACTAATAATTGCAAAAAAGCATTTTAAATTATCTTTCCAATATTCAACTCTTTGAATTAAACAAACATATAATCACGCCGATAAACCACTCCTTCTCTCTAAACATTCACTAAATATATACATAATGTAACATGATACATTTCTTTAATTGATCCGATACACTTGTAAAGATATAGAGTGCTGAAGCTACGGAAGAATCAAGTCATAAATGCATGAATTGCTTTATCACGCAGAACGAAATACTTTGAACATCCATAGGTACATTGTAGCATTAAAACATAATAATTAAATGGATCTTTTTGCAAGAAAAAACTCACCTATACACTGTACGTATTATAAAGTGATAATGATCTTGAATACATAGAAAAGGCCTTACAATGTAAAAACAATTCAGATCATCTTCCCCATATCCAACTCTTGAATAAAAAACTAAACATAAACACACCCGCGAAGTAATTTTGCTCCTCCAGCTTCTTTCTAAGCATTCACTATATATACATATATCCCAATAACATGATATTTTTAATTTTGTTCAGCGAGAAAGATTTTATACAGGTAATACTTATCCTAAAGGTTTAAAAACATATAATTGTACATAGATCTGCTATAATATTATGTTCAAAGCAATAAATGATTGATTTCACTATAAATAGCGGCACATAAGTATTATTTTGAGAACCATTGAGCTCTAAGTTCCTATAAATGTATATTTCACCTCAATAACTTTACAATGATCTAGCTCAATATACAGTGTATTTTCAGTGCATGAGAAACATCATATCTTTGAAAGGAATAGGCAGAACATTTCCACCGACTAGTTTTTCGCTTGTCGAGTATTGTTGATTCAATAATTCCTGCAAAGTTCTACAGAATTTGATGTTGGCTGCAGAAGGAAAAGGAAACCTTACCCCAAAGAATAATTGTAGGATTTCTGAAAGACGAGATTAATTCCTGCCTTTTGATGTACAATAGATCTTACGAAAGTGTACAAAAGATATACTTCCACACCCCCCCCCCCCCCCCCCCCACTAAGCGAAATATCGATCGGCGCGATTTTCAAATTGCGAGGAGAAATCTTTTTTGTTGTTGCTCACTACCCCCAATCGCTTCTTAACCGATTTAGTTATTCCTCCTCCAAGGAAGCTTGGAATCCACTAAAACTTTAATTTTATTATCATATGACTATTCAAGTCAAAGATCATTCAGATGCTTAGAAGTTTAAATTCTTCTAAAATCGGGTCGTAGTCAGATCGTGTAGTGTGTGGTGGGCTTAAGGTGAAAGGCACTACAGTAATATTATAAGGGTCATGCCATTATAATGTTTTCTTTTATCAAGTAACACTATTTCTGTACTTACGAGGCTATCTTTAATTAAGGTGTTTATTTGCTTTTTCATTTAATTTTCCAGAAATCACGATTCCCATTACATTTGTGTTGATATTTCATGTTTCAGAGATGATTTACCTTATCTTTCATTAAAACAAACAGGAACAAATAATCGCACTACTTGTACATTAATAAAAACGATAAACTTTTGAAAATGACTGTATATTATATGCAAGAACTCTAGGCCGGGGCATACATGTAAGGTTTTAATAATAATAATAATAATAATACATAAGATTATTTTATAAGGCGCCAAATCCACTTGACAGCCAAATGCTCAAGGCACAGCTTGTGCAAAAGATGAAATACATGATACAAAAGTGCAAAAGGAAAGGTACAGACATGAAAGGTAATGGTAATCAATTAAAAGTTTCAACCGGTAAAAAATGCATGTACTGTAAAGCGAGTTTATAATTTTGATATTACACAGTGTACATAACAAATGATGGAATGGTTCAAATTCTTATATGAAAATGTGTGTATATTGATTGTCAGGTTGTATTTGCTCTTGACCAATCAAATGTAATATTAATTCCCTACAGCCAATTATAAGAGCACAGCCTCAACATCTAAACCAATTTGTGCTGCATCAAAAGTTTCAACCGGTAAAAAATGCATGTACTGTAAAGCGAGTTTATAATTTTTATATTACACAGTGCACTGTATAAAAGTGGAATGGTTGTATGCACCGTGTACAGGTAAAATTTGATGCACCAGTGTACATAACAAATGATGGAATGGTTCAAATTCTCATATCAAAATTTGTGTATATTGATTGTCAGGTTGTATTTTTAGCAGAGGTAATGTAAAAGGTGCAATACAAGTCTCTTGTACCATTAACAGACACCCAAGAGGATTTACACTGTTATACCGATGAGGAGTGCATAACATCTTTAGACGAGGTTCCAGTAGCTAAGCTGGGGCAGGCACCACAGGAAAGCTGTTGTGTTCTTTAAGCGATAAACAACGCATCATATTTACATCTTCATGTACGTATCCACCATTGGGCGTGGCTAGCAACATGAAGAGTAACATGTCAGAGGATCTATAGTGTTCTTAGTTTAGCTGGGGCCCAAATTTCCTCATCCTAATGACAAGCATTTCAGAATATGTAGAGTGTTCTTCTACTAATAAGGACTGCATCACAGGTACCCAACATTGGGCGTAGGTGGCTGCGACCCTCTTACAAAGCATCCCGGATGGTTAAAAGGGTTTTTAGACCAATGCGAACTCCATCAATGTTATCCATCTGTACGATGAGCACATATCTGGAGTTCGAGGCACGGCTCTGGTACCTGGAGCAAGATGGTCCTAACATTAATTTTCAAAGGAATCTTATACCCATCTAAACCCAATCAGAGCTGAATCACTTTATCTATCGGTGGATGAGGCTCTGGAAGCTACTAAACTGGAGATAGATGCCTCAGATCCTACTTATTAACCGTCTCAAAAGATTATATCATATGATAATTACAACATGTAATATTTTACGATTATTTGATATTAGTTAATTAGTTAATTAGAATCAGTAATCAATATGTAGATTGCTAAGAGTATTGATTTCTTATATTCTTGTATGTATTTAAAATGTGTAAACTGAATTGTATAAGTCTGGGGACTTTTTATTCAGTATGTTTTCATTTATAATAAACCAGAATTGAATTGCATGAGTACTGCGTCTTTGGGTGTGGCTTTGGTAGCTGGAGTTAGAAGACCGGGATATCTTTTTCAGGGGTCTGGTCCAGATCATCATCGAGGAGAAGTAAATACTGTGAGAGAGAATGAAAGAGAAGGATAAGAAAAACAATATGACCCGGTACCACAAAACTATCAAAAAAAGTTGCAAGTAGTGATTTTCAGTTCGAGCATAATAAAGGTGATTAAGAAGGAGTAATTGTACTTTCCTTTGCGTAATTTCAAAACTTTTAAGCACCAACCAAATATGTAGAAGAGGCATTTAGGTCGGCATTCTGTGGACCTGTGTATGTCTGATCTTGAGTTTATTTAGGAATTGTTATTCATTTCAATGTTACCTTGGCTACTTGTCTATTAAAAAAAAATAAGCTGCTGCATTGATACTTGGTCGAAATGATGAAACAGAATGTGAGTAATTGATGTGCCCAGTGTTTACACAATCCGGTAATCTCTTAACAGAAATTTCGACAGAGTTATTAATGCTCCTCTTGCCACCTTTGCACAAGACATTGTACCTTGACCTTCAGAGTGCAAGAATTGACTACAGGCTTCAGCCTCCATTTTCTATAAACCAATATTCTTTAAGACTAGACTTTCTCTTTTTTACCCATACTGTAAGGCAGGAGCGCGTACGCAGGGGGGGGGGGGGGGGGGGGGGGGGGAGGGGTTAGGGGGTTAACCCCCCCCTTTGGTAATTTTTTTTGTGTAAACCCCCCAAAACATCCCCTAAACCCCCCTCCCCCCTTTTAGTTTTTTAGTTTTTTTTTTTTTTTTTTAATTAAAAAAAAAAAAAAAAAAAAAAATCCATGACCGACCTAAAAAAAAGTGTCCTCTTACCCCCCCCCCCCCCCCCGCTTATTTAGCGGCTGGCTGAGTCGTTGCGAAATGTTCGGACCGATTTTATAAATGTTAAACCCCCCCCCCACCCCCCCCCCCCCCCCCCCCTTGAAAAAATCCTGCGTACGCGCCTGCTGTAAGGAACCTCTAGTTGTAATGAGTCAATATCATTTAAGAGCTGGGAATCTCCTCTTTTAGAATAAGACCTAAAGTGAAAGATATTCAAATCTCAAGCGTAGTAGTAGGGAGCATACTCACAACGAAGGAGACGAAGAGGGCGAACGCTGAGATTAAATGCCAGATGTCGTGCGCATCATAGAAGCCCATGATTGAACAGTCAGCGTTCATTTCTCTGGATTCAGCTGCCGAGTCCTGGAAGATCAGGCGGGGGGAGTGGGGGGGGGGGGGGGACAAATTTATTACTAGTAATCATACTTGACTAATAGCACGGTGTCTATGTAGAATAGTATGTACATGTTTCATTATGTTTGAGCATAATTCTCATCTGCAGCTTTGCGTCTTTAACTACCTTTAAATCACAATATCGAAATCTTACTATTTCAAAAATGCTTTCTAATGTCATTTAAAGATAAGTTGAGTTCGGGTCAAGCAATTGCATTGTGAAAGAAACGGTGTGGAATTGATCAGAGAAAATTGGTCATGTAGTATTACAAGTGTTGAATTCTAATACACTTTTTTTACTGCAAGGTTCTGGAATCATCAAAAATTAATTTGGCATAAAAATGAGGCCCTCGTTTTTAAAGCTGTTACATGTCATATTTAGAATATGAAGGCATTTAAAGAGCCAAGCTTTTCAGGGAACATTTTTCGACTGATGTTCTTCCACACTTGCATACTAACAATGAACACGCTCACAAATAATTTTTCACTTCTCCCCAGAACTCAACCTTCTCTATAAATTTGATCAATTATTGTATTTCATCATAATTTAAACTAGATTACTGTACTTTGTCATAATTTGCTTTCATTTCACTATCATTGATGTTGATAATTGTAATGATTAATCCTGTTCATAATTTTGTTTTACTTTAGTTCATGAATTAGGAGCTAACTGTAGTTGTGTCGTTTTATTATTGTAAAGCGAGTTGATATTTTCTCTGAATATGAAGTGCGCCGTACCAGCCTTTGTGATTTTTGTTTTATTATGACTCAGATTCAGATTCTGGCAACTCCATACTGACCTCAAGACCATTTCAAAATACAACCACCGCGATAGCTCAGTCTCGTAATCCGGTGACCCGGGTTCGAAACCAAGGCGATGCACTAGTGCCCGTTGGTAAGGCGTTAATCCTCATTACCAGGTCCCTCGGAGAGAACCTTAAGCCGTCGGCCGTCTGGTTGCTTACTTACAAGCATTTACGCTTTCTTAGCAGTCAGGTAAAATAACCACCACCACCAACATTAAAATGCATTCCTATCTTGATCTCTAGACCATAAACTATACCAAACCTTCTTTCTACCCCTACAACCGTACACCCACTCCCAACCCTAACCCTACATCTCGATGAAAGCGCAATCATTACCGCAGCATTTTTTGGTTACAGGAGAAAAAGTTGGATCTCCGATCGTACCTGCCAACCGCTGTTCGGTTTAATGAAGAAGCTCACAGCTGTGCACCAAAGGACGACCGTCAGTACCAATAGCAAAAAAGACGGTAGAACATTCTCTCCACACATACCCTGTAAGAAGAAAAAAGTTATTTTAGTCAAATTATCCATACAGTTTATCCCGAAAGCCATGTTTGTTGAAAGAAAATGGTCTCGCTGTTTAATACATGTACATATTGTGAATACACAGATATTTTGCTTAATTTCCAAAATGCTTTGAAAGCACAATGGGGTATGATATTATACTTTGATATGCCCAATACATAAAAAGAAGAAAAATATAAATTTAATCGAACTTCAGGGTATCGAACGCATGTGAAGTAGATCAAGGTGGTCAGAGAGCAAGAGAGAGAGAGAGATAATGAGAGAGAGAGAGAGAGAGAACAAAACATGAACATTAGGAAATCGTGAGAGAGTGAGAGGGAGACAGATAACACGAAATGAGAGCGAGAGTGAGAAAAGAGGATATGTGAGAGAGAGAGAGAGAGAGAGAGGGAGTGAGAGAGAGAGAGAGAGAGAGAGAGAGTGAGAGAGAGAGGGAGAGAGAGAGAGAGGTATAAAAGAGTGACTGTGAGAAAAAGGATGGGAGAGAAAAACAGGAAAATAGACAAATAAATGCAAAGAAAAATACAAATACAGGGGCAGAAAAAGAAAATAGCGTACATGAAGTTTGATAGAGAAAGAGAGAAAATAAAGGGAAGAAACATGGGAGAACAAAAGATAACAGCTTCATACAACTTTATACATGATTACTCACCTTCATAAAGAGGTAGAACAACATGTAAAACACCATGTTTACTATCATAATAAAAAGGAGGTGGGTAGCGAAGTCTAAAGGTCTTGTGGCGATGCCCAAAACGCCCCTGTAAACAAATGAAAAAGTGTATTCAATGAAAAGAACATGTGTGATTTTCACAATCATTCATCATAATCATCATCATCATAATCATCATCGTCATCGTCTCCATCATCATCATCATCATCACCAACACTCAGATCCCCATTCTCAAAATCATCTTCACAATTATCATCACCACCATCGTCATGATCATCTTGTCGTCATCATCTCGTCATCATCATCATTCTCATATTCTCCTCCTCCTCCCCCGTCTTCGTATCACCACGAACCGGTGCCTCATCATTATTAATAATAATCCTTTGCATCAACAATGGCGTTCATTGCCCACTTCGTAATGAATGCTATATTGGCGTATTTGAGTGAACATTTATCATAATTTATTCATAATCTTAGACAATAATAATAATAATAATATTAATAATAATAGCCTACTCCAAATTTTATTAAACCGAAACGGAAATTCTTTTTGCCCAATTGATCGTGAGCCCGGCAGCCACTGAGCAGCGCCAGATCGACGTTGCTCTATCCCTTATTGTTGAACGCCAAACAAGGTAGCAACAACTCCCATCTTTTAACGTCTTTTGGTATGACGCGGCCGGGGTTCGAACCCACGATCTTCCGGTTGTGAGGCGGACGCTCTACTGACTGAGCCAACACACCGGTATTGACAATACAGAACACATGGCCTTTTCCTACCCAAAAGGAATTCAATGGGTTTTGTTTAAAGGCTTGTTCAGATATGGCACAGTAAATCACCGCAAAAAACGCCGCCACTTCTTTTTGAAAAGTGTTTAAAATGGGAACTGCGCCCCAAAAAGCACTTGCACAGTTTCACTGAGTTCTGTATTACGAGAAACAGAGATGTGCCTAGGTCACATTTGCCGCCGCAGCCGTGGGGTCTAAAATATCTACGGCCAATAGCCAGGCCCGTAGCCTGAGTTTGATTTTTTTTTTTTTTTTTTTTTTTTTTTTTTTTTGGGGGGGGGGGGGGGGGCACATACATGTAATCGATCGACGTCCTGGGGAGGGGTCTAAAATTGTTTTTGGGGCACGTGCCCCCCCCCCCCCCCCGTGCCCCCCTGTGGCTACGTGCCTGCCAATTGCAATTATAGGGTCACATTATTAGGGTAGCCGCACGGCGTATTTTTAATTTGTGGAGACAGAAAACCTAGCTGCGGCTGCCGTACGGCCTTTGAAGTGATGACACACGGTCGCCTTAGGACGTCACTGCGGCGGCTGTAGGTTTTTTGACAAATACCTAGGCAGACGCAAGGTAGCCGCAATGCCACCGTAAGCCCAACGTATGCTCTCCGTGGTACCGCTCCACGGCATGGCTACTGTGTGTCTATTTGTATAATTGCTACGGCGACCCTAGAAATGTAAACAAGTTATAACTCCGTGTAATAATCCCACGGCGACCCATACGACCTGTAAAGATAGAGATACGCCCTAGGGTGACCATAAGGCCATAACAGATTCTCTGCGGCCGCCGCATTTATCTCTCGATTTCGGGGGCTTACGGCCGCCGCATCCTAGCCGTCGAGCAAATGTGACCTAGGCATAGGTTATGCCTGGATTACATTTGCCCCGGGCGCCGTACGATAAATTAGTCTACGATTTTTCGTAGAGATCGTAGGAGGCTACGGGCTACGATGTTTGTGTTTACATTATCAACGAGCATCGTGCCATTTATTGTATTGGCCCTCGGGGGCAGGCCAGGGCAAATCCGTAGAGGCTGCTCGGAGATTGTACGGAAATCGTGCAATTTGAATGCAGTAGCCGTGCAGTCTCCGCAGCCTCCGCACGGAAATCGTACGGAGCCCGTGCAGCTTCCGTGCAAAGATGACTGCTCAATATCACGGATACTGCACGGGCAGCGAGCAGCAACCTTGCGATAGCTGTGTAATGGCAGTGCGAATGCCCCACGAGTCTACAATCTCTGTACGATTTTTTTTGCCCCCATATCCACCGAAAAATCGTACGTTTGCTGCACAATCAGTGCGAGGCCTCCGGGCGATGCCCGTGCGGGGATTGTGCAATGCCACCTACGACATGTATACGGGCTACGGGCTTACGATTTTTTCAAATTTGTTTAACTTCTCGCGAAACAAAATCGTAAAGGCTGCGAAGTCCGTGAATCCGTACGAAAATCTCACGGCCGCCTCCTGCCTCCGCACGGAGGCCGCACGGAAAAGGGGATACGGGCAGGATACGGGCTCCGTAAAGCGTAGACTAATCGCATGCGAAATGTAATCCAGGCATAAGTGAGCAATGATCAACTGAACTAAATCTGGACTGATGTATACATCAAAGTACAGTGTATGAAAATATTTAAACTTACAATCCAAAATTAACCAGGAATCCAACAATCAGAGGAACTACTCTGCCTCTGGCCTGAAATCAAAATAGAAAATAGGTACATGCAGTTTGATTAATATCAGGAAGGAAACAAAATCTAAACTCATTTTTAATGTAGGGGCATGAACTATACAGAAACCAGTTTTTGTGATTATGCTCACCAGCCTAAGTTTATTTCATCGTTATGATAGCTGTAAGTGGCATTCCAAACACATTGACTGGATGTGTAGTTACTCGATGCTATTGTAAATAACATTTATTTAGTTCCAAGTTTCATGTTTTTCAGCTGTTGAACATTCTTTTCCATCGGGAGTTTCCATACATTATTTTAACCAATCGCCTTATTTTCACCGCGTGATAAACATTTCTTAACCAATCAGATGTAGTTATTTTCTTGTTGTCACCGCGGAGAAACTCGAGCAGGGAGATTTCCTCACTTCTCCTCGCGTTATTGTTTCGACAACATCACACGTCGTCAATGCTATCACCGTTCTCATTATTGGATTTTTTTTTATATACTCGTGGATTTTACCAATTCCTATCATCATACCAGAATATCTAACAGGTAAGACGTTGATAGTAGATATGGTCATCAAATTGATATCAAGCTAAAATGTGCACCATTTCCACTACTTTTATAAATAAAACCATATCCATCCAAGTCCAATCTATTTTGTTCCTTCATATTTGAGATTTAATATATCTGACCGTTGCATCAAGTTAACCTAAGAACAAGAAGCCTTTCTGCTCCTACGAATGTCCATGTCCAGCTTGAGCAAAGCATAGTTACTGAATGATAACACTTCTAAGTCTTAGTGAAAATAATTTTGAAAATGGCGCTTAACCCTAAAAAGGCCGGGCTATTTGAGGTCTTAGTACGGCCGGGGGCCCCTAAGATCTCGGCCGCGAAGCGGCCGATCGCCGCGAAAATTTGCACGCATGTCAAGTGAAGTGTATAGAATAATATGATAATTTCAATTTTTTGAAACATTCACTCATTTGCATATTTATGGTAATTTATGCAAATAAAGTCATACAAATCACATTTTTACCCATAAATCATATATTATTCATATTTAAGCATTTTTTTCACTGCATACATTTATTAGACCATTCTGAATAATAATACGACAAAAAAAATTGGAAGAGCCAGCTTATTCCTTATGTTATTCCTTGTTTTTATAATTTCTTATGTATTTCTTTGTTTTTTTAACTTATGTATTTCATTGATTTTATTGTTTTATTTCATTTCTTACTACAATTCAACTTTTGTGACTCCCAAAACAACCACCTAAACTTTAAACAAGACCCAATAACCCATGTTTGCTCTGTTTTTTGGAAAAATGACTTTTCCATATGTTTTGTACACAAATCACGAAAATGAGCGATTTTCGGGCTGACATGCAAAGACAAAAGGTCACGTGACCTTGTAACCGTAGGTCCGATTTTCAAAAAAAATCTTTTAAAAGTTGCGCAAGACTCGAAAGAAAAAAGTCAGCGAGAGGCCGGGCGCCACCCATATGCGTTCCCGAGCAATCGGAAAAATCGTGAAGGGAGGGGGCATAATGCCCCCCCCCCGGCCTTATTAGGGTTAAGCAGTATGGTCACACCACAGAGCGGTGAAGCTATGGTCACAGATAAGACCGGTGATCGACCGATTTGTAGTCTGCTCGGTCGCTGCTGGAATTTAGGCATCGCCCAACGATTTCTGGAGAAGTCGAGCAGGCTGTAGAGCCCCAGCGATGTCTGGGCGGTGCTCTGTCGATTTCCCGTCGGTCGCCGGCCGATTTTAGGTCAAAACTCGGCAAAATCGGGGAGCTTCTCCGGGCGACGTCCCAGCAGTGACCGACTGATGACCCACCGATCCCCCACCAATCCCCGAGCGTTAATCGAGCGTTCGCCGCCGAGTGATTTAGGTCAAAAATCAAAGCCGCTAGGTCAAATGCTCCCGACCGATTTTGAACTCGACGTCCAGTGACCGACATCCAGGGACGACTGGACAGCTACTGGGCGGCGACCGCTCAGCAGCCTTTTACCTAGCGGCTTCGATTTTTAACTTAAATCGCTCGATGGCGAACGCTTGATTAGGTCGCCGCCCGGGTACCGAGCGTATTTTTGGCGGCGAGTGAAAAGTGAGTAGGCGCCGCCGAATTTTAACTCCACGCTAAAACTTCAGTGGCGACCGAGCCTAAACACAAGAGGTGGCCGGGCGGCCGCCCATCGGTGCCCGGGCGACATACGCGAAAAATAAGACGCTCCCGTCGAGCAGCTACTTTAGGGGCACATGACCACAGCTTCAAATTTAAAAAGCTCCGGTCAATTATTAACGCAAACATTCACCACTCAAATACAAACTTCACCAATGGCATCGAATGCAGAGGTTAAAGAGTTGTTTGACAAGGAGTTGGTATTTCTTCGTAGGTTTTTGTGTTATACGCGACCGGTTGTGAGTTCGCGAAAGAGCCTCACAGAGACGCTGAAGCGTGATCACTCAATACTAAGATTTGCTCAAGCTAATTTTTCATGTATACAACATGTCTGTTAATATGAAATAAACAAAGCATGTTTGATGTAAATCTACATGTATATTCATAACTCGCCAATAGTTGATAACTAACCTATTTAAGTTGTGTGTGTTTTGGAGGAACCCCAATATGAAATAAACAAAACATGTTTGATGTAAATCTACATATATATTCATAACTCGCCAATAGTTGATAACTAACCTATTTAATGTGATCTGACTTTGCTTTAAAAATAGATTTTTTTCACGGGGGCAAGCCCCGGTTAAATATATTTTTGAATTTACAATTTAACAAGACAACAGTAGGACAATAAACATGGATGTTAAATCGGGCAGAAATTTCGCAACGACTCAGCAAACCGCTGAATGAGGGGGGGGGGGGGGGGGACTGGGGGGCTAGAGCACAATTTTGTTTGTTTGTGTGTGTGTGTGTCTCAAAATTTGAGAATTTGGCCGATCGATATTTTGTTTCGTTGGGGGGAGGGGGGGGGGGGGGAGGTCTGCTCTTTCATTGCCATAATTTTTTTTTTAATAATTTTTTTTTTGTATTATTATTATTTTATTTTTTTGCGTACGCGCCTGTATGTAATTAATAACCAGGAAACAAAGTGTATACAATTTGTATACATCTATGCACGAACTATAATTGTCTATTTTACATAATACACATTTGTAATCTACTTCAAAAGATCATTGTGATGGGGTAATTGCATGAGTTTGTAGATAATAGAACACAAATACATTACATACCAGATGATTTGAAATTTCCGACTTGCAAACACACTTGCAAACATAGAATTCCGACTTGCAAACAGCGAATGCCTTCTTGTAAAGGCCGATTATCCTCTTGAAAAAACCCACATCTGGATCTGTAGAACAAACGAAATTAAGAGAGGGGAAGGAGAAGGGAAAACAAATAATCGCAGTTTGAAATATATGACAAAGCTTCTAATATTTTTTGTAGGCGTGAGATAACAAAAAGGGAGAATGAATATGACTATAACAGTTCATGTTACATTTTTATAAATATCGTAATTAAACACCTGGGGGTGTTTCACAAAGATCCCAAGTCGAACTTAACTCTAAGTTGGACTTAAATATTATGGAGAGCCGTTTGTAGCCTTAAAATAAAGTATGTTCAAAGTGAAAATTCAAGTATTATAGGCTTTTTATAAATTCCACATCAAGAAAATGAAATCTCCTTGATGAAAGAAAATTATGAATCATTTGAATCAACATTTTATGCCTCTTAAAAAAACTTTTACAAAATATTTTCAAAGATGCTAACGGCTTTCCATAATTTTTAAGTCAAACTTAGAGATAAGTTCAACTTAGGATCTTTGTGAAACACCCCCCTGACAAGAGAGAGAAAATGCTACACATGAAAGTACAATGAGATGACCAGATGAGTACCATAAGACTATTCGAGACAATACAACAGCTGGGCGCAACGGGCAACAGCACATCCTCAAACACCGGAGACAACGTGAACACGACTCCAAGAATATCGCCCATATCCTCTCTAACCACATTGATCTATAATATACAATGTACCTGGGGCTGGGGAGGAAATGAAGAAGTAGAGAAGAAAAAAAAAGGATTTTTGACGAATATTTTGTTGTATCCTTCCTTTGCTTTTTTATTTCTTCTTCACCGCCTTCTTCTTTTTCTTCTTCTCCTTCTTTTCATCCTTTTTCTATTTCTTCTTCCGCTGCTTCCTCTCCCAAGCTCGTGACTTGTGTATAGTTAGCGCTACTCCGTTAATTATCTTCACCTGACTGAAACCTGATGAGGGGAAGGATGAAGACCAAAAAAAAGGGCTCAACTTGGGCATGAATCGAGGAATAAATGTTTTTCTTGTTGTTGTTGTTTGTTTGTCCGTATGTTTGATTGTTTGTTTTATGAATACTTTTCTTCATGAAAGCATGCAATATTTCTCTAAGACAAGAAACTTAAAGCCCTTCAAAAAGTTTGGGAGCCCAACAATTTGATGGCAAAATTTCACTTTATAGTAATGTGACAAGAATGTCATTTACCACTTACTTCTGCAAGGATTTAAGATATAATTATGTTTACCGAGGTCTATCTGCATAGAAACTGGGGGATGTTTCATAAAGCTGTTCGTAAAGTTACGCATGACTTTACGAACAACTTGAATATGAAGTGCCAGATAGGATGCTCAAAAATTTCCCTGATGTTGTTACAAAGTGTGACTATATTTCCAATAGCCTCAATTAAATTTTGGAAAAAATATACTTTGCATTACGAATGTTTTTTATAATAAGAATGTTAATCTTCATTTGCACAGTTCAACTTTAGTTGATGCGGTTAAAAACGACTGAGCATCCCATTTACGAACATTTACGAACAGCTTTATGAAGCACCCCCCTTGGTAGGAGATTGGTGAGCAGGTAGACTATCTCATCAGCAGCAGACTTCGGCACCCCTAATATCTGTTTGAAAAGATGTGATTAGGCCCCATGCAGCGGCACGGTTTGCTTTCGGAGCATTTAAGCGCTCCTCTGGTGCGGTACGGTACGGGTATGATGCCCGCTTAAACATCCCCCATGACACTAATGTTCTTTGGCAAAAAAAATATCTTCATTTGCCTCTCTCCACCCTGGAGTAGTATGCAGCTAACCTGGTAGGATCACCCTTGATATGCATTGTGCAATGATCACGGCTGCTGCAGCTAAGGCAGAGGGTTATCATGATAACTACCAGTTAAAGGTAAAGACCAGTATTGGAAACGCCCCAATTTCAAAAAATGAAATGGAAGCTCTCATTACCTATCATGTAAAAGAATATGTTTTGACTAATGCATGATGATAATTGCCAGGAAACCGCCTACTAATTCATATATTTCGTAAATTTGTTTCTCTCATGGACTGTGAGAGATATAGGGTAGTCCCATATATATCTTTCTGTGTATAGTGCTTGTAACTTTACGAAGAATGGGCCAAATTTCTTATCATTTTGATGATTCCAGAACCTTGCAGATGCTAGATGGTAGATGATCAACCTTTTCTGATCGATTCCACAACGTTTCTTTCACAATGCAATCGCATGACCAGAACTGGTCTTTACCTTTAAGCTCTTTGTAAGTATGTCTACTGGATGTTATATCAGAATGCGATATGCAGCTCATATCTGTCCCTCCTGTACGATGTTCATACCTGGTTTGATGGTTCCACTACAGAACATGAACGCACTTAATCCAACATAAGTCAGCATATGCACGAAGAAGAAGATGATATAGAAAGCGAGTGATCCAATGAAGACCTGTAGGAAGAGATGATGAAAGTGTTATATAACAGTATTAAACATCAATGAATCCAAAATAAATATTCCGTAGAATAGCACTTAATTTCATTTATCAGTGGAAGAAAAATTTATGAAAATATTGAAATAAAGATTCATGTAATCACTAACAACCTAGATTCGGTAACATGTGATAGATTTCAAATATGATCGAAATATACAAATATAGAAAGAGGTGTGGAATAAATTACACTATCAATGGATGTAAACTACAAGAAAACTAATTTGAAGTAATTTCAATAAAAAAAAAGATGCAAACAAATGGAATAAAATGTACTGTACAGTAATACATGGGATACTATGCTATAATATGTGAGGGGCCTTGGAGGGATGGGGAAACATGTAATTCTCGTTCGATTTGGTGTCATTCTGCATACTATATGGAAACGTTGTATCATCCGTGCAATCTGACTTGCGTGCATAGAACAATTTAACATTTTTGCATGAAAAAGTGAAGTTTTCTAAAAAGTGCGTTTCTTTCCAGCATTGGGGTACCCGGGAGGCTCATCCTCATTAACATCTTCATCATTATCATTATTATTAACGCCATCTTAAACTTCATCATCATCATCATCATCATCACCTCCTAATCCCACTCCCACCGTTACTCGTCCTCTTCTTTAACATCATCCTCATCATCACCACCCTTCATTCTACATCATCATCATCGTCATCGTCATCATCATCATCACAATCGTCATCATCACCATCATCAAAATCACCCCTCCAACTCTAGGCAAACTTACCATCCCCAGGAATCCAGTAAAGATAATGAGGATAATCAAAGCGAATGATTTGTTGGCGGAGGCGGTGATATCTGTATGTCTCTTTTGGTACATCGTCAATATCCCCAGACAGGCTATCATGTACATGTAGGAGGTATCTATGGCAACCAATTAAAATAGGAGCCAGATCAGGGGGAACACGATTGATACATTGACGCTTTAAATTGGCTGAAAGCTATATAAAGCAATTGTATCCTTTTTCGTAAAGAGCAAACCGGGAGACCTAAGGCTTTCACAACTGTCAGAGGGACTTAGTGATAAGCAAGTACACTGATTTGGTTTCGAACCCAGGACCTCCCAGTTTCGAGACCACTGCTCCCCAATGATTCACTACGCCATCACAATTGTTCACGACTTTTAATTTGCAATATGAACATATCTTAATTTAGTAAGACGTTACGAGAAAGCTACAAAGTCATGAGCTTAGAGCAAGTAAAGTATCCATGAAAATATCACCATTTATTGTAGGCAATTGAGGCTATAGTCTAAGTAAAAATGCATCTTAATAATAATAATAATAATATTGGATATTTATATAGCGCATATATTCACCCTGCAGGGTGCTCAAAGTGCTCCGGTTCTGCTAGGCTACCTATTTAGGTGCACACAGCATTCAAGGAATTCCTTCCTACCGGTCCCCATTTACTTCACCTGGGTGGAGTGTGGCAAATGTAGATCAATGTCTTGCCAAAGGACATTAGTGCCGCGGTGGGATATGAACCGCGGACCTTGTGATCGACAGTCCGGTGACATATCCACTCGTCCACGACACCTTTACACCT
Organism: Strongylocentrotus droebachiensis; assembly: GCA_035222895.1. NCBI lineage: Eukaryota > Metazoa > Echinodermata > Echinoidea > Camarodonta > Strongylocentrotidae > Strongylocentrotus > Strongylocentrotus droebachiensis. The sequence goes on along the minus strand of JAVYIG010001612.1, from coordinate 72,413 downwards.
CTTACAGCATTGCAGCATTAAATCAGATGCAATGGTTACATAAACTCGTTGTAACACGGTACACATACATATACATTCTTTCTAGATGTATCATGGAACGGGCTACCCTGTGTGTGTAATTGGGTTTTTACAGACGTGTATCAATCAGATAGTTTACGTCTGGGGACCGACCTTTAACGTCACCATCCGAAAGGCGGGCTACCCTTTCATTTCCCTAACAAAGAACCACAATGTCCATGTACTTACCAAACTGGAAGTTGGCCCTGTTTGGACAGACATGGTAGGAACCGCTCATAACACCTTCCATGATGAGAGCAAAGCCCAACGCATACAGAAGACTATAGTGTTTATGGATTCCCTGGGTCGGAAAATGGAAGAAATGCAGTTATAGTTTTTTTTTTTTAAATTAAAAAAAAAATCGCTTACATTTTGATATATCATTGATATTTAATCATGTTTATAATATCAAACAAGACCTATGTAGGCTTCTGCTTAAAAGTAAAGGACATTCGACTTCATTTCTTTGTTTTTACTCATCATCCTTGTACAACCAGCCCATTATGTAAGATTATTTCTATCAGATTACAAACATGTTTCATACATTTGATGTATATTACTATGTGGTAATATCATGCAAACCTGCCATCTGCCTTTATACACAACGGATCTCGTATATTGCAACTGTCTTATTATCATGTTTATGTCACTACTTTGTCAAACACTTTCTTATTTTTAAAAAAGCCATGTTGGGTATATTTATACAATGTTTAACTACCGAGTGTATTCTATTTTCTTTAATAAGGAAATGATATAAAAAAAAACATTGAAATAAATAGAAACTGAATATTAATAAAGCACCAATTCAATTACACAAAAGATGGTCAAGGCGCAGAAAAGAACATTCAGATTTAAATAAAAACAATGAGAATGAAGAAGAATTCATGAAAAGAGAAATATATCATTACATATACCCTAAGTCATTGCACATATGTTTATGCAGGTCAATTGTTCATTTATTTCATTCAATTTGTTATAAATAATTATTCTGCTGCTGCTGATGATAGTGAATATGAATATGATGATGATGATGGTGATGATGATGATGATGATGGTGACGGTGACGGTGATGATGATGGTGCTGGTGATGATGATGGTGATGGTGATGGCGATGGTGATGGTGATGATGATGGTGATGGTGGTAATGATGGTGATGGTGATAATGATGATGATGATAATGATGCTAATGACGGTGTTGTTGATGATGATGATGATGATGATGGTGGTGATGAAAATGATGGGGAGGAAGATTGATGTTAACGATACTGTACAAATGATATTAGTGACTGTAAAGCTGATGATGATGATGGGGCTGCTGATGATGATGATAATGAAAATGATTATCAAGAAAACAATACATACCAGTTCATTGTTGTGTACTCGGTTATAGTGTTTTATCCCGACAAGCACAAGGAAGACAAATCCCAGCACGACGTAGCCAACATTACTGTACACATTGTTGTAGGCACTGCATTCAAAGGGAATATGCAAACACAACAGTCAGGTTTGCAAAAGGAAGCAAACACAACAGTCAGGTTTGCAAAAGGAATTGTTAGATGCCCATATCAAATAACGTCTTCACTATTGCTTCATATTTTCATTAGCATATAGTGTCCTACAAGTTTGTTACAGTCGCTTACGAAAAATAAAGATTTGTGGGTCTTTCTCGCTCGATTGAAGTAACGTTGTAAATACCATTTTCCTTTTGTATCAGCGTCAATAAGGCTATTTCCTTTTGGCTGACTCCTCAGCAATGCATTGTTATTTTGTGATCAGGGGGTGTTTCACAAAGATCCTAAGTCGAACTTAACTCTAGGTTGTAGTTAAACATTATGGAGAGCCATTTGGAGCCATAAAATAAAATATGTTCAAAATCAAAAATTCAAGTATTTTAGACTTTTCAAAAATTCCACATCAATCCTTATCCTTGATAATAGAAAGTATGAATGATTTCAATCAACATGTGATGCCTTTTAAAATAACTTTTATAAAATATTTTCAAAGATGCTAACGGCTTTTCATAATTGTTAAGTCCAACAATTTTTCATTAATGAACAGAATAATTTCATCTTCAAATTGAGGTATAGGATACTACTGCTAGCATTGAAATCTTCATAATTTAAACATATTATATGTTATTACATATTTACACAATTCTAACCTTAATTGACAATATGATCGTCAAAAAAGTGCTTTCTAAGGAAACTGCATCTGGAAACAAATACAAACTTTTTTTCATTATGAAGGAAAGATCATTTAGGCAGGGAACATTTACCTAAACCATGAATATGGCTTTGCACACAGGAAGTTATAATAGCACGAGTCTTGGTTTCCAGTAACATTGGTAACCTGCAGATGAACAAACATTAAGAAGATAGGGGGGGGGGGGACATTAATCCAAATAATAATTCACTACAAGCACGAATGTGGTTTAATTGATTATATCTGACTTAAAGGCTGAGACCACTCCAAAAAAGAAATGCTTCTAATAGATGCAGAAAAACAAGAGAACCAGAGCAAAACAAATTGGAATAAAATGGGATAACTAATAAGGAAGTTATGATTTTTTTTTAAAGTATGAAAAACTGTGGAACTTAGATAATCACTTCACAATTGCAAATTTGGTTATAAGTTTGTGACGTCATTGCCTCACTATTTATCAATTGCTTTATATAGTATTTTTATCCCATTAATTTATCTTTTTATCCGCCAAAAGTTGGTTTCCCCATGTGTTTGCCCAGGGTATATGATTCGTATCATATTGCGTGCATGACATTTCAAAAAAGCTGTTATGAAGTTAGAAGATATGATACTATTTTCTGAATATTGTATATTCATAATCATTGATTTTCATATAAATAGTTCATCAAAATTCAAATTTGTCATGATTTAACAGAATTAAAAAAACAACTCTATGTTAGTGCATCCACACGAAAACATAGGGACTACTACTATTAATATAACTTGGATGCTGGTACGAGGAAATAAAGTTTTTAGGAGGAATTATTGGATGTTTATATTATCAATATAAAGAACACAATTAGTGGATAGTGAGGCAATGACGTCATAGACTCATGAATGAGTTGCCAATTTGCCTAGTGATTTTCAAAGTTTTTCATGTCGTTAAAAATTCAAAACTTTCTTATTAGTTGTCCGATGTTGCTCAAACTTTTGTTTGATTGTTCTGTCTGATTTTTCTGCTTCTATTGAAAGTAAGTTATTTTTGAAGTGGACTTGCCCTTTAACCCTTTGCCTACGCGAACCGGGTTGTTCTTGTACTAAGCCAATGGGAATGACAGGATTCAGTAGTCAAAGAGTTAACATAGCCCACTTATTCATGGAACATGTAGAGTTTCCTGTAAAAAAAAGCAACATGTGAATCAGTGAAACCAATAACACAAGAGATGACATTACACAACTTTTGTTTGATGATTAGACTATTGAGGGTTATTCAGATCAAAATAAATAGTCTTGACAACTTTGACTAGGGAGTATTATCTGTGGAATTAACCTGGCACTCCCTCTTTCGCCGGAATGTACCAGTTATTACCATAAGGAACAAAATCACAATTTCTTTAATCAAATACTTTGACGGGATGCTAAATGGAAGGACCATCCAATATGTAAAAAAGGTGAACGTGTATTTTGTTAAATCTTATCAGTTTCGAGATATAAAACATTAAGCATGTGCAGTCTAATAACAAAATAAGTGTATGACCTTGGGAAGTACACCTGCATTCACCTAAAGCCCAAATTAAAAAGCCGTCCCCTACCTTCGGTCCACTTACAATCTATTAGGGGCCTGAACAAACTAAAAATCTTACCACTTGGTAGATTACGACAAGTTGAACGACTGGAAGAGCGTAGAAGACGGACACCGTTACAATATCCCAGACGTACGTGTTGTACTTCTTTTCCATTTTTTCAAACTTCTTCGTCGATAGGTCACTAACAAACACAACCTGTAACAAAGTTGATAAATGCAAAGCGCATCCCCCCCCAAAAAAAATGACATATTAATTGAAATTTAAATTGTAATTCATTCTTATGGCTGCCAATAAATGGGGTGAGAATTAGGTTGCAATTTGGGTGCAGACTTGCATCCACCTACGAGAATTTGGTAGAGGGTGCTGCTTTTTAGCAGAATTGCACCCTTATTTCTTAGTTTGCTGTATCTGCACATATCAACACTCGTCACGTGTGATTATTTGTATGAAAACAAAGAAAAACAAACAAACATGATCAATGAAGTTACAATGCTTGAGTAACATGCCATTTGAGTGATGTATAACGAAAGTACTACACGTGTATCTAGTTATAGTATACAGGAGCATTTGAAAATACCGTGCTGAGAAGAAACTGGTTCCATGAAGGAAAACAAAAAGATGTTTACTTGGCATTAAAAGTGAGAGGGTCGTCAGTTTCCATGTGCAGAAGGCCATAATTAGCTGACACCGTTAATGGGTGTACAAGTCTGCACACAGCATACCCGTTATCATATCAAGAAATACCCCCTTGTCTCTCGGAGAGTCTCCAAGTGAGGGAATTATAAGGCAAAATAAAAAAAAAAACATGTTTAGCGTCCTGTTTTTTTCGAAAAATAGGAAGGAGGGGGCCCTTTTTATTTTTTATTTTTTATTTCAAAATGGCCGCTCAAAATGGCCGCTCGGTACATTTTCCCTGACAGTCGGGGCTATTTTTTTCGAGATGGCCGCCGACAATTTTTTTTTTTTTTAAATCAGAAATAGAGCCATTTTAGCAGTGTTTTTCATGTTTTTTTTCTTTAAAAAAAAAAAAAATCAAAAAAATATTTTCAAAAAAAAAAAAAAATTAAAAATTTCAAAAAAAAAAAAAAAAAAAATAGGAGGCGGCCCCCAAAAAGGAAGCGGGCGGGGACGCTAAACATGTATATTTTTTTTAATGGCCTAAGATAAGGACTTTACCAAATGGGGGGATGGGGTGGTACATGCAAAGCATTCCATAAGGCCTGTTGGTCATAAAACCGAAGGCTAATCACGGTGACTGACAGCACCTGTTATGGGTAAACACCCGAATGGTGTTGAATTCTCCATGAGAGCCGACTCCTATACGTCCTAAACCACTCACCTAGGACATCTCAACACAACATGCAATTTACAACACTTTACAATCAGTAAACGCACCTCTGTATTACCGGTTGCTTCGATGTTGTTCTCATTGGCGGCGGCTTGGATGCTCTCTGAAGTAATAGTCAATAATAATAAAACTATTTAGAGCTTGTACGTCCCTCTAAAGCAATAATCCATACTATAGTTAATATATATTACAATAAGAAAGCAATTCTTCTAAGTGTACATGATGCAAATGCAACCAATACAACAATTTCTATGACACTGACTGAAGATAATCTTAGTTCATTTGTAAACTAAAGTGACAAATGTATGCATGTAACATGCAAAATATAGATGGATGTATATAAATACAAAGCCAGTTTAATGCATTCCATGACTATGAAAACTGAAGAAAAAAAAAATCGATAAATCAACTCAAATTTGCTATTTATACGCAGTAACTCGTATAAATATCACTTTGGAACTAAAGCAGAATGCCAAGTCTCTTCACATGTACACATGAACATCGTGATCATGAAAACTTCGGGGCAAGACTATGACATTTCTCAGCTCTTTTTTTGTCTAAAAGAAATGGCAATCATGATTGATGAATGCATGAATACCTTGCCAACTTATTAAAATAATTCAAAGGAAGAATAAAGGGTAGCGATATAATGAATAAAATATGACAAAGTCATTTTACAAAAGGGATTTTGTTGAATCGTTTTTACCTTCTTCTGAATCAACTGCCCTAGCACAACATTTTGCCATCTTTCGTCTGAAAATGGATATCGAAACGTCGTTTTTGTATTTATTAGAAAAGTTCATTCACATGGTATATGAATAATTTGTTCTTACAATACATACGCATAGTAATTATTACAAATATAAACAAAATAATTGGAAAGATACAAGGAAATCATAAATATAATTGTACACACATGCATTTATATATTACTTCAAATACGATTAAATGTTTAGAAACACGGTATTAAAAAGGCATATACAATTTTCATATTTATTAATTTAGCTACTTGTGTATTGCATTGATTATGGCAAAATGATAGCAATGATATGACAGAAATTGCAAGGTAAATGATTTCGGGGTACAGTTTAAATGGTCAGAATTTTGTTGTCTGATTGTTACTATAATTATTTTTATGTCCCCTATTAACATCACAATACTTTTCTTAAAGTTCTAATACATGTTTAATTGAAAATCAACAAGCTTGTCACCATGTCTTAAATGTACACTATAGTTTACCATAATGGGAGGCAAATTGAACGTTTAAGTTTCAGTTTGACTAAGATACCTGAAATCTTTGGGTTTAGATAAAAGTACGATGCACTTACATCAAAACGGGTACAGCAAAGATAATAACAAAAGACAGGATAGCGATGACTATGAGCACCACTAAAGTGACCAGGACTGGCTTCCAATATTCTACAGCACAAGATAATAATGAGATAAGACTGAGTACTCGTGCGAAATAGGTACTTTTAGTATAAAACCTGGTAAACAAAGTATCAGTCTATACATTTAAAACAGAAAGTTAAAGACTAAACTTTTAAACACATATACATGTACATGATCGAGTCTCGGTTTGTTTGACTCTCGACTCAATCTCTTTCTCAATCTCCCTTTTCTAGAGCTTTTGTTTTTGTCTTCTACTATTTTCCTCCATTTTTTTTCTTTTTCTTTCTCATTTTTTTTTCTTTTTTCCTAGCTACGTATTGTCTATTTATTGATTTCTAAGCATACTTTGTTCATGTTTTATTGTAAAATCTGAATCTGAGGAAATAACACTTCAACAAGCTCTGCTTCAAATTAGTTCCTCTTTTCTCGTGCTATTTCCATTATATTTATCGTTTCATTGCATATTTGTTGTGATATAATTATTCTTGTATTATGTTTTGCATGAGAAATAAAAATCATTTGAATCAACAAAACAAAAAAAATATGCTAGCCAAGCAATGGATTGACAGATTTATACAGAAATACGTGACTGAATACAATTTTCAAGTACAGTCAAACCTACTTTAGTGACGACCCAGACTATAGAGACCCCATTATTTGGTGTCCATTGAGCATAGTTTCCTATTGAAACATGTATTAAAGGAGCCTGACATAAATACTACCAGCTCATAACTGAAGCCCACTAAGCCCTATGTATCTATTCACTTCCTTTACCATGTTTTCGTAACTTTATACCGGTTAATCTGTATGATTTTAGACATTCTTGTCAGTGCGCTACTAAAATGCTCTCACATTTGGTTCTTTGCTCAGTTTTATACTTCATGGCTTCATTTTACCTACTAGACATTTTATGCAATAGTTTTTAAGCCAGACTTAATTCCTCATGTTAATGATCAGTCTCGTGTCATGACCTAGTGTCATCATACATATTAATTTGAATTCCTCCTTGTGCTTTGTTTTTGTTAGCTGGTTAATTTATGAAATGTTATACATTTTAAATACCTTCATGCTATATTTTTCAGGTCTTCTGGGTGCACCAGTTGGTCGGGAAGAGGGACCATTACAGTTACAGTGATTCAGTTTGCTTTCCTCTTCCCTGGTAGCCAACTGATGCACTCGGAGGACCTCCAGGAAAATTGTGCATTTACAATTAATATTATTATTATTTTTAATGTTTGTTTACCTATATTTACATTGTTATATTTTGTGTGAATTGCCGAATAAATAATAAATAATAAAAATAAGTAAAGACTGTTTTTCTAATCTCCTTTGAGCAGTATTTAAATGCAGGTTCCACAGTCCATGGAAACCGACAGTGCAGTCCACTGTATCAATTATCAAATCATACAGTTTCCAAATTGCAATCATTATAACGTTTATGTATACAGAACTGTGCCTGGAGCCTACCACCATAATGAAATCTCATTATACCACAAATACACTCACACTCGAGATATGAAAGTAAGCAGGAGTACTTTCTGCATGGTGGAACAACGAGTTTCGCTGAATGAAAAACCTGTGCACACATAGTGATTTGTTATTCCACCAAATATGATGCCAGCGAATTATGATGCAATTCACATGTACACTAAATCTATGTGGTTTTGATTTTTATATCGCTGAAGCCTTTTTTTTTATCCCAACAAGCAGTGCAATTTCATATAGTACTTACTTTCTAGTGTGCGTTCCACTCTCAGTGTTACAATCTTTGTGCGTTCGGATGAGCCTGTATATTGAGCTGGAAGAATACAATAAAACAAAAACAACGATTCTGAAATAATAGAAAATGCAGAATATAACTAATGTACAGTAGGTAATCCAATGTTGCCACAAATAATACATACATACAGTTACAAACTAAAATATTCATACCCCATTTGAGGGTTTTTGTGTTTTTCGTAACTCGAAAATTAAAGCTAGATTGGTTGAAAAGGGGTATTTGTTGAATAGTTTTAGATATCAGCTTCAGTTTCAACATACTTAAGAAAGCTTTTCATTTCTACTATTAAGTTATATGTTCGAAATGCGTATACAATATCTGAAACGGGAAACGGCCATGCATTATGGTTCAAGGCATGGCCACACAGGGGATTTTTTTTTTCTGTTGGGAACCTGGGGAAAATGCAATCAATTATTGCTAACTGATTGCATTTTTGTTGGCGGGGGAGGGGGGGGGGGGACTGCCCCCTACCCTAGCCCCGCTGCGTACAGTCATGATTCAGTGGCAAAGCAATGACCTAGAAACTGTTAGGCCCAAGGATCAAAACCGTGTCGATGTGCTATATTAGTGCACTTTTGTGAGGCATTAATCCTCATTACTGTCATTTATGACTTAAGGACGTAGGTCCCCTAGTTGATAAACATAGTAACCTACCCATGCTTTAGCAGTCACGCAAAACATACACTCGCCAATTATTATTCAATTAAATCTGAGAATAAATACTATAAACTAGATCTTTTAGGAATAAATCATTGCCAAAAGCATTCCACAAATTGGGGTAAAAAACATTATTCCACATTTATGACCAACATTGTACATGTATATACTATTTTCAAAGAATCATAACATAATTAATTAGACGCACCATCATTCGAAAGGATATGATGAGAATAATGTTGCAAGTTTGAACCCAACATAGAAAGTAAGGATCCCTTACCTTCGAGAGGTGTGAATGTCTTGTAGTCATTTTTGCACCTGTCATCGTTTGGATGCACGACCACCACAACATAGAAACGGCCTGATGTATACATGTCTCTCTGTCAACAAAATTGAATATGTATACATGTCTCTCTGTCAACAAAATTGAATAACATGAACGGGATAATGAAAATGAAATCACAGTCGTAAAGTATGTACATGTGTCCCCATACTTTTTCGATACGATGTACTTCAGAAAAGGAGGCACGATGGCTCAGTGGTAGAGCAGTGGTCTCGCTCATGGAAGGTCCCGGGTTCAAAACCCAATTCGGTGCGCTAGTGCCTTTTGGTAAGGCATTCATCATTATAACCAAGTCTCATTACATCATCGGGGGAGTTCATGAAACCTGAACAATAGTTTAGTAGAATAACCAGTCGGGTAAAACCAGTCAGGTAATACAACCAAACCAACCAACTTGTGCAGTGTGGGAGGAAGGCCGCCATCTATTCTTGAATCATATTTGCGGTATAGAGTTAATTAAACAATAACAATTGAATATTCGGTATTATAATTGTCCTAAACTTACCGTGACTGTAATTGCTGCCTGCAAGGTCATCGTCTGAAATGTCCCCGCGTTGTAACGCACGGTGGAAACATCTTCAAAGATCGGACACTGGGAGAGAAAGATAAAGACAAATATTCGTCCTTGTTTTCACGAAGTGACGGTAGTGAGGAAAATCGTAACGCAAAGTGAATGCAATTTTTTGTCACTACCGTCACTTCGTGAAAACAGCATTCCTTAACAAACTTCCAAACATTTGAGGTGGAGAATGATTGACCATAATGATTCAAAAAGTGACTGACAGTTTCAAAGAATGGCAACAAAAAAATGGATGATACTAAAATAACTAAATAAAAACAAAATGAATTACAATTTTGAGGCATTACAGTTTCTGTCACAAGAAAAGTGAGAAAGAAAAACAAGGAGATATATTTATTTCGTCGTGAATAACATTTTCAATTTGTTAGAGTCCGTTAGACTTGACCCATAAATCAATCCCAAATCAGGCTCGTGACGTGTTTGTGCAAAATGTACTGGATATGGAATCCATCTGATAAAATCATTGTTGAAGGCTCACAAACCATACAGACATCGATCAGAGTGATGTAATTTCTTGTTTATTTTGTTAACATTTCATTGAAAAGCCATCCTGATTTTTATTTCACCACTACATGTTTGTCTTCTATATGTTTTTCGTTATACAGGGCCCCCAAATATCACTATATCTTAAGTACTGACGAGGCTACCCTGTTGAAATGATACCAAATGAACAAATAAATAAAACCATACATTTGTTCAGGCTGATTGTATAAAAGATATCTTTCTAAAGTTGAATTAACACTACAGGAGACCACATACAGACAGTAAGAAATGAGAAGGGGGGGGGGGGGGGCGCGAGAAAGAAAGAGAGAAAGGGGACGGGTGGGGCAAGAACAAAGGATAATGTTGAGATAAAGAAACGTGAAGAGAGGGATTTCAATATTAATCAAAAGGCGGAAACTGGACAAATGAGAAAGTGAAATGGAGGGAGGTGGAAATAAAAAGGTCAAGAAGCTACGTGTAAATGTAGGCTATATGTCATTGATGTATACTTTTCTACCAGTTGAATGGGGTAGGTTAAACAAGTCTACTCACCTCTGCTTTCTGCACTGAAAAGTAGGCACATTTGTCATTTGTTGACTTGGCTCTCACCAGCACCATATTGACTCCCTCTGGAAATTCATATTGATAAAACTGTACAGAAAATAAAAAAAGACATAATCAGATAATTCCTACATACATGTACATGAAATAAAAGAGAGAAAGTGACATGATTCAACTACACAATTAAATAAATTGCATTGCTGTGTCCGTTGAAATATTACAAATGTAATGTTCTTTTAGCTTGGCAATTTTAGTAACTATACATTTCTACTCTCAATAAATCTGGGTGGTCTGTAGCCGAAAGATTTCAAAATGAGATAAAAACTAAATGACTAATTATAAATTCAGGAAAAACATAAAAGGAAGTCATAAAGATAATTTATAATTTTTCCACTGCACGTACATAAAATTATACTCGATTAGACAAGATTTCAACAAAAAATTACATTATAACTGAATGTTCTCATTCTTGATGCTGCATTTACAAGTAGATCCAATAGATAGGCGGGGCTGGGGGGGGGGGGGGGGTGGTCATTACTATGCCCTACCCTTTTGGAATCTCTTACCTGAGGTGAAGATGGATCACTTGAGAATGTGATATCTGTATCGGATCTGAAGAGACAAAAGGGAAATATTAATACCAATAATAATTTGATATTGATACGGAGCAGGATATGTTACTAGAAGCAGGTGTTTTGTACAGATAGCCCTAACCATTTCAATACATGTAGTAAATTTTATTTTTGTGTAAAAATAAAATCTGTACATAGCCACCTGTACATAAATAATATGAAGTGTACTGTACTTTATGAAATATCTTTTTTTCTCCCTCTCCCTCCCGCCCATGAACATCTCAATAAGCGCAAACGACATTCAGGGATAGAAATCAATGCAGGTTAATTAATATACATATACAGTTCATTCAGATGTTAAGATAAATAATAGAAAGAGAAGAAAAAACAATGTTTCCAATTTGAAATCAAACCTACTGAAGGTTGAAATCGTTTACAAACATCCCAGTCAGGGTGAAATTGACTTCAATGGCGGATGACGTGCTGACGACCACAATGATGGTTTCCTCCACGCTGGCGTTTAGGTTGGAGGAATCTGGGCACAGGGTCTTGCTTACTGAGCTATAATTTTTGCTGAGGATGAAACAACAACAAAGAATAATGACTTTTTCATAGTGCCTAATACATTTACTACTTTTGTAAGCACTTTATATTGGTATTATTACTCCAGTCCGTTGGATTAAATCGCTAATCTGCACATGATAGTGCACATCCTATCATAAAGATATGCATAATATTAGGTATGATTACATAGTTCCCCCTCCCATTGGTCAAATATTGGGGGGGGGGGGGTGGATATATTTCCCCAGGCCCCCCCCCCCGGATCTTCGCCTATGGGCTTGTTGTACAATTTTGGAGTAAATTGTCAGAACATGCGCTGCAATGTCTTTGTCTCGCAATCACTACATTTGTGTCAATGTTTACTGGTTTAAGCAGCTTAGTGACGGCAAACAGTGCCATTTTCCCCATTGATATACCCTACCTGCACACCACAACCTTTTTTTAAAGCAGATGTTTCTGCATTTATTGATAAATCAAATATAAAACATTCAAATAACAATAATAGTATGTAATATAATTGATTTACATAAAGAGTGACAACTTAAATACACACAAATATACATGCATAATTGAAAGCTTGAAAGTATGGAGGTAAGTAAAAAAAAATCAAGATAAATGGAGAGGCTAACTATCATAAGCAAGAATATTGAGTCGATAGCAGCCGGGAAGGGAAAGGGGGATATGGCGCTGTTATAGGAGTATGTAGGGGAATAGAGTGTCACGTATAAAGATTTTGTTCAGAAAGTATCTGAATAAAAAGTGGAAAGAAATTAAAGAGAAACAAAATGCAAGTGTTTGCAGGTGAAGTAAAGTGTTCGATTCGTATTGTTAATGAACTGGTCATCTAAAATTAATTTATATAAACAAACAAACTGTCTTTAATTCTTGAAATTAAGGTACGTGTATTAGGACATGTAATATGTATTTTATCACTAACTGTATGGAAAATTTTGATTATTAAAGTTAACTAAATTTGCCCATTGTTTCGGACATCGTAGCTTTCATGAAAATCACATTAGGACGAAGAAAACGTTTGACAACCCCTGTATTAAAGCTTACATATATGTACATTTAAAAGTATTCAACAAAAGCCCTAATTCAAACGGACCACCTTTCATTCTTGAGTTACAAAATCACAAAAAGAACAGCCTATATCTTAGACATTTAATTTAGAAGTTTGCTGATAGCTGATATATCGATAATATGCCCTTGAACTATAAGATCTTATTGTGTCTGTTTCTCCTCCTCCTCGTCCTCGTCCTCCCTTTTCTTTTTTGGAGGAGTGGTTTAGTTATTAGTTTCTTCCTTTGTCTTTTTCTTTCTCTATGTTATTCTCTCTCTCTCTATATATATATATCTCTCTCTCTTTCTTTGTTTTCCTTCTTCTTCGTCTTCTTCTTCTCCTTTTTCTTCCTTTGTGTAATTAATACACAAAGTTATTAAACTGTGCAGGTTCCCACACATTTATAGCCACCACGAGAACCCATACAAATGCTCCATCATGTATCTTACCCGTCGGGTGAGACGTAAGGCACAGTCCAGGACAAGACACTCCGGGCTCGTTTTACCACGACGAGGTTTGGGAAGTCTGGCACCGCATCATCGCTGAGGAAGTGGAATCGGATCGCCTTATCCTGGTAAAGGTTGAATGGTGGGGAAAATAGGAAAGCTACTGTTAAAGATAATTTGAGTTATGGTCATGCGATTACATTATGCAAGAAACAGTGTGGAATCGATCAGAAAAGGTTGATCATCTAGCATTTAAGTATTGATGTGTACTGCAAAATGTGGAATTTGGCCTAGTCTTGGTAAAGTTACAAACACTGTATACAAAAATATGTATATGGGACTACACGAACATGTGGCATACAAATCCGTCCCGATTTTTATACGATTATTATTCGCCATTGCTGCTCTTTAAAACTTTCATGACAAGTATAGTAGCAAATTAATATTTCTGGACTTATGATAAATTCATTTAACAGTTGATTCCTTTTGATTGGTTCTATTGTTCGGAATATTCGGCAGAAAGAGATAGAAGAGAAGGTTCCCACCGTTCGCGACGATGTATTTTTAGCATTCGTATTTTTTCATCGTTTTTACAATGCTATTTGTATGGAAAGAAGGGATTACATTTCAGGCCCCTGGGAGAAGTTTCAATTGTTGTTAAGAATGTTCTGGCCTGCTTTCAGAATATCCCGCTTGTTCAAATATTTCTTTTCTAATTTGTTTTCAATTACAAGATCAAGCACACATTATCAATCTACTGGGTGCAAGCCAAAAATGTATTTAGAACGATAAACAACACTGTGTTACTCTTGTATGTAGCCTATTCACTAGTAGTAGTAGTGAGTAGTAGAAGTAGTAGTAGTTTAATAGTAGTAGTGAGTAGTAGAAGTAGTAGTAGTTTAATAGTAGTAGTAGTAGTAGTAGAAGTAGTAGTAGAGGTAGTAGTAGTAGTAGTAGTAGTAGTACTAGTATCAATAGTAGTAGTAGTAGTAGTAGTAGTAGTAGACATTATACTTATTATTATACTTATTATTATTATTATCAGGTGGGCTGTATCTAATACAGACCACCTTATAATTTTGTTAAAATTGCCTTTATTATTATTTATTTATTTATTTTTTTTTTTTTTTATTTTGAACCACTTTTTTGTGAACAAGATAACTTTGAAATGGTTCAACCAAATATCTTGAAATTTGGCACACATATGTATAGGCATATGGACAAAACAAGGTAAGGTTTTCAACCTTGACCTTGACTGATGACGTCATCTAGGCGCCATTTTGTGAATTTTTCTGAAAATCAACTTATGATCATATCTTCATAACCAAAAGTTATTTCTCATTCATATTTATTATGATCAAGGTCAATATCAGTCCGGTTAATTTCAGGTCAAAAAACGCGCGCATGCGCGTACGTCCGCGCGTCAGTACGCGTGCAAAAATTTCAAATGCCCAAATTCGTCTCAAATTTATTTTGCATACGTTTCAGGTCATTTTAAGCATTTTATAAAAAATCGCGCGTACGAGCATGCGCGCGCGTTTTCGCGCGTAACACCATTAAAAAACATAGAATCGCCATTTTTTTTTCTTTCATGATATTTCTCATATTTTTTCAAGGAATTTGATTCCATGTTTATCTCTTTATGACCATTATTAACAAGATGAGCGTAAATTCAAGATAAATGTCAGTGCGCGCGAGGTCTTTTAATACATAGCATATATGGGCAAAAACATGCCTATACAAAATCCGTTATAGCTCTTTGGAATGCACCGGGATCCTCAATTTTTTTCATATTAAGATAGAGTATGAGTCGGAAATATGATTCCATTTCTAGTTTGGCCATTAAGTGTATCGTGACATCATCACAATGGCCTTGGAACTCAAAATACGAATTTGCATATTATGACGTCAGCATATTTATGTAAAATTGATTGTATCTCTGTAAATATTGATCAATTTTCTTCAAAATTTCGATATGTTGTAGCTAAGACAATTCTCTACAAGCGCAGTAATAACTATTTTTCATTTTGATGACGTCATCATAGTGAAAATTTTGATTAAAGGCCTCATGTCAAAAACTTCATAATTTGCGTGTTATGCCCATAGAAGGTGAATTTAGTTCACGTTATGAATCTACATGATATTGTCTTTTAAGAATTTGTAAGCAGTATGTCGCTTATTTTTGCTCTATTTTGTCTCAAATGTTAGTTGACCAGCCCACCTATACTTGTTCCAAACAAGTATTATATGTCTAGTTATTATTATACTTATTAGTATGATTATCAAAAGATGATTATGACTATGATAATTATTGTTAATATTATCTTTTACATTATCATTATTATTCTCTTTTTCTGTATCATTATTATATCAAGATTTAAGATTCAAGATTCAAGATATTTATTGTCATGTAAAGAATACAAAACATTTGACTTCGGACATTTAAAGGTGATATACATGTACATAAATAATTAAATATATAAATACAGACAAAAATAATTACATTTCAACATAACATTTGACAACCAGCACAGTTCTAAGAAGGTTGCATTAAAAGAATAAGATAATGCTGAGGAAAAGGCAGTGCAGTTAAAAAGCTTGTTTTGTTTTGTTATTAAGCTCGTCGATCCAGGCACTTCCACGCCATATCATTATTATCATTGGCACCATCAGCATAAACATCGATGGCAGTAGTGTACAAGTACATTAATTAGAAGGCCTAGTAATAATAAGGTATCCCTCTGATCGTTATTATTCCGATGATCTTTTGCATTACGACATGTGCCAAGAATGTATTGCTATACCAAATCCAAGGCGCTACCAAGATTATCAATTCGTTGCTGAAATATTATCAAGATAATAGAAGAAACATTAGAATATAAGTTTTTTGTAATAAAGTAAATATAAAGAAGATAAAAATAAAGAATACAATAATGACAGTAGACAATATGTCAATATATGTCTGTAAAGGTACTATGTCCCATTTGCAGCCAACATCAAATTCTGTACAACTTTGCAGGAGTTATTATTATGTCATGCATGTCCTATCTTTAAATGTTTAAATTTAAACGTTTATAGCAGAGTCCTTTCATTCAAATTATGCAAGGAAACCCGTTTACTTGCTAGACTTCACTGTCAGACACTATTGAGTGACTGACTGGCTTTTTTCATCTTTGGTATAATAACATACATAAAATGAGCTGTAAAGGGTACATGAGCATTTGTCTACATCAATAATCCACTTCTTGTAATGGCCAAAATTAAACTGATTTAATCTTTGCGCAGCACAAAACGTACGACCATTCGGTACAATGGTCTGAAAATCAGACTATTACTTATTGACTCGGTAGCACTTAAGTCGATTCGACAACTAATAGTCGTTTTTTCCCCACTTAAAGACATTTTCAAACCCCACTTTTTGTTGGCATTTTCTAAATTAGTATTTCGTTGGAATTTAACCTTTTCATTTTTTGGGCCTGCAAATGGGACATAGTACCTTTAAATTTAGCCTTATTTGCAGCTTGCTCGAGATGGGCTTTGATATTTGGTACTGGATGATTCTCAAGGTCAAAATGAACTTGCTTTAAATAAATGATCGCACTATATCTTATTCATTTTAGTTTTAATGATTTCTTTAATGTTTTCAGGATAATTTTATTTTTGTCGATCAAACTTCCATTTAGCTTTATGCCCATGGCATTATTCAGGGGATAACAGTCAAAGCAACGATTGCTGAATTTTAACGATAATTATTCGCCTGTGCTGCTCTTTAAAACTTTCATGACAAGTAGCAGCAAATTAATATTTCCGGACTCATGATAAGTTCATTTCACAGTTGATTCCTTTTAGTTGGTTCTATTGTTCAGAATATTTGGCAAAAAGAGATAAAAGTGAATGTTCCCACCATTCGCGACGATGTATTAGTATTTCTTATTTTTTCAGCGTCTTTACAATTTGAGTAAGACAAAAAAGAAAAGAATTGCATTGTAGGCCCCCTGGGAAAGATTTCAATTGTTGTTAGGAATTTACTGGCTTGCACCACGAATATCCCGCTGGTTTCAAGATTTATTTTCTAACTTGTTTAAATTACAAGATCGAGCATACGTCATTAATCTACTGGGTGTAAGCAAAAAAATGTCTTTAGAACAATAGACAACATTGTGTTACTATTGTATGTAGCGTCACATAATTTTCACTAGTAGTAGTAGTAGTAGTAGTAGTAGTTATATTTGTAGTAGTAGTAGTAGTAGTAGTACACAGTTATACTTATTTCTATTATCATTTTTATGAATGTCAATAAGATGATTTTAAATATGATAATTATTGTTATTATTATCTTCATCATTTTTCATTTTAGTTCTAATGGTTTCTTTAATGTTTTTAAGATAATTTTTTTTTTGTCGATCATACTTCTAATTTTTGATGAATGCTAACATTTTGTCAAATTTTCAGTTTGGTTTCCGTGAAAAACACACTACAACTCATGCTATTCTACATTTGGTGGATAAGATATCCAGTGCCTTAGAAGCACGCATGCATACAGTTGGTGTCTTCTTAGACTTCTCTAAAGCGTTTGATACTGTAAATCATTATATTTTAATAGATAAACTGTGTCATTATGGTGTAAGGGGAATAGCATTAGATTGGTTTAGAAGCTACTTAACAAATAGGAAACAGTTTGTTTCTTTAAATGGAATTGATTCAGATATGCGGGACGTCACTTGTGGGGTCCCACAGGGATCCCTTCTAGGCCCGCTTTTGTTTATTGTGTATATTAACGATTTTCAACTTTCCGCAAAGATGTTATCATTCATTTTATTTGCAGATGACTCAAGTGTATTTTTCTCTCACAGAAATCCACAAACTCTTTTGCAGACTGTAAACTCCGAGTTGACTAATGCGTCTTTGTGGATTCAAGCAAACAAGTTGTCTTTAAATCTTAAAAAAACTAATTATATGCTCTTTAGTAATTGTCTGAGTATATTGCCTGGCAATGTAATGTTTAATGGTGTTGAGATTGAAAGGGTATCTACATTTAAATTTCTTGGCTTGCATATTGATGAAAATTTAAATTGGAAGTACCATATTAGTAAACTTTGTAAATTATTGTCAAGAAATACTGGTGTAATTTATAAATTGAAATCTGTGTTCCCACCGAATATTTTACATATGTTGTACGCAACTTTGATTTTGCCATATTTGCACTATGGTGTGCTAGCTTGGGGCAACTCATTCAAATCTCAAATGGATAAATTACTACTGGTACAGAAAAGAGTAATACGAATTGTTTGTAATACTCACTATCTTGCGCATACAGATGTTCTTTTTTTTAATATGGGTGTTTTGAAAGTTGAAGATATTTATCATGTACAACTAGTAGCTCTAATGTATGAATTGAATGCAGGTCTACTGCCAGTAGCCTTGGCTGGAATATTTAAGAAAAATAACCAAGTTCATAGTTATTCCACAAGACAGGCGCAAGCGTATCACTTACCTCTTGTTAGAACGCAATTTGCCCTTACTACTTTGGGGTCCACTGGACCTAGGTTTTGGAATTCCCTTGAACCAAGAATAGCGCAATCGGTCAGTATTTATGTATTTAAGCGCAAACTGAAGTTACTGTATTTGAGTCGATATCGTCTAGATTTATAGTTGTGATCAATATTTAAGAAAACTATTTGCTATATAGGTCAGCATTATTCTACTCCCGTTTCTCACATCTATTCATCTGTCTGTCTTGTTTAGTTTTTGTCTGTGTTTCAGTCCTGTTGCTCGTAGTATATTCCTGTTCCTGTTGTTTATAGCCATTATTTAGTAGTCAGTAGATTTTATTGTACTTATTTATGTTTAATATTTTTTCAGTTGTTTAGTTAGTTTAGTTTTGTAAGCATTTAAATGTACGCAATTTGTTTTATTTTTTTATTTGACGAGTTTGTTCATTTAGGACATACTCTTAAACTACTCATGAGGGACCTTAAATCCACAAGCCTTGCTTTCAACCAAGGTCACCTCATCTTTCTATTGTAACGCCATATTCTGTTCACTCCTTTATATTCATGTCATATGTATAATGTGTGTTATGAAAGAAAGATAAATAAACTTGAAACTTGAAACTTGAAACTAGCTTTATGCCCATGGTATTATACAGGGAAAAGCAATAAAATCAACGATTGCCGAGTTTTAGCGATAATTATTCGCCGTTGCTGCTCTTTAAAACTGTAATAGCAAATCATTTTTTCCGGACTCATGGTAAATTAATTTCACAGTTGAATCCATACGGTTGGTTTTATTGTTCGGAATGTTCGGCAGAAAGAGATAAAAGTGGAGGTTCCCACCGTTAACGACGATGTTTTTTTGTTTATCATTCGTGTTTTTTCATCGTTTTTACAATGCTTTTTGTATGGAAAACAGAGATTACATTTCAGGCCCCCGGGAGAAGTTTCAATTGTTGTTAAGAAAATGTGTGACTTCTGACTGTTTCCAAGACAATATGATATTTGTCGGTCATAGTTGATTGATTGCCTTTGCTGCTCGTTAATACTACTATGATAATAAGTATGATATATATTCTTCTCTCTCTTTCTCTCCCTCTCTCTCTTTGTCATTGCCTTCCCTTTCCCTTGCATACTTCCTTCTTACCACTGAGTATGTATTGTGCTTTTGTGTACCTCGATCATAGAGAAAATAATCACTAATATCGCCGAAATTATTCTTCTCCTTCCTTTTCTACTTCATCTTGTATTATCTAGTAGTAGTAGTGGTAATATATGCAGTATCATAATGATAATTATTATTATTATTATTATATTGATTGTTCTTGGCGTTGTTACTAAAAGAATTTTCATTATTACTGTTGTTATAAATATTGTTATTATTCTTATAATTACCATTCTTCGTTTTCTTATCCGTAATATCATAATTATTTTTTGCAATAGGGATCAACTATACCAAGACAAAGTGCCTGGTGGTATCCACGAAGAGCAGTCCAAAATGTAACTTGAAACTGAAAGGACAGACTATTAAACAAGTCTCCTCATTTAACTACCTCGGCAGCATGATTACCGAGGATGCCAGATGCGAGACAGAGATCAAGAGAAGGATAGCTCTCGCTAAATCTGCATTTTCAAAGTTAGGCAAAATTTTGACAAATCGAACAATGTGTATGAGGACCAGAATAAGGATATTGAATTGTTACATCTACCCAGTACTTATGTATGGCAGTGAAACATGGACTTTAGCCTCTGATACTAAAAAGCGTTTGGAAAGTTGCGAAATGTGGTTTCTAAGAAGAATGATGAAAATCCCCTGGACTGACAAAGTTAGTAATGAGGAAGTTCTTACACGAGCTTGAGTGCAAAAGAAAATGATACGTGAGATGTTGATTAGGCAGTTGAAGTTCATGGGTCACATTACACGTAAAGAAGGCCTAGAGAACCTTGCTTTGACAGGGAAAATTGTGGGAAGAAGGAGTAGGGGAAGAAGGAGGATACTTCGGATGGACAGTCTGCAGAAATTGTTGGAAGAGAGAGGAGTGAAAGAACTGGGAGTGGTACTAATACAGAAGGCTAGGAGCCGAGGGTTGTGGAACAGCATGATCGCCAAAGTCAAACGATATGGCACTTAGAGAGAGAGAGACGTCATGTGCCCAGGATTGATTACTATACTACATTCAAGATTTCTACCAAAATTCTCAATTCGTTGCTAAAATATAATCAAAAGAAAACAAGAAACCTTGGAATATAGATTTTAATTATTAAAAGTAAGATTTAAAAAAAATAAAAATAGAATAAAGCAGAATATGAAATAGAAACATAGAGCATAAAGTAGACCATAAAAAGAACATATCAAGGTCATGAATACAAGATGAAATATGGAATGGAATATCAAATAGACTCAAAAGCAGAAGAAATCAGATTATTTTAGTCTATAATGTTTGATTTAACCATTTCTTTATTTCAAATGAAGGTTTAGCAATACGCGAATTCACACAGTGCACTATAGTAGTAACTATTCCCAGGTCAATGCAAGACTGGTTTGTTCAATGCATCATATAATATAAAAAGCAAGAGAAAATACAAAGATACATGAATGAATTGAAATCATGGCAACCTTAAAGGGACTTGGTAACATTGTTCAGATGAGAGATAGTGGTGCTAAGGTAGTGACTTCAATGCTAGATGTACAATGAAAGATAATCTGAAAATTTGAGTGAAAACGGACCATTATTCATGGTACAAATTGGGAAAAACTGATTTGATCGATTCCTTAATTCTCCCAACTATATTATTTCAATTTAATTACATTTTAGGTGAATGGAAATCTCACAAAGCAATACAAATGACTCTACATTCCATTCCAGACATTTAAGTGTTGACAGATTTTTTATAGCCTGTTTTATGTCTTTTTTCATGGGAAAACGGTTGGGAAAATTCAAAAATGGTTGGGAGAATCTACTGTTAATCACTGTTAGAGGGTGTCATACATCGACGCCTTCAAAGAAAACCATAGATACCTTCGTGATTTGAGAATTTTTTCAGGATTTTTTGCATGTCAGAGGGTTAGTACAGTACAAGGAATATAGTAAGTAACATTTTATACAAAAATAAGCAATTTTTTCATCAACCTTCAACAATGTAGAGAAACCAAATCACCATTAACAACTTATACATTTAGTATGTATTAAGATAATTGGTGAAAATCCGGGATAAAGTGTTGATCGAAAATGTATCGGTGTTGGGTAATGCTTTTTAACTGTGTAGTGAGTGTGTAATTTTGTCCATGTTCTCATTATCATATTCTATTTAGGTGGTGCGCTTTATCCCAATGTTGATCCTTCCAACCATGGAAACAACGACAGATTCCAGAAAGGTATGCTTACTCATATCATCAATCATGACTCTAGACGTGACGTCACATTAACACATATCACCTATGGCATTGAGTCTACATTTAGTAGTACCCCTAACTTGTCGGGTTAAAATACGAGAAAAATACTCCAACAACAGGTTTTCCAACGGTTTCCGGTTGTGGTAGACATCAGGAATAAAATAAAATCAAGAAAATTGGACCTCGAAAAGAGAATATTTTCAAAATGGCGTCCAAGACCTTCAAGTGGCAATACATATTAGTATATCCATTTCCAATCACAAATATCTTGATAATCAGACAGGCGATCGGCTTGTAAAAGTCATGGGATTCCTGACTGACCTAAAGGTTTATAGTTATGATTGCAGGGTATGAGCTAAATCCAGGATTTTGTTTCAGAATCTGAGGCAATGTTACCGAGTCACTTTAAGGGGCTTGGTTACATTGAAGATTTACAATATAAGATTACAATTTAAGATAATCTGAAAGTTTGTGTGAAAACAGACCATAATTAATGATAACAATTTGGAGGAAAAACATGATCTAATCGATTCCTTAATTCTCCCAAACTATAGTATTATAATTTAATTAAGTGAGGGTGGGGGGGGGGGGGGGGGGTGGTAGTGAGCACTATTTTTTTTTTATTTGGCCCTTAAGAATGTGAAAAATCGCAACCCAAATCTAAAAAAAAAGGTAAAATTAACGTGGATCCGCCACTGCTCTCTCTATCTCTGTCCCTACATGCTTGATGTTATTGTGTGCGCTTAGAAACAGTATGTGATATAAGTAGAGGAGTATTTGAGACTGTGTTTCCCTTTGCGAAATATGTAACTATCTTACATTGGTGGACACGATCAAAACATTACATTAAAATTGGTATCAAAATGTACATAGTTTAATAGATAGATCAAGATCTCTTTAAAATGTTATTTACAAAATATAACTTTTCGTCAAAAGGGCCACTTTTTGTATCCCCCCCCTCCGATTTAGGGTGTGTCGTAGTGGCCGGCAAAATCCTCTTTTCTGACTTTGGCCCTCCGCTTATACGAAATTCCTGAACATTGTAAATTAGAGAGTATCTCAAAATTCATGCTCTAAGTGGAACTACAACTACACTACTAGAAGCACAAATATGTATGTATAGTATTTGTAGTAAAAGTAATAGTGGTACTCATGGGTGTCGATTTGTATCCGTGGTTGGGGGGGGGGGGGGTGATAGGTGCCAAAATATTTTCGGCAATTGATCAAAGCAACCAAGAGGTAAAGGCGTGTGGCAGGTTGCACCCCCCTTGCAAATAATTAAATTTTGCAAGTCACTCCCAATAAAGATAACATTTCAGAGAATATAAGAGTGGTAATAAAATTAATAACATGCTAAATGTTAGTCCTGACTCTTGCCTGCAGTATAGGCCTACCAGACTAATATAATTCATTTTTAAACGAACTTTAGACATTACCAACAAGAATCCAATGGTGAGGGATATAAACTTGAAAGTATTATGTTACCAGTGGGCAAATGCATTAATGAGCAAACAGGAAAGGTTCAAGTAGACAGGAAATTCTTATTTCCTGGTGATAGAAACATACATTTATGAATATTGATGTCTCCAAACAACTTTCATCGTGAAAAACCCATTCCGATATTCTGTGTAAGGAGATCTAAAAAAACATAGCTCACATTAGTAAATGAAAAACATATTGCTTTTGGTTCTTCATTCGACTCTCTTCCTTCTTTAATTAAACCAACTGAATCCTCTCTGCGGGAAACTCAAATCAATGAAACAGAATATCACTGATGCAAAATTTGGTTCTCAAAATGACAGAAAATTTAAACTCCTGATCTCATACAAATTGTCTGTTTCTTAAAAACACAATATAAAACTTACGTTCCAACTACCAAACAACAAACTTCCATTATCTCCTTCGTCACCCAAATATACTTATCATACCAGATACGCTCTAAAAT
The DNA here is from genome assembly GCA_035222895.1 of Strongylocentrotus droebachiensis. NCBI lineage: Eukaryota > Metazoa > Echinodermata > Echinoidea > Camarodonta > Strongylocentrotidae > Strongylocentrotus > Strongylocentrotus droebachiensis. Next base: position 47,972 of record JAVYIG010001612.1, on the reverse strand, counting down.
ATAAGCATATTATTCCCCTAAGGCCCTGACCAGAGCAATATTTTTTTTCTTCAAAAGCTATAACCAGTCTTAGAAGGTGCATTATTATTGGAAGGGTGTAATAAACAAAACTTCAAACTTAATAACATTCTATCCTTCAAAACACCTTAACTATCTTATGCCTGTTACGTTTGAATACAATACGTAGGACTACACCAGCTTTTCAATAAAACAAAAATAACTTTTGGCATTATAATCTTTCTCCAAAATATCGAACTGGAGTATTCTGTTATATTGCTTGTTTATGTACGTACAAAGAGCTTATTTTCAAGAAGCACTAGAACTCTTTGTTTACCAGATCTTTTTCAGGTGTCTATGGAGAATTTTTATTAAAAGATGCAGGTTCATAATTTCTCTCGTAATTTAGGTTGATAATTTTGTTCAAGTTAAATAGAGAAAAATGTTTATCATTATCTCCATTTGCTATCAAAAGATTTTGCTCCTTTCGGTAAATAGCTATTCAAATGTTTAATATGTAGAGATATAAATGAACAAAGAAATGGATGAAATCAATCAAACAAAATAGATACTGAGTATGAATCAGGGAACAAACTGAAAGTTTCGTCTCCTACATGCTGCCATTTGGACAAAACCGTCTTTGTCTTCAATGATACAATATGTTATTACTTTATTTGCATTATGAGGAAAAAACCGCATCATCAACCCCACATAGCTTTAAAAATCACTTCAGATTGAACTGGCCAAAAGTCATGTGATATTCTTGCTCAGAACCTTTCCTTTACCTTTGAGAGTTTTTTTTATATTGAGGAATTGGTTGATAATTTTCATATGGGACCCATGTGGGTCCCACATGAGCTTGCTACCCTGGTTATTATCCTCTCTGTCTTTCATTATCTCTCTCTCCCACTTTTTACTTCTGTTTTGCACTTTTGCGATTCGCGCTTAAAGATAAACTTTAGTACTGGTAATGCGATTGCATTGTGAAAGAAAAGGTGTGGAAAGGATCAGAAACAGTTGATCATGTAGCATGTAAGTATTGGTGTGCACTGCAAGGTTCTGGAGTCATCAAAATCATAATAAATTTGACCGAGTCTTGGTAAAGTAACAAGCACTCACATAGAAAGATATATATGGGACAACACACATGGTGTCGGGGATGGTACTACCTTGATTTCCTTGTCTTTCTATGCTCATTACTCAGCCAGTATACATTTTCTTCCAAAATTGTTTGGCACATGTCATTTATTTGTAATCTTGAACATTCAGTGTAAGTTTCGTTTGATTCTGTGAGAATTTTTTTTTTTTTTTTACCAGTACTGGAGTTTATCTTTAACATTTAGCTCGTTGCTTTTTAACGCTGCGGCTTTGCATTTGGCGCACTGCATTTCTATGATGCTGTTGATTGAATAAATTGAATAAATTCATCAATTCCTGATTAAGCCGTATGAACGAGAATCCAATATATTCTTGTCTCGTATACGGTTGTCTCATTTACTTCGTTTTATATGAAAATGAGTATATTGATGGTCATCTTGCAAGTAATAACCATTACCGGTAACTTATCTCATTGGGCTCTCATTCATTTTTCTCTTTATTTTTTTATTTTTATGGTGAATTACTGGAGGGGGGGGGGGGGGGTGATTGTACAGGCCATCCCCCCATCCCCCGGGATCGACACCCATGGTGGTACTATAGTACGGGTATCGGCCTATTTATTGTTATTATAATTATTATTACTACTACTATTGTCATCATCCCTATATTGATATTGTATATTATTATCATTACTATTATTATTATCATCCTCATCATTTTATATTGATTTTGTTTGAATTGTTATTAACACTACAATGGTAGAAGAAGCACTAGCACCAGTAATATAGTTCATGAAGCTTTGTACTACTAGTAGTTAGGGGCGTCAATTCTTTTAAAACATGGGGGGGGGGGGACACAATTAAGCAAAATCAATATAAAGTAAATTAGTTACTACATGTACCTCTCTTATTATTCATTATCACTAACATAACGTTTCGGTCAGGGGCGGCCGAGCGACTTCCAAAGTGGGGCGGGGGGGGGGCACCAACGAACAAGGGCACTTTCCGGAAAGTTAACTCCCCCCCCCCCCCCCCCCGATAAGGCACGTTTGAAAAATGTCAGTTTGGATAAAGAACTCCCTCCGGTACCTGACGGTTATTTCTATGTTGTATATGCATTATCAATCATTCACATAATACTGGACCATGTCCCCACTCTCGCACTCAATCTCAGTTTACGATATGGTACCTTTGACGTGTTGTGTTTGAACGCGTACATCATATCGTTGCCTGCCGAAACTCTTCCCGAATAGGTTTGGTTGAAAACCGCCTCAATTCCCGCACTCAGTCTCAGTTTACGATACGGTACATTTGACGTGTTGTGTGTGAACGGGTATATGATATCGTTGCCTTCCGAAACACTTCCCGAATAGGTGTGGTTGAAAACCGCCTGGATTCCCGGGCTCGTGGCACTGGAAAACAAAGGACCAATGTGCAAAATGACGCCCAGACATATGAAGAGTCGAATCACTCCCATCTTGGATGTCATCGTGGCTTTTTGAGAGAGTTTGAAATATATGTTTTGAATATTATTTTCACAAGAAATCTGTGGCAGCTATATCAATATAGTAGATCATGTAATTCGACAATTTTATAGGTTGGTAGGCGCTAGGCTGGATGGTCATGAACAAACATGATCTATGACGTCACGAACGTCAGCCGCGTCGCTCAACTTGCGCTACGTGCGGGAGTTACAATTTGGTAGCAGCCCCATAATTATGTATCATTTTTGTTATTATATATGCGCCATTTCGTAGAAATATCATTCAGTATTTTAGCTCCAGCATTGCACCAGCCTATAACCAAAATATTACATGGAACTATAAATGACGTTCAAAATATGATTTTATTGATATTATGTCAAATTCATTCAAAAGAAATAGATCAGTCAGATACAATCTTTCTCATTCAAGCTATCGACCCCATCAAGCTTTGAACTAACTACCAAATGCATCCACCCTAGCACCAACTCCATTAAGCCTGTTCTTAACTCCGCATATATGTACAGTGCGTATACAAAATTATACCAACTTTTGTAGATCCCACTTTAAATAAGATAAGAAAGATAGATAAGATAATTTGTATTGTTATGTAAAAAAATACATACAATATGTTTTCGGACATTTGAAGGTGCATACATGTAAATAAATATATAAATGAATTGAATGCAGAAACAATAATTACATTTTAACATAACAGTTAACAATCATCACATTGTTAGGTATGTTGCATGAATAGAATAAGATTATACTGAAGGAGGCAGTGTTAATATAAAAAGCTTGTTTTCAGCTCGTCCATCCAGGCACTTCCACGCCAGAACACCTCTCTAGCTAGCTAAGACTTCGTTTAATACGCATCAACACACATACACACACGCGCACCCTCACACAAACAATACATATACGCGCCCTAACCTTCTCCAATACCCCAATGTGGGTGACATGAGAATAAATTGTCATTGTCATTGTCATTGTCATTGTCATTGTCATTGTCACCCACGGACACTCATTCAACATGACAAGTGCTCTGGTATAAAATGCCTGGATGTGTATAATCGAGACAATAAATGATCTCAGGATAAAATAGGTACTACGCGGCGGCGACTTTGAAAGAAGAGAGAAATGATAAAAAGAAAGAAGAATGCGAAGAGACACACATTGGCACATTGACAAACATGAATTGCACATTATTCAAAAGCCTTATCAATATTAAGGGACATAACAGTGAGCATAGATTGATTGATTTTTATTCGACAAGCTTCCAACATACAACAATATACAATAATAACAGATCAAAAATAAGTCAGCTTGAACAGGATAACCCACGAAAGCTCGAGAGCTTATTTCCAGTGGGGTCCCTTACAGACATGTATACAATTAATAAATTAAAATAGTAATATTTACAGACAGATAAGAAAATTAAAAGAACTACTTATTAAAGATAATAATAACAACATTAAACTGATGATAGAAATGATATTAAGTACAAGAAGAAAAAGAAGAAGGAGAAGAAGAAAAAGAGGAGAAGGAAGAAGAGGAAAATAATGATGAATTTGTAGAATTTCTATAACGTACGAAAACATAAGTATATACAACATGAAAAAGTATGAACCGACAGAACAATAACAATTTCAATCATATAACATGTCATTCACTTCTCTTCTCTGACTGTCAAGTATTAGGTATTCCTTTAATTTCCTCTTAAAATGATCATAGTTTCCTATTTCTTTTACACCATTGGGAAGGGAATTCCAATGTTTTATGGCATTGTAATAAAACGAATTTCCAATACTACCTACTCTTTCTGGTAAGTTAAAGTTGAATCGTCTATTTCTTGTATTATAATCATGTACGTCAGTAACAAGATCGAAGTTGGATCGAATATAATGATTCGACCTAGTATGATATATTTTATGCACGTGATGCAATGCGAGTTGTTTTGATCTTTGGTCGACTTCAAGAAAACCAGCTTTAGAAAGTTCGCTATAGCCAACATGAGTTCTTGGACCAGAACAGTTGATAAATCTCACCATTTTGTTCTGTATAATCTTCAACTTCTTGTGATCTGACTTGTTTATGTTACTGTACCATGCAGGGTTAGCATAGTCAAATAAACATTAAATAAGAGCAAAACAGAGTGTACGTCTTGCTTTTAAATCCATACAACTTTGATATCTGTACACAAATTTCAGACGAGAATTTGCTTTTTTTACAACTGATTCTACTAAAGATGAAAATGAAATTGCGCTAGCCAACTCAATGCCTATCAATAGCTCATCTGTTAAAGTTACTATTAAAATCTTTGCGTGCTACAATAAAAAAAAATTGACTCTCTGTAGCTCTCAGTCCTCACTTTTGGAAGGCTAATCCTTCCAGATCTGTTTACGAACACCTCATCCAATATGTTTCGTTATAATATCAAGCCTAGTCAAGAGATCTGATTGTATACACTGTCTTATAATATTCCAATAATTCTACTGGCTTGTGATACAACCCTTGTCAGTTTAGACATCTTTTCCCCTTAAACCACAGAACCAAGCCACTGAAGAGAAACATATGACATAATGGACAACACTTTGATAAGCTGTGCGACCTTGATTCATATTTTATCATGTTTAATGATACCTTATTCATTACTCTGCTCCCAGGCATTATTGAGCAGCTGCCATTTAAAAAATGATTGTTTAAATCATATTGTATACCAAGTTCAGGTTAAAGCAGTTAATGTATAGGTCCAAAGGCCTTATGCACTTTTACTTGAGTATCAAAGCTTTTGCCGACATATTCGCGTTGATTTTGTGAATTTAAAAAAAAGAAGGTGATAATGCAAAGTCGGGAAAATGCTTATTTACAAGCACAATTTATGATATTATCTTTGTTATAATCACACGATCTTGACCATCTCTTTCATGAAAGTCTTCTGTCCATATCTTTGGTAGTTTATCAACAATTTTTCGTTCTTGAACTTACTAGATATTTTAGGCTAAGTAAACCTGTGAGTTTCCATGTGCTGTTCGAGACGAAGGCTTTCTGCACCTTACACATCTTGTGCATGTACAAGTGAATAAATATATCTTAGATAATGTGACAAGATGTCAGTATGCTGTTTAGGTTATCTTGTCGATTGAAAATATGTTCTCTGAAAGCTTAAATACTTTGGATTGCTTTAAACAATGTAACACTGATGCAATAATGGAGTGAGAATAATGAATGCTAGATTAGATCTACTAAATGGCGCATAAATAATTACGAAAATGATAAGTAAAACTAATATATGGGGCTGCTACATAATTATAAATAACCCCAGCGGCCCTTAGGCCATTGTATTGCAAAGCATTGTTGATGCGGATGACGTATCATGACGTCATAGATCATGTTTATTCATGACCGCCCAGCCTCGCATCTTGTTGTTGTTGTTGTTGTTGGGTTTTAAGACTGTCCAATCTGAAAATGTTATTTCCGGCTGGCTATACTGTTCTTCGAGTTATTAATCAATGATGATTAGATGGCGCTGTTTTTTTTTCTTCTTCCTTTTGCCGAAATATTGATTCAGTCATTTCAGTTTTTCATTTTTCTTCAATACTGCTCCTCGAATGGTCGCCACTGAGTTTCACAGCTTCCGTTCATCCGGTGGTGTAGGCAATGATTTAGGAGTCGACCGTGCACAGGGTGCGAGTATTAATAAAGGTTAACTGTGTAGTGCTTAACTATATTTTACCGTCCTTCCTCTCGGAGAGAGAGAGAGAGAGAGAGAAGGCGAACATGAAGTAATATAAATACAAAATAAACATTGGTGTACAGGGCTATAATATAATGATTATTTACATCAACAAATACGATTTGGTCTTTACATCACCTTGGCAAAGTTCATTATAACTCACCAGCTACAATGAGCGATATATATCTGTGGCTTTTATAAAAGCCATCAGAGCGTGCAGATGATCTTCTTTCCCCAATAAAATATGTAAACTCTTTTTTTTTCAACCTTTAAGGCCCCACTGTACTCCGTGTAGCTACTTGCTCCCCCTATATATACAAAAAATGCCTAATAGGTGACCATTGGTCTCCCATGATCCTCTTTTTCTTATGTTAATTGAGAGCTGAGTTGATGAGATAGCCACCTGTCAGTGACCACCCTGGGTGGTCTAATCCCTCCTAGCCAAAGTAGTACAGACGGCCTTTAAAACAACTTCCCCCCTCTCTCTCTTATATTTCTTACTGGCCATTAAATAACGTTCAATTGTTTCAGTTTCATGATAAACATCAGAAAGGTCATAATTTTCATGTTTATTAACACATAATTTGTAAAAGTTGAATTTGCATTTTCCCATTATTATTTAATGTAATAATCTTTCATCTTTTCGACAAAGTCCAGATAAGTTTATAAATCTCGATATATACGGATGGATCTGAAATAGGGATCTTCCTTTATCTTTCCTACCGAATCTGATGTTGACATAATTGCTGATAAAAATTACACATGTAATTAGTTAATTCAGACCTATTCCGCGGTGCAGTTCACAATGCACATACATGTATCTTCACTCAAACGTTACGTGTATACCCGAACCCCTTCATTGGGTGATATTTCGATAATTATACTAGGTTTTCTATGTTTTTAGTAGTCTGCAGGGCTTCATACGCTACCCATTTTATAAAGGATATTTTCCCCGTTTCATTTTCAACCCTTTATCGGCAGCTATAGAAAAGCCTATTATTATTATTATTAATATTATTATGTGATTGAATATCAAGTATGTTTTTTTCATTCTATATCCCCTCTCTCTCTCCCTCTCTCTTTTTTTAAAATTCTAGTCTCCTTTCTCTTCCTCTCTCACTCTCTTTCTCTCTCTCTCTCTGTCTCTCCTGTTTTAGTCTTTATATTTTCTTTCAGGTACTCTCCCTCTTTCAGTCTCTCTCCCTCTTTCAGTCTCTCTTCTCTCCTTTAGTTCTTCCCCTTCTTTTTTGATGGGCGCAGGGGGAGGGGGGGGGGGGGGGTTCTCGCTCTCTCTATTTCTCATTCTTTGTCTCTTCTCTCCCATTTTATTCTTTATCCCTTCAATATGACGTGACATCGCTATGCTCTTGCTAACCGGCCATTACGGACATCTTTCTCAATCAGGTTTGCCCTCCATTAACAAGTCAAGAAGCCAATTAAAAACCGTTTTATAAGAGCCTTGCCAGGGTCGCCCCTCTCCGAGCCTCGCCCCTGAAGATTTATTCGACACGGTTGGCGATATTTCCATCAAAACTGGAACACATTACGAGATGCGCAAGCAAATTTGTTTGCGATAAATAAGGTTAAGTGCTTGAATACTGCTTGTGCGTTTTATGAATGTTTTGTTGGTCATAAATAGGTACGTCAATACATTTCCTATTTTACATTTGTGAGTGTGTGGACGTGAGGGTACTCGAAATCTTCATTCGTGCTCATGAAGATGGAATGGATTAATGGGTGATATGGGTCCTCGTCCGATCGGTCTTCGTTTTCATTTCGTACCCCATGGTCCCATTCAGTCTCTTTTTCTTTTCTGTCTGTCTCTGTCTGTCTCTCTCTCTCTCTCAAAATCCTTTTCTTTCACACGCCTTCTTCATTGAGTGTGTGTGTGTGTGTCTCTCTCCCCTCTCTCTCTCTCTCTTTCTCTCTCTCAGTCTCTCATTCTATTTAGTCTTTACATTTTATTTCAGTTACTCTCTCTCTTTCACTCTCTCTTCTTTCATTTAGTCTCTCCCCCTTTTTTTTTTTGGAGGGGGGGGGGGGGGGGGGTTTCTTTCCTACTCTATTTTTCTCTCATTCGTAGTCTGTTCTCTCCTATTATATTTGTTTTCTCTTTAATATGACGTGTTATCACTTCGCTAACCGGCCGATATCTATACGAAATAGAATAAGGATGATTTTGAAGAGAAGAAAAATCAGGTTAAAGATGCATTTTGGGGTCTAAAACTCCTTCGGGAAGGAGGCATCAGGGAAATTGTGGGTACTTAAGGTATATTAGATTGATGTCTTCCGGGGGAGGGGGATACATGCCACTCTGCCCCCTTCCCCCATCCTCTGGATCCCTCTATTCCCTTTATCTCCCTTGTGCTTTCGAAATTCCTTTTAAAAATGAAAAAATAAAACAATTAACTTGGTTGTATTTACAAACTTCCTTCTAAAAAAACACACACCGTCGCTGTAGAAGAAATAGAGAAAAATAACATTGGCAAAGTAAATCAAATTTGTTTTGGTTTTATTTATTTACATAATCCGCTACAGGTCATAAGAAGCGAGTCATGTATATCTCGATGTTACAGATTTTTCCTGCCGAGGTCCGAAACAATATCGGCTCTATCGCCCTCTAGAGACAAAAACATGATGCCTACATAATTGCGCTTCTCCAAGAGATTGACCCTCGGACAATTTATGGAGTAAAAGGGAATTTATACTGCCGCATCGAACCACTGGCGATTTTATACATCTTTTTGTTTCAATTATTCATGCACTAATGATTTTATATTTACTTCTTGTACGATATCAACCTTACTCAGCGCGTTTAAAGGCAAAACTAGATGAAGATGTAGTCCTACATCAGACATAATTATTAAAGCCTGGTAAAACGGCGACTAGTACTGATAAGTAGCGGTTTTCGAGTTGTTAATGTTGATGTTGATGTTGTTATTTGTTTGTTTGGTGTTTTATTTTAGGAAGCGGGCTGAAGCCCCTTTTCCCTGAGCTAACGAGAGGCGCATGTAGGAGATGAATGCAAGAACTTCAAAGCCTAACAAATTGTTATTCAATACCCTATTGTATGTCCTATAGAATAATATTGTTCAGATTACGTAATACGCCACTGTCATGTTCGCGCATTACAATATGTGACGCTCAAGGCTATTGCCATTGCCTTGTGTTTATTGTCCGAAAGTAATTGCTATCATGTTCAACATAACATAAGCAGAATAGTAATTCGAAACAACTCCTGAACATCCATAATAAAGCGAAAAGTACAGACAATGGCGCATAATAAAATAGCGGCGGGAGAGAATATGTTGAGAGTTACGTGAAACGAGATGCTGCATGCAATGATCTTAAAATGGATAAAAACGGAAAAACGCAATACAATATTGTCCCAGCAAGTAAAGCTAGAATATAATTTCCTGTAAACATGACTAACAAAATGTTTAGAAAACCAATTTCATCAATATAATGTACAGTTTGACCAATTTATTTGAATGTGCAAGTATACATGTACGATTAACTCGTGATTTACTCATGGAAACTCAAGTTTCATTGGATAATCATTGAAACTCATTTGTGACAACTATATCTAGCGGTGAGCTCCCGGATAAAACAAAGATAAAAGTATTAAGTTTAGTATTAAGTCTAGAAATGGTAGTCTAAGAAAGAAAAAAAGGGGAATATTGGATAGATGGGGCCCAGAGTCCTTGCCATTGAATACTCAACTATAGCGATTATAAAAGTTAATGGCCCAATCACGAATTCTATCATGATCATAAACAATTCCGTAAAGTAAGGAAAATCGTTCCTCAGACCCATTATGGACTTGTTCGAAGAAGAAACGTGACGGCTGTTCTAAAACCGTCAGTTTAATGGGGCAAAACTAATTACCCTATCTCATGTTTTCGAAAATGGTTTTTTTCTGAAATCAGGATCAGGATTAAGGAGAAAGACGATTTCTGGCAAAGATGGACTGTAATGGGTGAGCTTTCTCTATACTCTATCTATTCTCTATGTCTGATAGTGGAATAATGTCTGAGTTAAACAATAAACCTGAAAATGATATTTCTTCAAATGCCCTCATTTTGTAGCCCATATACCCATTTCCGTGTGAAGTGCGCGTGATTTTCGGCAGAAAATAATGACTTAATTCTCAAATCTGGATTCACACAAGACTTTCAAGAATCAAGAAATGGGCAACTTCAAGACCTTGTCGATTGCCTTCATACATTTTACGTAACATGCTTATGTGAGTTCTGTCATGGCTTGACATTTAAATTTAGGATGCACAAGACAATTGAAAACAAGTGAACATTTTGGCGATTGTGCAATACAAAGTTTAGGCGATCGAAGTAAGAATCGAGCATTTTTTTAAGCAACTGGTCACACGTTTTAATAATTTCATCTTTTGCTCCCATTTACTTGTAATTTTTGAGGTACCTTTGTGATTTTTCTTCTCTATCTGGAAAAGTTGAAGTAATGAGAAAATGTCGGTTTTGCAGTACATGATAAGAATTTATTTTTTCTGGGAGGTTTTAGAATGATCTCTATAAAATGAAATGTACTCGATCCCGACTCAATCTTACTGAAAATCAAACGAGCTCCACACAGATAATGGTATATAGGACTACACCCACTACAACAAGTTTAACTACAAAATGGTAAAACACCATTAAAAAGGATTGAGGAGTGACCACTTTCCAAAATGGTAGATTAATACTTTGAACACTATAAAGGTTGAATCTACCATGACAAAAGTACTAATCGGATATATATTTGTTAAGTAGTCACTCCTGGACCCTTTAAATGGTGATTAAACATTTCATTTTGTGTGTACCATACCTTTAAATCCATTACCACTACTCAAATATTGCTCCAATTCGATTGCTTTTGGACGCTACCAGTATCCATATTCTTGGTTTGTGGTATCTCTTTGGTGTGATACTGATTACCGTGGCATTAAGTCGGTTTTCTCGTTATGTCGTAATTCGTTATGCTCGCTCGCTCATGTTGGGCATTGACATTTTAATTGCTTCGATCATCAACCTAGTTCCATTTTCTTTCTTTCTTTCTGAGTAAGAATGTAAATTCTAATCTGTATTGAGGGCAGAGGCATTGCCATATTTTTTTTATTGTTGTTGAAAGCCCAGCTACATCGCAATAACCGACTCTAGACAGACTCCAACACTGTTCTAATGGCATTATGTAGGGGTACTGTGTTTATTTGTTTTAATATTCTTTTTGTATTTATTTATTTATTGACTTAATATTAAGTTTTCTTTATTGAACAATTTTTGAAATGTTTTTTTGTATTCATTGTTTTATTAATCTACTTATTTGTTTAGTGTAGTTTCTATTTAATCATATATTTATTTATTCATTCATTCATTTATTCAACTATTTGTACATAGGCCTATATTTTATTCAGTTATTCATTTTTTATAATTATTTTCTTTTGGAGGGATGAGGGAGAGGTTTAGTTGCTGTCGGTCTGATGTCTATGAATTGGGATATATCCCCACGAGGACTGCACAAGCGTGACCCTTTCAAAGAAATCTTGAATGTCCTCATTAGGGCCTAATATGAAATATAAACGGTGTGAAATTCTAAAGGTTTTCCTTTTAAGAGAACAGGAGAACCTTTACGATGATTATGCATTTCTTGTAAAAACAGGAAAAGGGGAAATATCGAAATCTTTGAGATCTTCGCGCATAATGATGTCGCACTGTCTCGTCACTAATCCAGCTCCCCGGCGGTAAGCCTACATCGCTACGAAATGAAACTTTTTGATTTTCATATACTATTAATACATATATATATCAAATACCCCCGAATTAACATCGTCCATAAATTCACATCCTCCGTACTTATCTCCATGGAAACGGAAACAGTAGCCATTTAGAAATGAGGGCACGTGACCTGTATTGGATTATCCGATCATCTCCGGGACAGAAAAGGAGACATCAATCAGGTTAAAGCTAGTAATTTCATGATGATGCTTGGGAAAGTAGAATATACTCTCTAATAAACGAGTGCACGGACTGTGTTCTATATTACTGTGGAAATAGAAACGCAAATATTAGTGAAGTTCACACGAGAATGCGTGAACTTAAAAGTTTAGCCCCGTATTAAACCTCGAAATTATCTGTGAAATTTAATTTAGGAGCTTATCTCATAAAATCTTTCGAACGAAGGATTCGCCATGATCATCAAGTTAAAGCTAGTAATTCCATGATGATGCTTGGGAAAGTAGAATATACTCTCTAATAAACGAGTGCACGGACTGTGTTCTATATTACTGTGGAAATAGAAACGCAAATATTAGTGAAGTTCACACGAGAATGCGTGAACTTAAAAGTTTAGCCCCGTATTAAACCTCGAAATTATCTGTGAAATTTAATTTAGGAGCTTATCTCATAAAATCTTTCGAACGAAGGATTCGCCATGATCATCAAGTTAAAGCTAGTAATTCCATGATGATGCTAGGGAAAGTAGAATATATTCTTTAAAAAACGAGTGCACGGACTGTGTTCTATATTACTGTGGAAATAGAAACGCAAATAATCCCTATGTTCACACGAGAGTGCGTTAACTTAAAAGTTTAGCCCTGCATTAAACCTCGAAGTTCTCTTCGAAATTCAATTTTCGTAGCTGATCTCAAGCCCATGACAATGTACAACCAAGTGCAGTAAGTAGATACCTGGTAGGATTCATTCCTTAAAATGTGATATGTGCTTTTTAATACAAGAACGGCATATTGTTAATAATATTATTATTACCAATAATAATGGTAACATTATAACTAATATGATATAAAGTCCGTAATGCCGCTCGTAGCCTTCATGACGCGTCATTTGCTGACGCAGGGTTGCGTCATTTCTAGACGTAATTCTACGTCAGTGACTTAAGTGTGTGTGCGTGTGTATGTCTAAAATATGAATGCTAAATGAGAAATGCAACCATTGCGGAGTGGTACATAGTTTAAACACATAGTTCCCTTCATATGGCTTGTTTAGCGGAGTAAAAAGCGCAGTCAAAATCATTGCGCTAATACATACATGCTTATAATAGGGCTAATAGCTGAAACTAATCTTTCATTCTGTATCAAATGCATATCGAAGGATATTATCAGTCGTGTGTTTACATGCGTGTGGGTATGTTTGAGGGTGTGCGCGGGTTTGTGTTTATCGGTGTGATTAGTGGGACCTCGTTTTGGTATTTTCTTCTGAGAATGTTTGCATCTGTGTTCTTATGCAAATACATATATCATTCTCAACGCCCCCTCGTAGCCGTTCTCAAAATCCTTGGCCCTATTTCACAAAACTTGTCATCAGTGACAAATGACAGTTTTTGTTATAAGCTAGTAAAATCCTTGCTACTGATTGGTTATCAGCAGCTTTGTCACTGATTTCTGTAATTTGTCATTGACATAGGCTTTGTGAAACGGGTCCAAGGTCTCATATTGCATCATTCTCATATTACATCATTCCAGTTTACCGAAGATAGGTTGGTCCAGGTATGTTTGTTTGTTTTCGCCGTCCTCCTGCCCTTGTAGACAAACAATTCAAGAAGATAACACCTGTTTCTATGTTTTTTCTATTTCTCACAATAACAAGATGGCTTCTCGCAAAAGTTCTCGAGAAGTTCAACGCACTTGCAGGGTTTGCAATAAGAAAAATCAATTACAGCATCGAGTCAAGTACACGTTAAGTTTATTTTCATTCTTGTTTTTAATATAAAAAACAAATATTATACATATGTGTTTGAACTTTGACATGAGCAATTTAAAATGACACTATACATTTTGAAAATGAACATCGTACATGTACATGTAATGGTTAAGAGGTATATAATTGTTCTTAGTGTTGAAAAAAATATGTTGAAAGATAAATCTAATGAGTCACAGAATGAAAAGATTAGGCATGTAATGGGTAGCGACAATGCCAACAATTCCCATCTACCGTCTGCTCGGATCCAGAGGGGCATTACCGCGTAGACTTACACAGTGTTAACGCCCTTCTGTCTCTTAAAGGGGAAGTCCACCCTGAAATTAAGTTAGTTTTAATAGGAGTAGAAAAATTAGAGAAACAAGTCAGTGAAAGTTTGAGCAAATTCCGATTAAAAATAAGGAAGTTAGGATTTTTTAAGTTGTGATCAATCAAACACAAATTGGCAACTCTATGACGTAAAATGCGAGCTCAACTTCCATTTGCTTAGTACCAAAAAAATCTAAAATTTTCATTTTCCCTCAAGAAAAAATTCAACCATACATGCACCCTAAATATAATAATTGCAAATATGTTTTTATACTCCCCCTGCAAGGAACAAATATATATTCCGTCATCAATAACGAAGAAAACATGATTTTATGGAATATTATGCACAAAGCAAATGAAGGAGAGCTCGTATAATAAGTCACAGAGTTGCCAATTTGTATTTGATTGATCACAACTTCAATAATTCATAACTTTCTTATTTTCATTCAGAATTTTCTCAAACTTTCACTCACCTGATTTTCTTATTTTTCTGCCTCTATCGAAACAAACTTATTTTTGGGGTGGACTTTCCCTTTAAAGTAGTCACCCGAAGACAATTTACGACATCTGGAAATTATGGACAAATTATATATGGATGGAAAGATTTACTCTTGAAAAACACGAATAATTTACTGAAAAGTCATATGGATATCATGGAAAGGCGTAAAATTCAATTTTGTGGCTGGCTGTGTCTCGCATGTGACGTCACGAATCTTGACGCTCTACGGAGGACCGCTGAAGGCAGAAAATCTAGATATCAAAACTAACATTTTTGAGAGGTGATTACTGCAGTAATTCAAAACACTTTTGGTTTCTCGGGTGACTACTTTAACATTCGATATTTGAGTTTAGAGTTCTACGAATACAACCTGCAGTAGAAAAAACAACTTCTTTATGTACTGCATACACTTTACTCGTTTTTACTCAATTTACTTTCTACATGTTCAACAGATCCCTGAAATAACAGCACGCATTAAAATAAATATATGCCACTATAATATGATATGGCATGATAGAGAAGGATGCTTTCTTGTAAAGATGAACAAATATATATAATTTTGGAACTTTCCCAGTCTTTTGTTTGCCAGTTTTGGAGGAGTAGCAAAGCAGAAATTTTACATGAAAGAACCGCTCTTCAAATGCACACATAATTTTGGATGTGAATGTGAAGAGAAATATCTGATGGCTTAAATCGAATATTCATGCCAAATTTGTGCGTATCCAATATACCCAAATATGCGTATAGTGCGAGTGAGTTTCTTTTCATTCCCATCATTATGTGCTACTTCGTCAACCTTTCCCAATAGATCGATTTACTAACAAATTCAATATTTGTGCTTACTTTTCAAACACAGGTTATTTGAAAACCCGAAAGCTTGCCCGACAAAGCAACATATAATGCAAGTAGAATGTATTCCAAGTAATGTAGTTCATTCATTAATAACAGGTTAATGGAATACCCCGTCTAAAGGTCCACAAACAAAAACACACAAAAAAACGTCCATAATTTGGATATGTTAGGAAACCGGTCTAATGCTTCCAGAGAGTATCACAATGAGTCAATGTAATCACGTGATCAGTACTCAAGTTCATCTTTAAGACAGTAAAAACTGGACACAGTGTAAACAATCATCGAAATAGACAAGAAAACGAAAGTTGTATCAAATTATTAAAATAAATATAAATGTCACTCTAGATAAATTCTGCACCACTGAAATGATCTAGATTGTAACTTTAACAAAGTCATCAACCCGTCTGTTGAGATGCAGAACGCTTTTAACCGATGAAAGTTAACGACTTCCTGGCTCTTAACATAAATATGAAAGATCAGTTTGACTCAAAATCATTAAACATTAACATGAGCTCCAAAATTATATAACAGGACGAGACAATAGGGACTTTTAGATTTGCACGACGAGAACGTGGACTGCCACGCGTGACATCCTTTTAAGGCACTGGTAGTGCCAGACAGTGCCTTAAAAGGACTTCACATTGCCTTAAAGGGATGTCTTACGTCGCAGTCCACGTTCTCGTCGTGCAAATCTAAAAGTCGTGCAAATCTAAAAGTCCCAATAATCAGACTGACGAAGGACCGCACAATTTAGCATACACCACCCCGAATACCAAGGCGCGTTAGATATGAAATCGGTCCGGGCCCTGTTGTTATCAATATCGGAAATCGGAAATGCTGGCATTTTATTTGCTGAGAGCAGATTTGTCATGAAAAGTAAGCATTTGAAATTGATAACAAACTGAATGAAGCAGAGCCCTGAAGTCGGTATGGCGGTGTGTCTGTGTGGGTTCAGTGAAGTGTTTTTCAAATCATTCGAAACTGGTGTAGCGGTACAACGCAGCTTGTAACACATGACAAACGCTCATCAACTGAGGGGGCAACGGGAACTAGCACAACCTTATTTAAATTGGATGATGGCGGATCGCAGATACAAAATATATGATCCAGGGATTTACCTCTGGATGTAAACTTGGATAATAAATTCCCAAGAGAATACATATGAAACGTAAAGTGTATGCTTTATAGTAGGAGATTAGACAAGAGTGTAATATACAGTGCGTCCCAGAAAAAACGAAACCGAGAAGTATCGATGTTTTATCATAACTTAATCACAACCATAATTAATGAATGATACATATTTGGAAAGCTGAGAATCTCCTCTTTCAGTTGATGCTACTCCCGTGATGCATATTTTTACGCATGAGTGATTAAAAGCAATTTGAAGGAAATAAACCAAAAAGTAATTTGGCGGGCGGTATCTGAATTTCAAAGAAAAAATCATATTTCTAGAAAGTTTAGTTTCTGCCCTTTCATATGACACCTCAATCAAGAAAAATGAGCCAGGAATAACAAAGTTCTGTTTGTTTAAAGTAGCCCTTACATTTTTATAATTTTAACAAACGAATTCGTTTTCACTGGGTGCCTGCCGTAGCAAAAAGCAGATTTGACAAAAGACTTAACTCCGTTTCGTTGACAATCAGCCATGCATGAAGACTCTCGTCTACGGCTGATTGTCAACGAAACGGAGTTAAGTCTTTTGTTAATTTCGTGTATTGATATGGCAGGCAGCCAGTGAAAACGAATTCGTTTAATAAAATTATGGAAATACAAGCACTACTTTAAACAGATAGAACTTTGTCATTCCTCGCTCATTTTTCCTGATTGAGGTGTCATATGAAAGGACAGAAACTCAACTTTCTAGAAATGTGAATTTCTCTTCGAAATTCAGATACCGCCCGCCAAATGTCTTTTTGGTTTCCTTCCTTTAAATTGCTTTTAATCACTCATGCGTGGAATATGCATCACGGGAGTAGCATCAACTGAAAGAGGAGATTCTAAGCTTTCCAAATATGTATCATTCATTAATTATGGTTGTGATTAAGTTATGATAGAACATCGATACTTCTCGGTTTCGTTTTTTCTGGGACGCACTGTATATCCATGAATAGTACAGACTGTTTCAACTCTGAAACTCGCATTAACAGTAAACAAAATATAGAGGGAAGGTTCTTAACTACTGAAACACCCTACCTCGCCTTCTATACTCTTTAACATGAATGTAAACACAATTGTATACATCGTTTAGGTATACATCACTGATCCTAAAGTTCTCTTTAGAATTCCTTAAAACAGCCAACCCCAGAACATGTTACTTGTTTGTGTAACCTAACGCGGTACAACTGTTCGGCTGCGTGGGCATTAGATGATAAATACAATCATATTGTTACCCTGGATTTTACCGAGCTCCCAACGAAATGCGCTCAAGCATTCCATGAATTTCCTCCTACCAGAGTAGCTATTTACTACACCTGGGTGGGGAGTGGCGAATGCAGAATAATTTCTTGCCAAAAGAAATTAGTGCCGAGGCCTGTGGGATTCGAACCGCGAATCTCCCACAGTCCGGTGACATATCTACTAGACCACGGCACCGCTATGATTTTATTATGCTTGTACACCTACATTACCCTGTATCAAGATTATGGGACATAATTATCCTTTAATAACTTAAAAACCTGAACTAGCCATTCACGTTTCATGGACCGAGTTGCTTCCTTTCCTGAATAGAATATTACAAATAAACATCTTCTTGAGGGCTGAACACACTGGATGCGAAACCATAGAGTACCGAAGCTGTGACGTCATACAAATCTATTTTTAGAATTTCTCAATTTTGTCTTCGTTTTCCGAATCCTATAGGAAATATATTTATTCAGATGGTCATATCTCACCCAATACTTAACATATTCAATTGGTTTTCGACAATTGAACATTGTCTTTGATGCTCTTTCGGAAAATCAAGAAAACATTGAGAAATTCTAAAAATAGATTTTTGATGACGTCACAATTCACCACTCTATTGCTTCTGATGCGTCGAGCTACTACAAGAACGGATCACTTCTTTGGCCCGGTGGGCCCCGTTTCATAAATTGATTAAATCAATAACAAATGGTAAATTTCGATGACAAATTTGCTCTCAGCCAATCAGGTACCACGATTTCAGTAGCTTATAACAGCTTTCGTTACTCGTTATTAAAATCAAGTTTTAGGAAACAGGGCCCGGGGTGTTATTTCACTTCCGCCAACAGAACTATTTACTAACATAATCAAATTTCATGTCTATTTTTAAATAAATGTTGTTATTGAAAACCTGAAAGCGTGCACAAGGCTATAGATCGGCAGACAAACTATTCCATAAACCTGCAATTAATCTATGTACTTTCGTACTTGGAATCCACTCCGCATACATTACTTGTTGCTATATCGGACAAGCCTCGTGAAAGCTTTCAAGTTGTCACCAACGACCTTTGTTTAAAAATGACATGTTTGCATCTAATTAGATTTATTTTAGTAAACTTGTATTATGGCAGTAGTGGGATACCGCTGTGTGCATCGGTTCAAGACAAATGTAATCTTCTAGTCAGCTAACGCAACGCACACGTAGAACATCCAACGCGTTAAGCCCTTTACACTTCTGAAGATATTTCTAAATACTTAAATTCACACACTTGAAAATGATAAATACTTAAAGAAACGTCTATTGTCCATGCCTATAATACGGCCTCTGAGTGTAAGGCGGCCGACGCTGCCATTGAACCGTTCGTTACCCATTTTTCGTGCCTCTGCTTGAAACATTTCCGCACTTCCTTCACGATTGCGCGCCGATATGACGTGCACATGAATAAATATATGAAAGCATTAATCCAACTGTTACATAGCGCAGGGAAAGACACGAGAGTTCCCCATGAAGGTGGAATACGCGCGTTGAATATTACTGCTGCCACCATCGTACACATGAGCGGTAGCCACGTGAGGAAGAAAGCCGAAGTCAGCACGAGGATGGTCCGAACGCCCTTGAGGCGGTCCGTCGTGTACCGAACAGCAGTCGGGGACATGTTGGCAAGTTCGCGAGTCTTTTGAATTGTGATCATCATAAGGCGAATGTTTACGAATAGTAAGATGCTGGCGGGGATGACAAAAGATACGACGATGATTATGATGAGGGGACGGACTGGATCGGTACTGTCTAAGTAAAGCAACGCGCACAGTCTGATGTTTTCCTCGGGGCTTGGAAGATCTCTGGCTACCAGTATCACCAGTGACGCCAGCGCACCAACCATTAACACGCAGACAAGCACGATGCGCGCCCTCTGCGGCGTCATAATGGTCGGGTAACGAAGAGGCTTCATTATTGTCAAATACCGGTCAACACTGACTAAACACAGACACAGAAGCGCCTGGCATGATACCATGGTGTACACGATGGCTATTATGTCACACGTCGCGTGCGTATGCGGCCAGTTTCCATAAACAGACAAGACCATTTCCGTCGGGCAACAGATCAAACCTGACAAAAGGTCCACCACGGCCAAAGCACAAAGAAAGAACCGCGTGTTGTCACTAAAGCAATCCAAGGGTTTCCTCATAATGTATAAGTTTAGTGTATTGCAGCATATGATTAGAAGAAACGCCATCGAGTACAATGCGAGTGCGATGATCGTTATGTGGTACTCGACGTAACTTGTTACGTTATCGCCTGCGGTTGAGTTTGGCAGTTCCGTCAACGGCCACAGCGTCCCATAAAGCTCCAGGTCACTGGAATTCCATGTTTCCAGCGCCACCGAATTTGTAGCCATGATGCTTCTGGTGATGCTGGTGGTAATGCGAATCCTCAATGAACTGTAAGAAGAAAACAAAAGGGGAAAATTAATTTTAAGCTCTTGATAACAAATTGAAAGAGCGAACTTATTTTGGTCAGTTTATATTCGACTAAATTCAGTTTAATAAACCTGAACCTGGATCTTAAATCACGTTCAAGAAGGCAAATTAACTTTTGGACCCCTCTGAAAACCAGCGATAGCATGTTGTTAATATTCATTGCTGAGCAGGGCTATCAATTCGTATGTATTATTATGTATGTATTTTGCTCCGTATGTTTTTATACGGAAATTAAACACTACTACTACTTCTAGACTCACTTCCATTTTTGTGTACACCATATTAACCAACGCGTGAACGCAGCGTCGTGCATTTGGGTCTAACATTGCTCATCAGAAACGAAATCGAAATCGTAATTAATTTGTCAAATGTTCTATAGAATATTCGATTCCATGTTTCATCGGGTTGATATGACTTACTATTTGCTGGCTCGCTTCTTCGTCATCAATTTTAAACCATCTGTATTCGTTTCCTTAATCCCTTAAAGTCTGTACACATTACTACCCTGTAAGAATCAGTATTATAAAGCTGCCCACCCCTTATTTCTTTTAATCCACTCCTAGTAATGGAATTAGATTTCGAAGTTGGCTCAGCGAGGGCAGGAGATTAATAGACATCAGATTAAAGGGATTAAGTAACTTAGCCTCAGATTTACAAACAAATCCTTGATTTAGCTCATGCTGCAATCATAATTATAAACCTTAAAGGCACACTGTCCTACTTGTAGCTACTTGCTCCCTTTATATAGAAAACTTCCACAATCGGTGCCTGTTGGTCCCCCATGATCCTCTTTTTCTTATGTTAAATGAGAGCTGAGGTAATGAGATAGCCACCTGTCACAGTGACCTCGCTGGCTCTATGGGTGGTCTAATCCCTTCTAGCTGAAGTAGTAAAGCCTGCCTTTAAGGTCAGTCAGGAATCCCATGACTTTTACAAGCCGATCGCCTGTCTGATTATCAAGAGATTTTTGATTACAATTAAAAATTTCCAACACTACAGTCTATTGGGGAAAATGAGTATGGTAAAATCGGTCACTCAAAGATTTTTTATTTTTTTGAAGCATTTTATGATCATTCATTCTGAATCGTAATTTTGTTATGGCCTTCAATATTACACCATGTCACATACACTGATAACACGTAGAGCCATGCATCTCGGATTTGTAATACTGTAAACATTGTTAAGGGAAAAGAGCATCTCCGTCATGCATGCAACTCCCCCCCCCCCCCCCCCCCGCCCCCCTTTTCCCTTTTCGGTATCAAACCGATGAAACCCGACTCATGTCCTAAATTTTGTGACTGACTTTTCTGAAACCAAAATACAGATTTGATCGTCAACCGACTTGCACAGACACGCGCTCCTGTCACCGAGCCAACAATACAAATGAAGAGAGTGGTTATAAACACAACTGCGAGTCAATCAGGGATTCAGGGGCCGTACCGGTGATGGGCGAAATATGACGGTTAATTATCCGCCTCAAGGTGTGTGCGTGTTTGTAGACAATCGTCCATTATCGATTCGCCCATTAGCATTTCGATACGAGGGTAATATCTGTCTGGCGTGATTAGCTATTCGCAGCGGAATATAATCAGTGTTAGATCAGCCGTAATCCACGTGGATAAAGCGATCGCTGGGAAGAAAATGTTCATCATTTCCCATTTTTCTGACACTGCATGAGCCCCTTCGTATGAAGCTTACGTCGAAGCCCACTGGTTACTCCATCTCTGACATCACTATGTACTAGAAGTTATGTCATTTATTTTGAAATGAAGTGCTATCACTGTTCAATATTTGATCGTTATTGTTGAGACATAACGTTACGCACCGAACCAGTAAAGGTAAAGGTGTTGAGAAGTGGTGTGCGAGGGGTTAGACACTTGGCTAGAAATAAGAAAGTCATGGATTCAAGTCCATGCGAGCCAATAGTGTTCTTACGGCCATTTTACACCTCTTAAAAAAAGCCCTCCCAAATCATTCATCATGATTTTTTTTTAAACACTCATTTTGCGTGTTGAAACAGATGGGAAGTTGTCCGGTACTACGTCACAGTGACATACCGATTCAGCCAATTTGAAGTGCCCTTGGGTATAGTGATTATAAGATTAAAAGATTTACGACTCTCTTATTTTTTCGTCGATTTCATTCAAAATTTCCCCACTCTGCTTATCTGATTGTTCTGCCTTCTTTGAGAGTAGTTATCTATTGTGGTTGTATTTTACTTTTTAACGGGTACTGGTAGGGATTATTTCAATACCAAAATCACCTTGTTTGTTGGATATAATGGCTAAAAATATCCAATATCTAATATCGTTAATACTCATGTTTACTTTTTATCCGAAAGCTTTTGATAAATGAATCTACAAAGAATGCTAATTACACAGTGACAATATCGTGCCAGGTATCGGTTTTGTTGAAACAATGCGAAACCTGCTTGCACTGCAAAACCCCTTGCTTCTATTAAACAATACGATGGCCTGTTAGCACAGGAGGATGCCCTGGGATTCGTTAAAAACATTTGCACAGCACCGATAAATGTCAGTTAAGCCGTATCAGGTAGATTCCAATCTCTGAGTTACTATTTGATGTGGATCAACCCGCGTGGATATCACTTTACCGATGCCGGGTTACGATAAGCAAGTCTCCGTCAGCAGTTCATGTAAAGCCCACGTCTGTACAGAAGGCGTTACCGAAAATAGAAAAAACTGTCGAAGCATTACCCCGCAACATAAATGTACCTCTCTCTCCCTCCCGTTCCACGACAGAGTACATTACACCAATCACCATTAACATGAATTACAGACCTCGAGAGAGCGATATTGACCGAGACAGATAGGAAAGAAAATATATCAAGCTCCTACAATTCACCTAATTTCAAAATAGATTAAGCTCGAAATTCCCAAGGGACATTTTGACGGTTGTTGTAAGAATTGTTTTAAAACGCGGTTACATCATATTATTTCATAGGGCTATTGTGGTTAACTATTCCACGCCAATGGCGTCACGGAATCTGAAGGACCTACTCCCGAAGGTTCATTCTCCAGATAAGTATGTGCTAAATTGCAATCCATGCTGGCATGAACGTTGATGTGGTATTGCAGATTTTCGGCCACAGTGAAAACAGGGATAAGGGAACAGAGAAAGAAAAGAAATACAGAAATAAAGAAGAAGAGCAGAACCACGACCCGGCATGGCGACTACTTCGTTACCACATTAAGTGGATTTCATCTTCCGTGCCTGGTTTTGAGGGGCGCGTGTACCCTTTTAAATCTCTCAAGTTCCAAGCGCTATGGGCGTAGAAAAGGGTTAATAACTCATCCAGTGGGCTTTCCCTTTTGCGGATAACGAACTTCCCATGCGTTCTGCATCACTCCGACAATTTCGCCTGACTAAGAACATTCTTTTTCTCATTAGGTTGTCTCTCTAGAGAGGCATTGCGCAACATATGGACAGCGACGGAACGGGTTCAGATAGGTGACATTTTTTTAGAAAAAAAGAATTTTGTAATAGTATTCTTGATTTGTTTAGAGGACACAAAAAAGGATGGCTCAAAAATAAAATCCCTTTTTTAACCATCGAAACAAATTGAACAAAATCAAGCAAATGTTATAAAAGCTTTGCGTTACGAAACGTAGGAGAGCATCGATTTAACAAATTGATTAGATTCCTTTTCAATTTGTCAATATACACTGCGACATCATACATTTCTGGCTGATGCTTCTAAAGTAACGTTTGTCTCAGGGCTGTGAAAATAAATCTATACTGTGGAAAGCATATAGCTGTTGTTGCTGCAACATAACGAGAGTCTGCCTAGTCACAGAATTGATAACAATTGATTGAAAGTAAATCATTTATGCACGGAAAGAGTCGGAAACTTGTCCTACATTGCATCATAAAGATAAAGCAATTGATTAGCCAGTTTAATATTTGCACGGTTTTACATAACCCACTCTTTAGTTTATTCGACTGCATTCGAGATATATAAAACCAGCTTATTTCGCTCATGTTTTGCTTTTTATTCTGAGGAACTAATGTCGGTGGCATTGTCCTCTCAGATGCACACAAAATGCAAAAAATGTGCAAAGCTACAAAAGGAAAGAAAAACTTAGTTTAAAAGTTAATTATTTGAAGAAAAGAAAGAAGAGTCACTTCTTTCATCAAAAAGGAAGTTACAAGAATACAAAAATGACATGATAGAGGCGGGGGGGGGGCATATTGCCAGGGACACGGCGTTGCTTACCTCTTTACTTTGATGACAATCGGAATGGGTTAATCCATTGGGAGGTAATGTCCCTTATTAAAAGTTTAAATGAATTCAAAAATTCCAAGTATATTCCTTCTTCTTTTTTACAGAATACTTTGATACTCTCCACTATCTTGCTCTTCCTCTCTTGCTTATCCTTTACTGTTATTCCAGATTGGAAAAGTAGAAGAATGTGTTTCGATGTTCCAATCTGCGCGACTATTTGAAAGCGAAGTTCATCAAGTCTCGCTGTAAAACAAAATCACGAGCTGTACTTTACGTCTCTTCACACCTCTGCGGCGATGACAGATTTAAGCACTGACCGATGAGTACCTGATAACCAGAACGATCACCATCAAAGAATACACACTTTCCAATTCATCGACAATTGATAAGCTAGCTTTCCAATGACATCCACAGACGCCGGAACGCGAAGACACAAATGAATCCTCCTTGTCGGAAAAGACCGCCCAGGATATGTTAACGGATCTTGAAAATGCAATCGCAATCATCAACACATCTACCCATCTACTGAACCTCAGTCGAATAGTCCTTCGACTTTGGTTGACACCTTCAGGGTCACGCGATCCACGTTTTTTAAGGTTTAATCAGACAGGGAAGTGGGGCTGATCCGGCCGTCCATTATTCCAGCATTAGGTCATCATCATCAAGGCTCCTGAGAGTGGGAAACGCATAAACACCTCGTATTCTCCGACAGTGAGTTAATACGTTAATGGGAGGAGCGGGGCAATCGCAGGTTATTGACGATCAGTTGACACCGGCTTTGCAGCGTAACATGAAAAAGAAAGTCAGCGATGTTTATTCCTCGCTTACCCTAATCGTCACGACCGATGAGTTCTACTTTCCCTTGGTAGTTGTGCTCCTAAACTCGAGAAATTGATACCGACTAAAAAATTGTGGATATTAGGAAATGCTAATCTTAATTTTAGTGTTTACAAAATATCTTCCGTAAGATGGACAGAGTTTCCTCCTCAGGGTCAACCGAGGCCGTACGAAGTAACCAAACTCGAGCTTTCCAAGAAAATTAAAATAACATCAATTATCAATCTAAATGTGTCATCTCGAACGCAGCAATTAACACGGTCAGTTGAGTTAAATATGGGGCTTTCCCTTTATGATATCCGACGAAGTATTGCGGGTCGATCTAGTCAGAATACATAATTTACTCAGCTTCTTTCCAAGTTGTTGTTATCATTCGTAATAGATAGATAAATAATCATGTACTCTTTCGAAGTATGAGATTACTCATATAAACATTTTGATCTATGCAACTCCTTTCGTAATTGTCCAAGTATATCCAATGCAAGCGGAGATGGATGACGAAGTTTGGCGTATGTGAGAGTCCGCCAAAAACTTACGATCGCTTCCACCGAAATCAACCAGACGGATTTTCCTGAACGACCCTCACCGAACGGTAGCCCGAGTCGCAAATGAGCTCCGTCGCTTCCAAATGCTACGATTCCACCGATGCTGCAATCTATTTCTCTCTCTCTCTCTCCCTTGCTGTCTCCTTCGGTCAGAAGGACGATTCCATTAATCCTCCGCACAGGGTTTAATGTTCACGCCTTAATCACTGCACGCTCTGCGAGTTGCCAGTTACGAATCTCAGCATGCACCTAGCATGAATGATTTGCCAACACAAATGCCCCGTGTCGAATGGCGCTTCTTCGCGTTTTAAAAATCACTTTCGTCAATCTGTATAATGCTCTTTCAGGGTGAATGACTACCTACTTTCCACTGATGGCGTCGCGTTTCCCTCTTTTCGGTCCTCCGTGCCTCTTCTGACGAATCTATCGACGAAAAAACGATAGAAAAAAAAAGCGTTTTACAAATTTTGCAAATCCCGATTGGTAGGCAAAGTAGGCTCCAGGTTCCATCCATCATGCATGCATAGTAATATAGATTTCCATCGGGAAAAGAGAAAAGTACGGTGATATACCTTAGGATCGAAGAAACAGATATCAATTTGATGATGAATGGTATATTTGCATTTGCAATGAATAAAGTGATATCCAGGAATGTCCCAGATGACGTTCTGTTTACGATTTAGAACAACAGCTGCCGTTTGTGGACGTTAAATTCAAAACAATACGCTCAATCATGTTGTTTAGAAAGGGGACCAAATATGAAGCTTTACGAATGGCATATCACAGTGATTGCTTAAATGAAATAAACAATTATTAAGAGGCTCCTGGTACATGTATGACATGCATGTTTGAACAGAGAGCGTTGAAAATCCGCACAGGTTTCGAGTGTAACCAGGCGGTATGATACAAGAGGGAGTATGCTGATATTGATTTTAAATGTTTGAATTGCCATAGAACTGTGTAGATTGTCGGTATATCATTGTTGTTTTACATTTCCAACGAAACCTATTTAAATGGAGCAAATTGTAAACACAGAAAGAGGGAGAGAGAGAGAGAGGGAGAGAGAGAGAGAGAGGGACAGAGGGGGAGAGGGGGACAGAGAGAGAGATAGGGAGGAGTGGAGGGAGAGAAAGAGAGGCGCAGATACCAAATTGAGATGTGATATGTAAGAGAAAATAACGGGTAAAAATGAAACAGTGACAATGAAGGGAGATTACAGAGGAGCAGGGTTGATGCACATGGATACGGTTTTGCATACAAAAAATTAGAGAGGAAGAGAGAGAGAGAGATTAAACCCCATACTATTTCAAAATATACTAATTCCTAAGATAGGGTTCGACAGAGATAAACGGTAACCTATCTTACGTAATAATCAACTTCAATAGGGAATTGGCATGAATAATGGAATACTGCACAATGCCCAGGTCCTCATTCATGTGTACATACTGGACTTTAAACTGTAAACAAGTCTCTGTTAAACAGAAGATAACGTGTATCTATATGTTGGACAAAATAGATAACAAGCAAACGGACCCCATAACTCTGCTGTGAATAATATTGACCCCTCTTTTAGGGGATGTATTTGAACTAAGTGTTGCTGCCAAAGACTTAATGACCAGTGACAATTAAAACAAATTAGCCATTATGATGGCCAGGGGCGGCGATTTCTTTTCATGACCGGGTTTTTTTTTTTTTTGGGGGGGGGGGGGGAATCCGCATCATCACCGCTCTTGCATGTTACATGCAGGCCCCGCGGAACGTTTTTCAAGGTGGGATGGGGGGGGGGGGGGGCTAAAGTATTTGCGATCAGATAGAGCAAAGCAAATGGGGCGTTATTTGGCGTGGGGTCAAGGGGCGGAGCCCCATGAAGCTCAGAGTTTTTAGGCATTTAATAAGGGTCAGATGAGCATATTTTGATACCTTATTTGTGACACTTGCATGCAGGTCACTAATCGGAGTAGGGTCCAGGCAGGGGCGGATCCAGGATTTGCCGATAGGGGGGGGGGGGGGGGGCCTAAAATGTGAAAATCGGAACAGATTTCTTTTACCGCTAATAAATGTATGTAAAGTAATCATCCATTTGTACTGGCAGTTTTGGGCCGCTATAATTTTTTCGTTTCATATTAGGTAGAGAATTTGACAAGCCAGGGTCAAATTAATGTTAGTACAGGGCCAATGCTTTTAATAGGCTTATATTTTCATTTGCATGCATTTGAACCCCTGTCATGTTGTCATACATTAGATTTCAAGTAAATAACCCTTTTTTTTGGGGGGGGGGGGGCTGCCCCAAGCCCGAGTGAGTGAGCATAGTGAAAGAGAGGGGTGAAGGTGACAAAAGTGACTACCCCCTCACAGGTTTTGAAGTTTTGTTGTATTACAAAATTATATTCCTTAGCAAAACTATAGTAAAAAAAAAAAAAAAAAAACACTTTTTTTCACACTTCACTTTTCTACAATATTTACTTGTAAATTTTGAAAGATATTATGCGAGGGAGCAAAGCTCCCGAGCCGGAAGATTTTTGCATTTTTATTTGTCTAAACGCTGCACTCCTGGGCCCTCCAAAGCCTAATAGTGTGTTGCAGTCTTTAGTCAGTATTTGCTGTATATTATTTGTTTGCACTTTTTCGAATTTTCCGGGGGGGGGGGGCGATTCCCCCCTACAAAATTCGAGGGGGGGACGTGTCCCCCCGTCCCCCCGGGATCGCCGCCCCTGATGATGGCAGTTTTAATGGTTAATAATAAAAGTTTGATCTGAATTGGTCAATCATTGAAGAGTTGGACAATACCGAAACTGGTGCAACCTGGAGGGAGAAACTGCGCTTCTTTGCTCCCCTGCTCTTCGTCTTAATCGTATCGATGACGGATTCAAAATTATTCATTGTACGTAGAAAACGAATCTTGCATTTCTCCCAGCCCTGCCAATTAAGTGAGGGAATCTCGAGTAATTAAGTGAGGGAACTTGTCATCCTCCCCGACCAGTCGGCTACATAACCACTGGTCTTTAGAGGGACCACGGCTCCAACACCACGAATTCAAACCTTCTTTTCCTTCCGACCCACTTAAAATCAAGAGTTCCTTTTAAAGACGAGCTGAAATGCAAGGACCCGCTTCCTGATAAGAAACCGTCATTATGAGGAAATCTGTAGGACTGGTGGGCGGTGAGAAAAGTTCGGCTAAATGCATTCGGGCAACTACACAAGAGTCTGGGTTTCGCTGCATCGTGTCAGCGCATAACGAATGTCCCATTTTAAGACTCACTTAAAACTCAAGTGCATGTCCTCAAACATTGTTGAATTGCAAAGACAGACTTCCTGATGGGCAACCTATTTCTAAGTAAAGATGGCGTGGGTGGTTGTTGTAGTTAACATACGAATGTTGCTTCTGTGTCAGTTACACCGGCAAAACCAAGACCAGGCCGAAAATGGTCCGGAAAAAATACATGGGCAATTGGTTCGGCGTCCGTTTTGGTTTTGGTGCCGGTTTCCCCGTGAGGCTTAAGTATTATAACTCAGTCACATCAACAAGACAGAGACCTGGCGGAAAACCGACCGTACAAACAGTTACACTACCCGGAATGGCCAATGATCTGTCAGTGTGGAGACGGTTAGGAGATGACCGGGCGGTGTGACTGAGGTATTAGCGAGAATTATCATGCTCCTCTTCTTTTAGACCCTCTTGAAATTCAAAAAGTTCTGCTTGCACATGCTTAAGTCAAGTTTGTAGACAAGGACATTCATTTCTGACGATTTTCCTGTTGATTTCTCTGGAATACGTAATCTGTAAGGAATGGGTCAGCACGTTCTTCTGAAGTTTGATTAAAATCTCCTCTCAAGGAAAGACCAGAGAATGAAATCGAAGAGGGTGGGCTGTCCACAGTTATTAACGTTCTGCCGAAATCTGGAGGTACAATCTTGTTTAATTTGGACAAGTGGGAAACAACAATTCTGTTTATTTGAGCATTTTGTTTTACTCCTCCTCTATAGATCTCAATCTTTATGGTTGTCTCATGGTCTACATGACTTGTTTTTTTTTTATATATCTCTTTCCGTCTCTGCTTTTCCTCGAATCTGTTTTGCTCTTCCTCAGCTAATCACAAGTAGGCCGTAAAAAGCTCTGTATTGTCAAAAGCAGTAACGGCCTTTATGTAGGAAGCCGATGTCTTATCGGAAATTAACCCACTGTTTACTTGAACCTGATGCGTTCTATATCAACACCTCGTTTGCCTTCTTCAGCCCCTGCACGGTTTCTCGTTTGCCACACGTGTATTTCTGCACAAAAGAATACGCACTCATTAACGGAAGGATTGCTTGATGTAATGAATAATTGGCTAAATTCCCATTTTTGTATTATTTGACAACGTCCATGAAACCCTTATGACACCAGCATAGGTAAATCTTGAAGCATTTGGCATTTACTTACATTTTGTTTTGCATAATATATATGGTGGGTTTTTTCTGTGGCATTTAAAGAGTTAAACCTACGGGGAATACAGAATGGAATGCAATAGTCAACGGTTAATAAAGGGTGTGCCTGTCTGTGCTCCAATTCTGTCAGACATTTCTTAATATCGGAGTCAAAACAAACTCAAATTCTTCCTTCTGAACTAATCCTCAGTTCTGGCGACAGGATTACATTTGAAACGAAAGTGGCTTACCTTCAGTCTGCACTGTTTATTTTACATGACATTGGTCGTTTCCAACAGCAAAATTTAATCAGAATCCGAGGTGTATCGTAGCAGGTATTAATAAAGTATTAACATCATTCAAAGGGGGGGGGGGGGGGCACCAGTTATCCTCGAAAAAGGAGATGTGACTTTACAATGCCACTGAATAAGGGAGGGTGTCGAAGGTGGTCATATCGTTTCTCTTCTGGTCCTTTTCCCCTTCTGTTTTCCTATTCTTATCTCTTTTTTGTTGGTAATAAGATTCAATGTCTGAACTTACATAACCGTTTGTATAACGTAGATTACGCGATAATTGTAATATGACAACATTATCATGAATATTTCCACTTATCTTCTACAATAACATCTATCCATCTATACTTCGACGAATCATTACCCTTTCATTTCTCTATAACTTCACATGAATTCCCCATGCAGATAGCGATGAAAGTACACTGTTGTTCTACTAGCTTACTTCTGGATTTCAAACACTGTTAAAATATTAGTTCGGCATGGCCGATGATGGACATGTGCTGTCTAACAAATATAAAACTCCTGAGTGATACCATTAGACAAAGATCAGACGATTACAGAGACACATCTTCACCAATCTCTCCCATTCGACTTCATCTTTCTTCTTCTTCTTTTTTGGCATGCAGATGACGTAGGTAACATTAATCGCGCCATACCTAACGATGTAAAGCAAACCTTGTCACGTGGACCGACTTCCAGGTATTAACTGAAAATGCCAATAAATAAACAGTACTGCTTGGATTATCGTTTGACAGCATATATATATCG
Organism: Strongylocentrotus droebachiensis; assembly: GCA_035222895.1. Lineage (NCBI taxonomy): Eukaryota > Metazoa > Echinodermata > Echinoidea > Camarodonta > Strongylocentrotidae > Strongylocentrotus > Strongylocentrotus droebachiensis. The sequence goes on along the minus strand of JAVYIG010001612.1, from coordinate 16,306 downwards.
TTTGACAGCGAGTGTTTACAACATAAAAACGCGGCGTTGGGTTACAGATGTGCTCTGAAGTTTGAAAGCATATTGTGATAGTTGACTGTTGACGCCACACATAAGAAAACACAATTAGGAAAATAATTTTTCAACCTCCAGTTTTGTTTTGTATACCATTTCATATGGAGAGGGGTGGGGTGGATCCTATTTAGAAAAATAAGAAGAAAATGCTGAAATTCAAAATAAGTTCTAAAATGGTCGGCTAAGAAGAAGGAGGAGGAAGAGGAGGACTTGGGAAGAAGAAGAAGAAAAAATAAAAATAAAACAAGGAGATAAAAAAAGAAGCAGGCGAAGCAGAAAGATATAGACATTTTAAAAGATCTTGTTATCAAGGAGAATGTTTATATAACTAAAAGGGTCGTAACGTTTTAAATTTGCCCAAAACACTTTACAATTACGAAACAAAAATGAATTTGCGGAGACGAATATGACCCCCAAATCCTTTCATTGCGACGTTTCCTTTTCCAAACCAATATCATTACAGGTATAATGACCTAATTGACCATATTTGTATCTCAGGGCAAGATTAAACGCAAGAACCGCTCATTATAGTAGATTGATATCATATCAAAGAAAATGTTTTTGCACGGCTTATCTTTATATCGGTCTCTTCTGATGTTGAATTAACATTGTTTAGGTTTTTAGGAAAACTCCTGGATTTCTATAAACCTCATTACAATGATTTACGTTGTAATCGTAAACAGTGTAAACGACCTGGAAGTTTAGGAACTCCATGAACTTCGGATGCACCTTTCTATAAATCCAAACATCTTTCCACACACATTCGTGGCCTATATACAAAACACACACCACTCACCCACACACATACAAATATAGCATATTAAATGCATTATGCGAGTCTTGTACTTAAAAACTTCATGAGTTTCATAAGCAACAACCCTTCTGGGTGACGACAATGGTCGAAAGTGCATTTAAAAGTACATGCTAACATTGTTAAAATCATTTGAAGTGTTACGGCTGAAATTGCGGAACATATATAGAAAAGAAAGCCAGTAAACAGACATAAAATTGCTGACAAACAAGTCGTAAAATCTATGCCATTCTACGTCAGCGCATACGAGCACGGCAGACGTCGCATGCAAACTACTTTATAATTTATGCACTATCTTGTCTGTGTAATATGCTTAAAATATGTAGTTGACATGGCACATAATCCCGAGCTCGTATGAACCCATTTCATTTCCATGAATATAAAACAAAGAATTACAACTATAAAGAGGAATACCGCGGAGAAATGATTTCTGGCAAAGTGAAATAAAGGTGATATGAAAATTGCGAGAAGCTGTCCTCCGCTGATCCATAAAACCATTCGGCACTCGATGAAATGTAAGTCCCACTGCACCAAGCAAATTGAAACATCATGGTTTATTCATCTTTAGATATATATTTCACCTCACGTACGGCTCGTCATAAGTGCATTTTTACTTATATATTCATTTGTTTTTCGTGGGACCTCAGTCAACGGGTTTTTGTTACAACGTAATTGAAAACATCATGGGACAAAGGGTATTCAATGTTTTCAGCTTCTGCTTTTCTTAAAGGTATGGTGAAGTTCTGATGCCCGTTTCACAAAGCCTTTTTTCAATGACAAATGACAAAAGTCACTGACAAATCTGATGATGATGAAGAAAAAACAGAAGAAAAAAGGCGAGGAAGAAGACGAAGACCCCAAGGAAAAAATAAAATAAAAAGGAATCACATATAGCCTAGATTGCAGAATATAAAAGAAGAAAAAGAAGAATAAGAAAAAAAGAGAACAAATTTAAAGAATAATAACAATTAAACAAAAAGAAAAAGGAGAAAGTGTAATGAGAAGCAAGAAGAAGAAAAGGAAGAGAAAAACAAGCAGGAGAAGAATGAAGAATAAGAGGAAAACAAGAAAAGAAAAAGAAGCAGAAGGAGAAGAAGAAAAAGAGAAGAAAAAAAATCGAAACCTATTATCAGCAGTAGATATGAACTCATAAGTTGAAAAAAGAGATGATTATCCTAAAGTTTAGGATTAAAGGAGAATCCTTCAGTCTAGGATTAAAGCCGGACAATTTGGGATTAATCCATTTTGTTGTGTAATTCCATGTGTGACGTTCCGCAATTCAATACACATTCTTAATACATTGTTTTCCATTTTGATTTGGTTTAATCTTTATCCGTTTTTTGATGTTTACAAAGGCAATAGCACTTTATCCGACTTCTTATGTTCAATGCATTAGAGAGGTTTACGCCATCGGGCCGGAAATAAAGCTAAATGACAATGAGTTACGGAAGGGTTTCACATTTTCCTTTCCGACAGCGTAATTCGCTTAATATCAACAGGGATATCGGTTTTACCGCCAAAACCCGTCTCAAAAAAGCGGAAATTCTTTGGTATCAAGGGACGTCGATTTATCAAAGTGCTAATAAGCATGACAGGCGTTATGGTGATTCGACAGACTAGCGCAAACGGCATTTTAAAACTAAGCGATATTGCTGTGACATTACGACGTTTTTTTTAATTCCAAACCGCGTGCATACAAGGACTATAAACAGAACGAAATGTATATTGTGCATGCATTTCAGATAAACAATCGGCCGTGTCTGAGAATAACGGGGTTTCAGGATGCTTAGATATAAATTGCCTTTTCAACTTGATTGGTAGAAGGAAAGGTAATAGAGATTGGCATTCCGTTTACCAGACGGTGACAGGATCATTAATTTTGGCGGGAAAAGTTGGGGTTTGGCGCGTCGGAAGAAAAGCACAATTTCCGCCTGCCCGATGGGAAATAATGTTCTTCGTTAGGAAATGGAGGGTGAGAATGAGAGACAGTCACGCATAAATTATACACACATAACAAAAAACGCATCAAAAGAGAAAGTGCGTGCATTCATGTGTGTGTGTGTTTGTGTTTGTGTGTGTGTGTATGTGTGTGTGGGGGGGGGGGGGGGTGTGAGGGCTGCACACTCTTGGAATATCCTCAAAACCCTGGATCCAATTTGAATCCAAGGTTTAAGCATGGGCCTACCACAAATGGTTAAAGTTATGTATTTGTTTGAAGAAGGATACTGACCGCACACCAATATTGCAGGAGAATCAGGCATTCATGGCTTGAAACACAGTCGCAACAATTTTCGACAAAAATCAACTCAAGCGGAATGTCAATATGATGAGTGTTTCTCGTTTGAAATAAGTTCATATTACGTATGTAATGTTCGTACATTTTAAAAGGTGACTTTCAGGGACAAAAGTGCAATTTAGTTGCGAGTGTGTTTTGTTTGCAAACAGGTTGGTAAAAGTTAAGCCATACATCGTGTTAAAAAAAAAATGTCCACTTAGTATACGAGGCACGGTCGTCGTGCCGCCTTTATTTGGAAAAGTACTTTGTGTGGTTTATGAGGAAGGACATCTTTTCTTTTCGTTTTTTTACATTTTAACATTTTCTCACCTTAGGGAAAGTACTTATGTGGTTTATGAGGGAGGAAAGCATTTCTAATCGATTTTTACATTTCCATTCGCCCACTGTTGTATAACCACACGATTCGACTTCGACTTCAAAAGTTTGTTTTTGGTTAACAAATATAAGCCTAATTTCATGCTGCGGCTACTGCAACTCTCTCTGGAATATGTAAGCATTTAGTTATCGAACTGTTTGTCCTTCTCTGTTCGTTTGTCTCTCCAATCCCCACCCCCTTTCTTCCTCTTTGACATTCCGAATCCCCTCTCTTGTTTTCCCATCCCTCACTCCCCCGTCTCTCAAAAATTAATAATCAAACAGAAAATATATCTCTAAAATTCAATATCACGTTCTTTCGATGTCACAGTGTCACTTGGTGCATTTAGCCCTGTTCGTCTTTAGAGGGCAATCCAACCCTTATAATAAGTTGATTTGAATGAAAGCAGAAAAATAAGAGAAACAGAAGTTTAAAATGAATCCCAATAGTAAGGAAGTTATGAATGTTTGAAATTATAGATAACTAAGTCTATGCGAATCTCAAATTGGTAGTTCGGTCGGTGGATTGTAACGTAGGACGTCGATAACTCTACCATTTGCTCTGTACAAAAAATATCATTAATTTTTGTTTTTCTCGTAAGTTCCTTCTCCCTTGGAGCACTACTCAAAATATATTATAGCATATAATCATAGGTCCTCTAAATGAATAGAGCCTGTTTTAGAAAAATTAAATTTTCAGTAATTTTATATGTTGGAACAGGTGGGAAAGTAGTCCGGCAATACATCAGATTGACATTACCGCTTCAGCCAATTTGAAGTGCCCATACGTATAGTGATTACAACTTTCAAAAAATCACATCTTTCTTATATTTAGTCAGATTAAATTAAAACTTTCATCAGTTTGAATCTCTTATTTTCTGTTTTCTTCTACAGTAGTTGTCTATTCGGTTTTGATTTCCCTTTAACTCATTATTACATTTGTTCTCTCTCTCTCTCTCTCTCTCCTGGGTAACTCATAATTGATTTGACTCATAATTGATTTGAACTCTTTCCTCTGGTCAAATACATCCCTAGAAGAATGTTCTTTAGTACCCCTCCAGTAGACACTTCTTCCCTATGACACCCCCTCTTGCCTCATCTAATTTGCCTTCGTCATGTTAGTATAGGTCGATACAATTCACACCGAAGGCCACTTTCCTTCTATTACGTCATATCTTGCGAATTTATTTAGTAACCTGTTTAGTAACCTTTTGTTTGCCAATATTGCCAATCGGCACAATCACAGGCTTGCTAAGTGTGTTGATCGACACTAACAATAGGCACCAATTAACGAAATAGATTTTTACCTGTGGGTTACACAAGTCTGGCACGTATACTCCACGTGCACGCGTTTCCTTCGCGTTCTCTTCCGAATGTAACACACTTCTGCGCCCATCCTGCATGCTGACGAAATCAATGCCGAACCGAACGATAGACCGAGCAGATCTCTAGATCCTGCCGATAGACCGACCGTTTCGGAATTCGTTTACCGAAGACACGATCGAAACCACTTTCGAACAAACAACTTAAGGCAAGTTCAATAGCCTCGCCCATCACCTATATATATATATAAATGCGCGAACATCTAAATGAATTATTACGTAATTCGAAGATAATTGTATATACAGTAGAGGATCGAATATGCTCAAGTGTTGCTCTTTTGAAAGAAGGTGCGATCGTTTTCGGTGTGATTATAAACGACCCTCCGCTTTTCGAGACGACACCATTGATTATCGCGTATGTCTCCTGATGTAATAGAATGAATGGGTTTCATTAAAGAGGCACGATCTCGAATTAGCTTCAGCGTCTGCCATCACCCAGAAAGAAAAACAATATGCTAAGCAATTGAATAAAACTGGTGGAAAGAGCATCGGGGTCCTGATTACATCATCGATAACCGAGATCGTTGTCGTACGTCAAGCCGCTTTTATTAGAAGCGTAAAACAGTAAGACCTCGACAGAAGGAAAGCTCTCATTAGAATATAACGAGGTTTTTGCCGCAGGCGATTCTTTGTCTTCTATCGTCATTTTCTTTATCCTCTTATTTTTCATTTTGTCTTCATCATCACCAACATTATTATAATATCAATATCATTTTTATTTTTTGTTATTATTATCCTTATTATCAATATAAATTACTAATTATTATTATCATCAGTATTATTATCATAATTTTATTATTATCATTATTATTATTGTTATAATAATTATCATTCATTCTTAGCATTATAATTATTAATCATCGTTATCATTGTATTCACCATTGTTATCACTACCATCCTTCTTATTTTCATTATTAGTAACCATATCTGGCCTTTGATTAGGCAACTAGATATTGGTGCTTTATAAATACCTGGATTGGATTGGATATAAATAACAGGGTTCTAATTGAACAAGCCGATTACATTTCTTTCTAGTTTAGTTTCCCTGTTTCAACAGTTTGATTCTAATGTCCGGCAACAAAGAAAGAAATAGAGGAGTTGGAAGAGAGAGGGAGATTTGGAGATTATAAATTGAGATGGCGACCTATTTGTACAGCAGTCCTCGGTCTGAATGTCTGCGTCATGGAGAAATAATAACCGATAGATGACTCCCCCGATAAACGAGAAATTTCCTCTCGCATCTATCACTGATGATTTTTTTTATGAGTCAAACTGCATGCCTGCTGTCTTGCTAAAGGGTGTAACATCGTAAGTGAAGCTGATATTACATCTACTCTTAGTGGCATGGAAGAACTGTAATACAAATGTATATAGGTGAAGTTTCATTCATACTTCAGCCTTCAGAAGAGGTCTTGGGTTCGATTCTTACTCGGAGCTTAGAACATATGGCATTGCCTTTTATTCACCCTTATTCCTCCCAATGCTCTTGTCCAAAGTGTATTACGTGACTGCCTGGCAACAGGTTTTACATAATGCACACACTCCAACAAACTACAGAATAGTCGCCCCGTAAGGAAACTTTATCATCACCGATTTCTCTTGAAATTAAAGACTGAACGCTTTCCGTCTCTCGCCATGCTCGCAGCAAAATAGAAGTTTTTTTTCAGTGAGCCATGAGTTTCGCTGCGTGCGACATTCGTGCACACAATAATTAGTAATACTTGTTTGAGCGATCTGTGACGCAATGTTCCTGGAAAAATGTCTTTCATGTAGTCATTTTCTCTCGAAGATTTTTCGTCATGATTGCACGATCAAATGTAAAAGCGGTCATGTTTAATATTTTGTATCTGATTCACAGAGGCAGCTTACAATGTAATTCATCGAGCCTTGCCCTACTTTTGAGAGTATGTCTTTAATGTAGTTCCTTCTTCGGAATAATTTTGGTCATGACTGCAGGATCAAATGTAAAAGCGGCCATGTTTAATATCTTGTATCTGATTTACAGAGGCATCTTACTAGGTAATTCACAGAGCCTTGCCCTATTTCCATGAGTATGTCTTGAATGCAGTTTCTTACTGTCGTCATGACTGCATGGTCTTGTAAAAGCGGTCGTGTTTAATATTTTGTATCTGATTTACAGAAGCAGCTTACAATGTAATTCACCTGTCCTTGTTCTACTTCTGAGATTATGTCTTTATTAAATCTAGTTCCTTCTTTAGAATAATTTTGGTCATGACTGCAGTATCAAATGAATGTAAAAACGGTAATCTTTAATGTTTGGTATCTGTATCAGATAGGCATCTTACCAGTAATTCTCCGGTCCTTGCCCTATTTCCATGAGTATGTCTTGAATGCAGTTTCTAATTGTCGTCATGAATGCACGATCAAATGTAAAACCGGTCATGTTTAATGTTTGGTATCTGTATCAGATAGGCATCTTACTAGGTAATTCGCATAGCCTCGCCCGGGGCACGATGCCCTTAGGTTTCCGCCGACACGATTGACCTAGAAACTTAATAAAACGCGAAGTTAGAAGGCCTCGTAAGACAGCAAGGCATGCATTCGATTAAATAGCAAGATTATTAAACATCCTTAATGGGCTGAAAACTACGGGCTAGCGATTTTTTTTTAATTTAAAACTACTTTAACCAAAAACTGGCATTTTGATCTGGCAGAATGATACCCTGTATAGCAGCACATCAATCACATTTGAATTTGAAAGAACATTTTACACACGCGGAAGGTAGTAAATAAGAACTTCCAGCTCTGTTTTGTGGTTTTATACCACAAACGTTCGATTCAACTTTGTAAAAGAACTTAACATCCCTCTGTGAAACTGGAAAAACTGCCTTTTTCATGTTCGTGCGTGCGAAAGAAACCAACGAATACGGACTAATTAATTAAATTTAATTAAATTTGCATTATGTAAAAAGTAACATATGAATCATCTCTCAATAATTAAAAACTGTTACAATTTATTCATGTCGACATTATCAATCATCATTTAATGAAATAAACATGCGGAAGACAGGAAAGACCTCGGTCTCCTTCGTTTAAGGCCTTGGGCCTCTTATATTGAAGAACATGCAATTAAATGTACTACTTTACAAGGACGAAGCATTCTTCAAGGAAAATGAAATAGTAATTGAACACGTGATTATTTCTCATCCTTTGAAGGTTGAACTAAAGACATGCCACCACTCTATTTTCCTTTTTCAGAACTTAAACAAAAAAGAAACGCACCTCAACCAAAACAAAGGCGCAGAAGTTAACCGTGTTTATTAAAGGAATTGTTGAACAACGTTTCCAATTTTACAAATCTAAGATGCATAACCCTACGTGTTATCAGCGTCTGTGGCATGGTGCAATATTAAAGCACTAAAATAAATTGCGCTTCAAAATGATCATGAAGTGCCTCGAAAAAAGTTAAGATCTTTGATCGACCGGTTTTACCATACTCATTTTCCCCAGTAGGTTGTAGTGTTAATACCAACAAAAAAACCGTTGGGAAAAAAGTTGTTGACTTTTCGAATTTCAATCATAAATATCTTGATGATCAGACAGGCGATCGGCTTGTAAAAGTCATGGGATTCCTGACTGATCTCAGGTGTATAATTATGATTGCATCAGGAGCTAAATCCAGGATTTGTTTAGAATCTGAGGCAAAGATACCCAATTCGTTTAACGTCATATCGTACATGACATAAGATACAAACATTGAATTTAATTCAAAATTATTCGTTCGCAGTTGGAAGTCTGACACTTCTTGATTTGATTGTGACATATTGTCCCCTCGAGTACATTATTCAGAATGAATTAGAATATATATCTAGAATAATAAATTTGTCTAAAAATATCCTTTATCCGTCACTCGTAATTTAGAAAAAGAGGAATATCAAAGTTTGACTGCAACGTAATTGATATTCCATTAACCTCCCAAAAGATTGCCTCGTGGTAAAATATCTAATTCGACATGAAAAAGAAAGAATTTCGTCGCCGTTCGGGAGAAAATATAATGCGCATAAAGAAAAGCATCAATAAATAAAGATATATTAAAGACAAATGATTGATAATCATGATAATGGGATATCATGTTCGGGGAATAAAATGAAGAGAAACATAACTAAATATTCATCGACAATCAGTTCAGTATATTTTAAATACAAAAATGGCAACAGTTTTGGAAAAGGTGCGCAGCGTTTATTTTGACCACTGGCGATGTCCTAATATCTACATAAGATATTAAGTTAGTCCGATAGAGTGTGAAACCCAGCTGGCCTGAGGTGTAAGTAATAATTAAACTGATAATATTAATTCTAGTGGTGGCTTCTTTTATGGAGAACATGTCCGTCACGTCGAGACGCTCCTGTCACTCAAACATTACCCCTCCCCCCCCCCCTCCGCCGTCATAGCTGGCGGCCAACAATGTAGCGTTCTGGCATAACGGGGACCCATTTACACCTGGGTGGAGAGTGGCGGAGGTGGATTAATGTCTTGCCAAAGGACGTTTCTGCCGGCTGGGATTCGAACCCTAAATCCTTGAATTTACGACTCAAGTGAATGGACAACTATACAACCTGAAAGGGTTCATCGGGGTGTGGGGGGGGGGGAGGGGACTGAAAATGACCCTGAAATACTGAATGTAAGTTGCTGTCAATCGTAATTTCTTCCAACTACGCCTTTGAGCCATCAATGTAGACTGACAGCCAACGGACCCAACCATCCATAAGACCGACAGCCTACGAGAGCGAGACAAGACAAGACCAACAGCCAGTCAATTTCGCTCTCGTGAACCTACAGAAAAAAAATTGCCAGAAGGCACGTTAGGTTAGACCGATATGTCGGGCTAGTGGGTTGTCAGTGTCATGGGCTTCCGCCGCCTTTGACCCCATGCAAATGACCTGCCCAGAGGGGAACCCAAGCATACAACAATGGTAGCATTTACACTATTGCTAGCAAAGTTGGTATCATGACAACACTGCGGATAATATCTCCCAGGTGCAGAGACTCATCTCAGCCATTTGAGGACTCCAGGTCCAACGGTCCCTCAAATCCATTCCGAGCGATTTCTAGTAAAGATCTAAACTGCACTTCTCTCGCCTTTCCATTTCCATTTCGACGCTCAGTCTGCAAGACAATCAAGGACACAAAGGATTTACTACCTATTGGAATCAAGCTCTTCATATTAGGTTGACCGTTGATCAATAGGGAATGATTACCATCAAATGGTCCGAAACTTTCCTGTAATGCAAGCATGAGATTTTGTCTTTGCCGGCGGAGTATCGACAGCTCTACGAGTGGTGCAGATTTCATGGTGATGTGTAATTGACACACATAAGTAATCGACTTCGATCTGAATATGTTCCTTACGTTGAATGGATCCAAATGTATCGCTGTCTTTGTAAAGATCGTAGAACAAAGAAATGTATCTTTTCTCGATGTAACATGACTATGACTAAATAAAGGATTCAGACGAATCGTAGTACCGGTGATATGTAAGAAACACACATGCAATATCTTAAAAGGAATCTGACTCAGGTGGTTATTTCTCTTGGCAGAGGTTGTGGATGATTATCCTACATTTCGTCACTGCATTCGCACACCTACAAAGGCAATATCATGTGATTAAAGGATAGAAGTTGCAGTGTCGGACTCGGTGCACCATGTGACATGTATGAAGGAACTGCGTCTACGGTAAAGCACATGATGATCATAATGATCATAACAATAATAATAATAACGATGTCTTTTATCATGTATATATAGCACCGGTATCCTTAAGCTCAGGCGCTCCGATCGTGGTACATGTATAGTTTAAACAATATTTGAAGGAGAAGTCGACCCTGATATTCAGTTGGTAATAATAGAAGCAAAAAATGAGAGAAAAGGATCAGTGAAAGTTTGAGCAAAACCCGATTAAAAATTGGAGAGGAGCTCGCAAGATGCGTCATAGGGTTGGAAGTTTCTGTTTGATATGTCGCAACTTCATAACTTTCTTATTTTTCATCGAATTTTGCCCTAATGTTCACTGATCTGTTCTTTCCTTGTTCTCCTTCTACTAAAGACAACTTTATATCAGGGTGGACGTCCCCTTTAAGACTTCAACAAAAACATATTTTGCAGTGTCCAGTCAGTTTACATGAGAATCGCTAGTTTTTTAAAGTGACCTCAACGCGTTTTTTTTATGGTTTCCATGGTAGGCATGGCAAGAGTTGCTCGGACAGGGCATAAACGTCTACTATGGCTACTTATTTCATCTCCAATTGTCATTAAATTTACGCATGAGATGGTTTTCACTTCAGCCGCGGTGAGCTTTTGATGTGGCAGCTGTAAGCGTGGCAGCTGTAAATGAGGCTAAAGATGACACAAAACTCTAGGCTGCACGCACACACTCGCCTCGCTCAGATATCATGGTTTCATTTTATGGAGACGGAAAGTGCATTACGTTTTTTGTCTATATCTTTCTTACAACTAGGTTATTATAAAGGTGAATACGCATAGATCAGTTGACATTCATTTATTTATTAATCTTAACATTTTAAAATTTCTTTCATTATTTATTATTTGTTTATCTATTTAAAAACAAAGTAATTATTTTCTTCAAAATATTTATTTATCTATTTGAAGTAAAAAATAATGTTTTGGGTGGGGGCGGCGGTGGTTACCCCTTAGCCCTTTTATGACTGGGGCTGTGGCTGACTCTGTCCTTTGATGTACAGAAAGTTCGTACAATCTGCATGCTCTCATAGATCAGGCACGGTATTACCCACTGAAACTGGCGAAGGTGTGTGCCTGGAAACGACCGAAGATTTTGGATCTAAAGAAGATATGAACTCCCCATCCCCTGCAGGGATCCTTCGACCAGGACACGCTTCTATCTGTTTTGCATTCAGATTGGTCTATTTCTTCCAAACACCTTTATAATTAATTACACGATGAGCCCTACAGGCCCGTAGTCTCACGGGTGTTACATATCCCTTGGTGTACAATGTGAAATGTATGGTGTGCGGCATAAGGCAAAATGAAGCCACATGAAAAACACAATTCTACGAAAAATAAGTCTGCACCTGCATAACACTTGAACCCTTTTTGGTAATTCTATGATCGCGAAGGCTCGCAAATAGTATTGGTTTTGAAGCATTTCCTTTTCTTGTCTTCTTTTGTGTAAAGATAAAAGACAGAAAGTAAACTTTTTACCGCTTTCTTTCTTTGTTCTTCCTTAGTATCGATTTCCCCCGCCCGCCCTACATCGAACAGAACACGTGCACACGGGTACCGAATGGCCGGGTAGGTATTTTTAGAAAAGCTTTCACGACGCTACATTTCAAGGCAGAAGTTTTGTAAGAACGTGTCTATAAATCTCTATGGATTAAATATCTTTATGACATATTTTCTCACTACAACAGCTGCACAGAGCAAAAAAAAAAAAAAAACGCAGTAGGCCTACACGTCTTCCGTTTTTGTGATTGTTATGCTAAGCAAGAGTTATTTTAAAAGTAGAACACCGAAGTCTGGGTCATAATAAAACATGTTCGAAGCCTAATGTATAAATAGGGTTATTGTTCCAGATTTTACCATAAAGAATTAGGCAAATCAGTATTTTTTTAAGTATCTAGGCGCAAAAATATATCTATTCATTTACAGCGCCATACCGACCTACTTATTAAATAATTGAATCCCTAGAATAAAGGCAACCAAAATAGTCATCAAACAAACTTGAAAATGCGCAGAGTCTTAATTACATTAGGCAGTTGGACATCCCTCAGAAGCAAATTCTCCAAGGCGATCCCTTGATTCGCCTGCAGTCCAAATGCCAGACAAAATTATGACATACATTCAAAATGGTAATTCAATAGATAATTTTCTGAATATAGGGTAATCATTCACATTGCGACCGGGCTAATGTGTCCACTAAACTTATCGGAGGCAAGCAAATACGGCGGTGTTTGCCCACACCTGCTGGAAGCGTATATAGCACTTCGTCGTTGACCGGAAACTTGGCGTAACAACAAAATTAGCTTTGTTCGTACGGCGCCGTCGCGGATTTCGAATCTCAGTTTGTCTAAACTATAGACAGGAAACGAAACCGATATTAATACATGTATACATATAAATATTTAGGTAAGGGGCATGAAACTGACCTCCGAACAGTGGAAGAGTATCGCTGGTTTTAACACCGAATATGTAGAAGTTAAAAGTAATGACCCACTAACAAAAACGCGGGTTAAAACGGAATCGATACCACGCCTGCTCGATGTTTTAAATCACAAGCTGGACAATCGGTTATTCAAACTACAAGCTGGCGAAACCTCGAGGTTTGGATCTTCTGAACGACGGTGACCACATGCTGTTGGTAGTTTTCACGTAAATCATAGGATCGCCCCTGATTTCAAAACTCCGAGTAACGTTGAACTTTTCGAAACCACGAGCGTGTCCGCAGTGTGTGAACAATGTAATGACGTATTACGCATCAGAACAAGATTTCATGGGACGTTCACTATGGTTTTGGACTTGTTCTTGAGTTGATTCCTGCACAGTTCTTGGCGATCACGTTTTTGTTTTTATGAATTTTAAAAGAACGAACTAAACTTTAGGGATTTCGTGTGAACCTAACTATTATTAAATAAAATCAAGACGCATTAAATCTTCCCGCGCTATCCACGACAGCGGACGCTGATAAGCGGACAGTCGCTAGTAATAAATCGTCCGGTGACATATCCATATCCGCCGACGGAACTGATGGACTGTAAGCGGAAGAGTAAGCCCTTATAACGAGCCTACGGATTTAAAGGCACAGATTGATACTTTTAAACCTTATACAATACTGTTGAAAGCATGAAGTTAGTTATCTACAGTACTCGAATGACTTACTTTAAACCTGAACGACACACTATACAAAACCCTAACCCTAAATGTAATCAACAAGACAAACGAAACAAATAAACAATAAAAATGCAACCGTAACCCCATAACGTTGACCATGCTGACGAAATAGAGCCAGGGCATTCGTAATCAGAGTAAAATAACGCAGAATCCTCTTTACATCCTGGCATTAACTTCAAGCCTGTTCAGCATGACGCAGCAAACCGCAGCGTTTTTTTTTATAATGATGACGGAAAGTTTAATAAGCCGCGGCTATTTGGCAAAGACTTATATCTGAACGTCATATCGACGTCATATCTGAATAAGCCGTTAAGTAGGCCGAGCATCAAAAGGTAAGATCAATAGCTTGATTTTTCTTGGTATAAGAATTATCTAGAAGGATATACCTCAAAAATCGATCGGATCATCTAGAGAAGCTTTTCCTTGTGATGACGGAACAAATCAATCGTCATCAGTCATCTCGAACACGATCGCAAATAATCGACTCAATGGCCACTTCAATTCATAATTGTACATCCTATAGAAGTCATGTTCGCACATTTTAATAGGCGACGTACAAGTCTCCTGGATTTGCGATCGTCTTTTCTAAGGGAAGCAAATTATGATTGTGGACGGCGAGAGAAGAAACAAAGTTTGCGAAGAAAGACTATGCTGATTATGCGCCCGAAGACTGTGATAAGCTTCAATAAGCAGCTATAAAATGTAACTCTACACGCCAATACTTATGGCTTATACCATCATCGCCTCCGGGCTTCGATGTCAAGTCACTCAATATCAGTAAGGATATAGAATACAGTCTTCATCAAATTTTGATTAAATTCCTCATGGATTTATGTAAATAAAATGAGAAATGAAATCGTTCCTACTCATGGGACAACTCGAACGTCCTTCATGTTTTAGAATGACCTTCCTCAAGAGTCTTTATCCTAAAGTTCTTGATACCGAATGAGAATGTAAATCTCCATTAAATCCATGATAAAAAAACACAATGGAGTATACTATAAATGAATAAATACCTGTTAAATGTGGAAGAGATTTCACAAATCGAAGCCTTGAAAGAGGGATTACATGACTTATTATTTTCTAGGACACATGGTCCGGAGAAAACTTCTCTGAGGTCAATCTCCTACATCATTGAGATGAACCGACATTAATATGAATTATAGTTGAGTTGATTTGAAGGAAAAATTTCAGGAAAGTTTGAAATAAAGCGGTGAGCAAATATCGCCAGTGTCTAGTCGAAATCACCCATGAAAAAATCATTTCGACTCTTCACTCGTGTACATGTCATCTCATAACGTAAAATGCTAAGCTCTATATACACACGGATGTAATTTTAGAAAGTGGTGAGATGGGGCTTGGAGTATGCAGACAGTAGAGAGATCACGATTGCCTTTCACATGGAGTGGCATATGTATATTTTCAAAGAGTATTTATTTCAATATTTGTTAAGGGTACGAAATTTGTACCAAAATACGTGTACCAATATCTAGATATAAATTACGTCAAATTGGCCACATTTAGCACCCTCGGGTACATGTATACTACGTCTCATTGGTATCTATATATTTTGTAAAAGCGTAGCTTTACACATCTTACTATCTTTGTAAAGTATCTCTGTGTGTCACTGAGAACGCGGATTGTGAGCGGGCGCGCACATCGCTATTAAAGGTGTACCAATTGAGAACGCTCTAGGCAGTGGACCCACCCCCCCCTCCCCGTCCCCTTTCACTCGCCCTTGCCGACATGCAAGATTACCCTCATGTACATGTATGTAATGGATACGTTGCGGAACTGAGACTGGGAGTGTATTTTGGTTAAGGGAAAGGAGCCTTGTTTGTTGATATTTCTACGAAAGGTAAGTCGCCCACGTCCATTTTTGAAGGGTTTACTCTAAAAAAGCAACCCATCAACCCCACTGTAAACAATTCAAAGAAATGTTTGATCTAAATGTTTAAAAAAATACTTTACAGGCATCAATGTTAAAGTGCCACCCCCCCTTTATATGGAAACTGCATTTAAACTAAATATAAAGTAGTGAAATTGAGCCGGACTACGTGAATATCCTGTCAAATCATTTCCATTTCTCTAGACCCTGCACCAATAATAACATCTTTCACCTAGTGAAAGATTTTTGCCCTGAGCACTAAGAGTTGGAGAACCGGAAATTTTATAATAACTAATGCATTTTAGCTAAGAGCATTGTTTAACAATGTTTCCAGTTTTACGTGCAATCAGTGTCTGTGCTATGGCGCAATATTGCAGCCCTAACAGAAAATGCTTCAAAAATGATCATTCAGTGCCTCAAAAAAGTAAAAATCTTGGAGTGACCGGTTTTACCATGCTAATTTCTCCCAATAGACTTTAGTGTTTTAAAAACCGTTGGGAAAACTGTTTTTGAAATTTCTATCTAAATAATCAGACAAGCGATCGGCATGTAAAAGTCATGAGATTCCTGACTAACCTAAAGCGTTATAATTATGATTGCAGCATGAGTTAAATCCATGATTTTGTTTA